>JAJEJO010001823.1:7410-160391 GCA_020662805.1 Glaucomys volans | reverse complement strand
GATTGCTACAGTGATGCAGCCACATCAATGTTCATAGTGCTCAATTCGCAATAGCTAGATTATGGAATCAACCTAGATGCCCTTCAGTAGATGAATGGATAAAGAAACTGTGGTATATATACACAATGGAATATTATTCAGCCATAAAGAAGAATAAAATTATGGCATTTGTAGGTAAATGGATGATGTTGGAGACTGTTAGGCTAAGTGAGATCAGCCAATCCCAAAAATCCAAAGGCCGAATGGTCTCTCTGATAAATGAATGATGATGCATAATGTGGGGGTGAAGGGTGGCAAGAAGGGAGGAAGGATAGGTAGCATAGAGGGAAGGGATGGGTGGGGTCGGAGTGCGGGGGTAAAAATAATAACAGAATGTGTGACAGATACCATTGCCCTGTGTACATGCATGAACGCACAGATGGTGTGACTCTACTTTGTGTACAACCAGTGAAACAATAGCTGTACTCCATTTGTGTTCAATGAATCAATAAGTAAATAAAAAAAAGAATAAGCAAAGTATAAAAATTAACAGTATAGAAATCAGCAGAAAAGGAACTACAAAATAATCTTAAACATATTACAAGGTGCTCAATCTCCTTCATTATTGGAAAACTAATATTTATGTTAGTAATAATATAATTAGTAATAATTACTACTAATTATTAGAAGAACTACAGACCAAATTTACACTGAGATGCCTTTTTTTACCTATCTTATTGGCACATTTCAAATCTAACAAAACTCCATGCTGGTGTGGTGTAGGACAACAGGTCTGGGAACACTTAGCTAATATAGTGTAAATGAATTCATCCCTGATGACAAACACTTAGAAATATCTATCAAAATTATGAATGTGCATACATTCAACCCAGCAATTCCATTCCTGGGGATTTATCATACAGAAATACTTATACTTATGCTAGATGAGGTTTGTATAACGTTATTATGCATTGCATTACTGTACTGGTAACAAGTTATTGAAAACAATCTAGATATACAATGTGAGACTGGTTAAATAAATGATGGTACAACCATGCAATGGAATATTGTGCATCTAAAATAGGTGAGAAAGCTTTGTATGCACTGTAAATGATCAAATCTATTTTAAAGTCATTTTTTAAAAGCATTATTTAGATGTGTGTACCATTTTTTTTTAAAGGGAGAATGTGTGGAGAAATATCTCTATACTTACAGTACTTGATAACACTATTTTCCTTCAAAGAGGAGAGCTCAGGTACTTGGGACAAGGAGCAATTTTTTACTGAATGCATATTTTTGTACCAATTATATTGTTACAACTTTTATTTATTTAAAATAAATAAATGTATGTCTGTGTTAGTCATCTTACCATCACCACAACAAATACTTGAGATAACTTATTAAGATAAAAGCTTAGCCAGGCGTGGTGGCACATGCCTGTAATCCAAGCGACTCGGGAGGCTGAGTCAGGAGGATTGCGAGTTCAAAGCCAGCCTCAGCAACTTAGCGAGGCCCTGAGCAACTCAGTGAGACACTGTCTCTAAATAAAATGCAAAATAGGGCTGGGGATGTGGCTCAGTGGCCGAGTGTCCCTGAGTTCAATCCTCGGTTCCAAAAAAATAAAAAAAATAAAAAAAAATAAAAGCTTTATCTTCCTCACAGGTTTAGAGGTCTCAGTCCGTGAGCAGTGGGCCTGATTGCTTTGGGCCTGTGGTGACACATTGTGGTGGAGTAAATGAAAGAGCAAAATCACTCACCTCATGGCTGGGAAGTGAGAGAAGAAGAGAAAGAGGTCAGGATCCTACAATCTCCTTGAAGGACACATCCCCAATGATCTACACGCCTTTCACTGGGCCTTATCTCCTTGAGTCACCTCCCAATAGCACCACAGGCTGGGGACCAAACTTTCAACACATGGACCTTTGGAGGACATTCAAGGTCTACACTACAGCAATTTTTCTATTCTATATTCAGTAGATAAAAATATGAAATGAAACAAAAATTTTTAAATGCTTCTTCATACAAATAGAAAATGTTGTGTGGGATTATCCCACACCTTGGGAAACTCTATATCTCCATAGCTCAGGCACATGCTAATTCTATGTGGACATGTTCTACCAGGGTACATGAAGAAGCCATTGAACCTGACTCTATCCTTGCTGCTTTTTTTGTAACATCAATTTAGAAATCATGCTACATTTCTGTAAATGCATTTGATTTATTGGTTATCGTATTAGAAATTATCCAATACATGAGAAAATCTCCTTTTATTTTTTATACCAAATAATAAAGCTTGCTATTCATTCTATGAAAATATTTTATTAAAATGAAATTTTTAATTACCTGTGTCCTCACTATTTTGAGAATTGAAATTTTTGTCAAATCTAGTCTTACTTAGTTGAATTACAAAGTTTATGTATAATTTCATAGTCTAAATGAATCAGGATCACTGACCATGTATCTGTACTTTGCATTATCATAGGTTTTAAATGATGGGTTCGAACTCCTTATGTAATTTATAAACTGTATTGGGTTACAGCCAGCCTTTAAAAAAATTAAACAGAATAGAGCATGATGGAATATAAACTACAATTAGTAAACCACATGTAATAAAAATACAAAAGTATATGTCTTGGGTTATCATGAAAATTGTATTTCTTACATACCAGGTGCTGGGAGTTATTGTGCAGGGGATACAATGACAAGTAAGACTGATTATTTTCTGGCCCTTATCAAGTTTACAGTCTACTAGGGAGAGACAGGCAATAGAGAAATAATCAAATAGGTAGGTCAGTGCAGATTATAAATAGCATGGAGAAGAAGTTATCAAGATGCTGGAGGAGTAAAACCAGGGATGCAGAGGTCTTCAACAGAGGAGTGATGGAGGGTGTCACTGAGAAGGGATGTTTACATCATTACAACCTGAAGGATGAGAAGAAGCCACCATGTGGAGATCCAGAAGAGAGCTCCAGGCCAGGGACTGGCAAACCTGGAGGCCCAGCAGGGGAAAAGCAAGGTGTATTCTCCAAGTGGAAGGAGCAATCAGCATAAGGCTGATCAGATAATCAGGAGCCAGATAGTGCCAGGCCTTGCAGGCTGGGTAAACAAACATGGATTTTGTCCTAAGTACTGCAGTTGGCCACTGAGGGACTTTTATCGGGGGAGTTATTGTGTTAGTGTTTATACTTTTAAAATATCATTCTGGTTTCTTGGAGTAGAAAGAATTAAAAATAAGGCAAAGGTGGAAGTGGGCAAAATATCTGGGAGGCTCTTGCTGCAGTCTGGGTCTGGGGCCATGTTGCCTTTGTCTGGGGTGCATTGGGGGTAGTACAGGAGAAAATCAAATGGTTTGACTCCTGAATTGGGGGTAGAATTGATATGGCCTCAATATGCTGGGAAGAGACAGGGGATGTTAACAAAGATGACCAGTCTCATGGCCTCAATAGCAGGGTAGGTGACAATACTATTGACTTCACTTTTGTAGTAACTTAGTCATCTAGCAGATTTAATGCCAATAGCATGACATAAAAATTGATGTGGCCTAGTGAAATGTGTTTTTCCTCATCTATAATGCAGTCATTTAACTCTGAATAACATTCTCAATGTATTTCCACTGTTAGATCTAATTTTTTTGTATAAGTACATTTTCTTTTAACTTTCAGCTACTCAACATATTCTGAAAAAACTTAAAGCCTTGTATTTATATTCCATATGGTTTTCTTTTGACTGATAATTCCATGTGATGCTTCATATCAACAGAGTCCATAAGGCTATTTTTCAAAAATTCATAGAATAGGACTTGGACAACTTGATCATTTTGGATGAAACTTCATGAAAAATAAGTGTGATACTTTCCTGCTATTTATCAGATCAGTTGTGTGTACTGCTGTTAGTAGAACTCCTAGAATTGACATATCAGTTTTTCTGTCTGGTATGACTCATTGTTGATCTTTAAGTTTGGCCTGTCTTTCATGTTCGGTGTTTTTTTTTTTTTTTTTTTTTTGTACTAGGGATTGAATCCAGGGATATTTAACCACTAAGCCACATCCCCAGTACTTTTTATTATTAGTTTTTAAATTTTGAGACAGGTTTGGGGCCTTGCTAAGTTGTAGAGGATGGCCTTGAACTTACCATCCTCCTGCTTCAGTCTCCTGAGTTGCTAGGATTATAGGTGTGTACCACCATGCAAGGCTTCACAACAAAACTTTTTAAGATTATGTCTCATCTAGTATTTCAAATGCAGTATGATATAACTTTGTTTGATCTGAAAGTATATTGGTTTTGAGACTTCAGGAAAAAAACATGTATTTTTTTTTTAGGGTACTGAGGATTGAACCCAGGGCATTGCACATGCTAGGAAATTGCTCTGTCATTGAACTACATACTCAGCCTAATTATTTGATTTTTAAGATATCAGTTTCTTTATCTCTAAAATAGTAATAATAATAAATACCTCTCAAGGTCTTAATGAGAGGTATTTAATATATTCATAATGTTAACAATATTATTTATAATATTATAAACTGAAAAACCCTCACATTCATTTTCAATGTTTTTGTTCACATGTTCAGCTTTTAATTAGTGGTCTATTTAATTTTAATTAAACAATCAATTTAAAATGGAAAATAATGAAAAATGATCATTTGTAAGTGTTAACATAGAACATGCCAATCTCCAGAGTCACAATAATTCTGTACTATGTAGACAAAAAAAACACCCTATATTTAAAAAACCCTATAACATGATGTCTTTGGTTGTTATTAGGAAATGATTATGCACTGATGAAGGCAGCTCTGAGCCTGTACTGTGGGCCTCTGCTGCCCTTTCATGCAGAACTGCCCTAAATCAGGTAGGAGAGCTGCCGATGGAACTCCATCTCACAGTCCTCCACTTAAAATCATATCAATGCAAGATTGCACTTTCTATCACAGATTTACAAGTTAGATTTCAAGTGCAGTAGTTGGGCAAAAGCAATTTTTAAAAGTCCTTTCCCCCCCATCTATTTTTAAAAGGTTTTTGAAAAAAAGTGGCTTCAACTAGTAGCCCAAATTCTTGCACTGGGGGTTGACATTGCGTGAAAGTCCACAGGTAAAAACTTCAAGGGCACATACTTCTCCATGACTTCTCATAATTAAAAAAATTTTTTGAAGTTAAATTGGATGAAAATTTTTGCAGAACCATTGAAGATCAAATGTTCTAAGGACATGGTTCAAAAACCACAGACAGGCCATGCCCAGAAATCATGATACTGATAACAGACAGGAAGTTAGATGGCACTGTACAGGTTCTTCTGAATGGCTGTCTCCCAGCCACCCTGTCACTCCTCACCAGGTTTTTGGAAATAGAGCCAAAGAACTTTTTGGAATCTCTGTGTGATATCAAAAGGGCAGCAACAACCACATCAAAAAAAAAAAAAAATTGTGGAGTTGAGGGAAGCACAGACTTTGCCTCTCTCTGGCTGGATGGCCCGGGGCAAACATGCTAATGAAAGTTCAGTTTCCTTATCTGCTTACTCCTATCCCATAGGGTGGTTCTGAGAAACGTGCATAAATACACGTAACAGATCTTGCATATTGCAGGATTTATTTAAGTATTCACTATGTGGTAGGTGTACCAATGCATTAATCAACAAGAACTTACTAGTTACCTACATTATGTAAATCTCAATTGTCAGAGCTATCAACAGCAAAAGGAGTGGACACAGAGCCCTGCCCTCTGGGACTTCACATGGACAGTGAGTGGAAGAAGAGAATGGATAGGATCAGAGTCCTGTGCCAGGCACTTTGCTAGGCTCAGACAATGACTTTCGTCTAAATAACAAATTGACTGAGTCTTATATTTAAATGGGTCACATGTCTTTCAGTCTGTGAGTTCACTTCTGTGCTGTTTCTTTGAGCTGTGCTGGGGGGTGGTTTTTTCCCAGGAGCTAATGAGAGGCCAGAGTTGACATCAGTGCTGGATTTAGCAGCACCATTCATAAATCTGAAGGAAAAGCTGATCTTTTTGTACGTGAACACACAGAAATATTAGACCACAAACATATGAAGCTGGAGTCCAACATTTGGTACTATTCTGAAATAATAGACCATTGGCCAGGGACCAGGACAGGAGTCAGGCTGAGCCTTTCACTCAAGGAACACACATACACAAAATTCTTGGAGGATGAGAATAAGATCCAAAACCAAACAATAGACATGACTCGACTCCAAATTCTCTAAGGTGTTTCTGTTCATTTTAAGGGCAAGCGTAAGTGTGATTTGCTTAATCAATTTTCATCCTTGATTTTGAAACATAAGTTTTCCCAGTGATATTTAATCAACTGGCACATTAAAACATTGTTTTCCTAAGTTCAAACTTAATTTCTAAAAGCTATGAAGAACACTTACAAGCCCCTAATATGTATGTGAGTGTGTGTGAATGTTTCTTTCTTTCTGTATTGGGAGAGAAACGGAGCCCCTTCCCCAGTACGTTTTGGAAAAATAAACGGTTTACTTTTATCTCATGTAAGAAAATTCAAAGTTCATGAATTTAGAACTTTCTGTTCAAACTTTGCTGTAGCGAGCAGTGGCCCCTATGTCTTCCCAGAGTTAACATTTGTGGAGGATATTAAAATGTTTTCATATCTATGTGAAATAGGTCAAACAGACATCATTGTCTGAATTTTCCAGTCAAGAAATGGAAGTTAAATGCAAAAGATCACATGTCCAATAAATGTCTGAGTTGAGTTTAGTTCTTGGGTCAATGGATTTTAGGTCTTGCACTGTACATGGGAGAGGAAGGCAAGGTAACCTGAGCCAACTTGTTGACATCTCACTGACTGTATGCATGTGTACATAACGCTAACTCCAGGAAGAAAAACTCCCCAGGGAAACCCCACCAAAGGGTGGGGAGGAGGAACAAAGGAATAGAAAAGAACTCATGGACTACCTTGATTAATTGCCACCCACGCACCTAGGTGTTGCTGCTGTTTATTTAGAACTCTGCCAGCAGTGAGGGCTCTGGATTCCTGAGGATTGCTCCAGGTTTAGATTGAGCTGAAAGTCATTATCAATTATGTTGGACTCTTGGCCACCACCCAGCCATCCGCTCTCACTGTCTTGAAGCCCGGCAGAGAGACGCATGCACCCTTCATGGAGGCTGCCCCTGCATGCTCTCCTCCTCCACACAGGTGTGCTCTCAGGCCTTCTGTGAAACTTCTAGGTTTCCAGGATGTTGCTTCTGCTTACGGCTTCATTTTGCATTTTTCAAGACTAAGAGTGACTCTATGCGACTTTTGTGGAGAGGGACATGACAAACAAAATGAGAAAAGAGAGATGACTTAGAATTCACCTGGATTTGGATCTGCTGCTCACTATATATAGAGAAAAACCTGCCCAGCCTTCAACAGGAAGCAGCTAGGAAAGACATAGAACTTTCTCTTACCAATCTCTCTACTGCTGTGATTTTCTTTAAACTTCTAAGATCATGGGAATAACTGACTGAAGACCTGTAATAGCTCCCCATGAGTCTGAAGAGGACCTGGTATAGGTTCCTGGACACCAGGAAAAATTGGTTCTATGCATACTTATTTGTCCCTTTGTTCCTGTAACCTTGGCTTGGTGACTCTGAAATTCTTAATCTAGTAAATTTCTTGTCAAAAAGAGCTGGAATCCTTCATCTTTTCTCTTTTCTCTCACCTAGGCAAAATAATACAGTAGTTCCCGCTTTCCATGACTCTATGTTCCATGGTTTCAGCTCCCTTCAGTTAACCATAGTCCGAAAATACTATATAAAAATTCTTGAGATAAACAATTCATGTTTTAAATTGTACACTGTTTTGAGTACTGTCATGAATCTCACATCATCCTGCCCTGTCCTGCCCTAAACGTGATGTATTCCATTGCCCAGTGTATCCACTCTGTATATGCTACTCACTTGTAGTCACTGAATAGCTCTCCTGGTTTTCAGACCAACTACTATGGTATCACCATGCTTATGTTCAAATAACCTTTATAATGGACCAAAAGAACATTACTGACACTGAAAATCTGGATATGCCAAAGAGAAGTTGTAAAAGGCTTTATTTAACTGAAAAGGTGAAAGTTCTTGCTTTAATATGAAAGAAAAAAAATCGTATGCTGAGTTTCTCAGGTTTGTGACAAGAATGAATCTTCTATTTATGAAACTGTGAGGAAAGAAAAAGTGTATTGTAATGTATTGTAATAATTGTTCTATTTTATTTTTATTATTATTACTGATAATCTCATTTTATCATGGGTATGTATATATCAGAAAAAACAGTGCACTATCTGCAGTTTCAGGCATCTACTGAGGTCTTGAACTGTATCCTCCTTAGCTTATGGGTGGTGGTTACTGTAGTTGTGAGGGCCCAGGTCCTCTCTTTCTCACACACACAAGCAGGAACATTCTTGAGGTGTGGGGTGCAGGGGAGAGAAACCCACGAATAGCATTCCTTTCACCCACCATTGAAACGATCCCTCCCACTGGCCAGGCATTTCCTGCCTGGACTTCTGCCCCAATTCTTCATGGTATTATTGAGTAGCTTTCTTCTTAGGGCTCCTCCTTTCTAGAAATTATTTTAAAGTATGGTAAAAAAAACTCATAACATAAAATTTGCTATCATAACCATTTTTAAGTGCACAGTTCAGTAGTGTTAAGCATCTTCACATTGCTGTAAAATGAATCTATAGCTCCTCTTTTAAAACAGGAATGTCCCTAAGAGAGATGGCATATTCATTCTTGGATTGGAAGGAGAGTTTTTTGAAGCCATGAGATGTGACCTCCCTTCAACCAGCTGGACAGAGCAGGAACAGTGGGAACCAGGGAATGTAGGTGCAAAGAGGGCTTCAGGGAGGGAGGGAAGCAGAAAGGGGGCTGGAGGAGTCACAGTCCAACCTTGTGAGATGCCTCATTCAGCACTGGCTTAATCCCTTTAACCAAAGACAAGGGGGAAATGCTTCAAGGAAGCAACATTTCTTTGTTTGATTATAGATGACTACTACTTAAAATACAATGGTAAAATCTACCATGTAAAAAGTTTTGTTAAGCAAACATAAGCTAAAAAAATAGTGATTTTTAAATAATTATTTTGTTCTTAACCTAAATATTTTCTGGAACAAAGTATAGCACACAACTCCTTGATATTTTCTAGAAATAAAATTATTTAATTAAATTAGTCCAAGATATTAAGCCATGGAAATAAGGAGTCAAGGACTATGTTAGTTAGCTTTCTGTTACCGTGACAAAATGCCTGAGTTAATCAACTTAAAAGAAGGAAAGATTTATTTGGTTCACAGTTGGGGGATTACAGTTCATTGCTAGTTGGCTCATTGCTTTTTATCCTATGATAAGGCAGTATACCATGGTGGGAGTGCATGATGGAGGAATTTTGTTCACCTCATGATAGAAAGGAGAGAGAGAGAGAAGAAAAAGAGAAAGAGAGGAAGGGCTGGGGTCCTGATATCTTCTTCAAGAGCATGTTCCCAGAGATTTAACTTGCTATCACTAGGCCCCATCTCATAAGGGTTCTGCCATCTCCTTATAGTGCCAAGGGCTAGGGACCATACCTTCAACACGTGTAACTTTGGGAGACATTCAAGATGCAAACTATAGCAAGGACTGAATACAGTTTGTCTTTTGCCTACAGAAACCAGTTCTTCTCTAATGTACTCCAGGCACTGTGAATAGAAACGAATGTTAGAACCCCAGAAGAGTTTCTTGCTTTTCAAAGAATTGTGGTAAGATACACATATGTGCACACACACACACACACACACACCAAAATTTAGCATCATTACCATTTTTAAGTGTGGGGTTCATTAGCATTAGGCACATTCGCATTGTTGTGCCACCATCACCACCATTTACCTCCAGAAATTTGTTACCTTCCCAAACTGAAACTCTGTGCCCATTAAACAATGACTTCCATCTCCTTCCCTTTCCATAGCCCTTGGAAACTACCATTCAACTTCTTGTCTCTGTGAATTTGATGACTCTAGTAGCCTCATAAGTGGAATCTCACACTATTCATCTTGTTGTGGCTGGTTTATTTCACTTAGTCTGATATCCTCAAGGTGCATTCGTGCTGTGGCATGGCTCAGAATTTTTCCCTTTTTAAGGCTGAATAATAATCCATTTGGTATATATGGAACATTTTGTTTACCACTCATCTTTAAGCACCCTGCCACCTCCATCTTTGGGCTGTTGTGAATAATGTCACCTGATTTTTAAATTTGATTGCCATTGGACAGGTAGGATATGAGCCATTCCTTTTCACAACCTTTTTGGATATCTCCTCAGGGCCATGGGAGTCATGGTTAGGTTCTGAGTCTTTTGTTCCCTCTTACTTTGACTTTTAGCCTCATAGTAGGTAATCCTTAGTAAACATGGGTTTGATTATTCCTTCTAACTTTTCAGAAGTCAGGGTGGGATCTTTCTTACGACTTATATCCTCTGATCCAGAAATCCTTGAAGGACTTGAATAAAAAGTGGAACTCTTATCTGGGATCTAAATCTTGATTGAATCTGAGGTTAAGTCATGTTTAAAATTGCAATAAGTTTGGTTAGCAAGTATGGATATGGGTCGGAAAGCCTAAATAATCAGAGGGCTGGGCAAACAAACATAGGAAGGAAGGCTTATGTTGAGAAGTTATCAAAAGCCTAGAAACATTTAAAATGTACAGGAACTTACAACCTACCAAAGAAAAACTAACAGGATATTTGTGCGATTTTTTTTGTACAAAAAGGATATTTTGTTATTTAAAAATCATAAAATACACATCAAAGTATAAATAAACCATGATTATTTCTGAGTGGATGCAGTTTTCCCTTGTGGTAAGCAAGAAAAACTATTCACTCAACATTATCTGATAATAATAAAGCACTTAATAATTGAGTCCTAGGTAGAGCCTGACTGGAGTTTGATGTCAGGGTTTAAATTCCACTCTGCTATCTGGGTCAGCTATTTACCCTCCCCAAATCTGTTTATTTTAGTATAAAACAGGAAGAATCATTTTTTTAAAAAACAACTCACAAGAATATCATGAGACTTAGACAACATGCGTATTAAATAATCTGTCCCCTATCAGACATTCAGTGTCTACTCATCTTCTTCCCTTTCACCCTCCTGATAGACTGATGGATTTCACAGGTCAGGCAATGGTGTTCTTTGAATAATCATATCTGTGACATTAGCTTTGTAAAAGTGTCACTTTATCAAAACCAAACCAGTTCAATTGCTAAGTAAGAAAAAAATCTCTTTGATCAATAATAAGATATGAATAATTCAAGAAGAGATCTGGCCCAGAGAGAAGACAAGTTACCCTGGGACAAGCACCCCTGAGCCCTTTCCTAATCTCTGCCTTGTGCACATGGTAAGATGCTAGAGGAGCCAAGTCAACTGGACGTCAGATTGTGACTGTGTGGGAATGCTTTGGCCTCAGCAGATGGCTTTGGTTTTGCATCAAAGGTCTCATTCTTATGGGCAAGTCAGCATGTTGAGGCCGAGTGTACCATGTGATGATTAGTTTTTTCCTTTGGTTCTTTGGCATTTGGTCTTTTACCAAAAATGTACATCTGTAGGGCATTTTCTTTTCCCGGCTGCCCTATAGTCAATAGTTACTGCTACAATCAGCACTTTGCTTTCTTCCCCTGTCGTTCTATGTTTAGTGTGTACAGTGAGGGAAATGATGTATGCTGTTTAGAAATACTTTGGCCAATTTGCTTCCCTTCCTTTCTTCATATAATTATCTGGAGACATGCTGTGTTTACCAGTGGTAAGCCACGGAGCATGTGCTTTACTTGGGGGAAGAGCGCTGGAGGGGAATGTGGAATGTGGTGGAGATTAGCACTGGGGGACAGGAATCCCTAAAGCTAAATCCTAAATTCATCTCTTGCACTAAACCACTTGCTAAACAACAAACAGCAATTCTGAGAATATCGTCCTCTGAGCATTTCTGCCCCCATTTCCACTATCATATGAATAATATCTAATACCATTTGGATGCAATGTGAATAAAATCTTATTGAATCATATTATTTGAATATTACTAAGCAGCATACACAAAGAATGCTATAGATGGGCCAGGGGAAAGCTTCCTTTCTTACCCTGAAATCCTCCTGGGAAGACAGATAAGAGAACTAATTCCAGGTATGATCAGAATTCTAACAATACAAACTGGAGGAACATTAGCTACAGTCTTAAAAGTTCACAGGATGTTTCAGTTGGCTGGTCCCATACAGGATCACAAGAAAATGGAATCAGTCTTTTGCTTTGAACAGGTCAAAACAATGAGTGCTAATTGGAGATAATTGATTTGAAAGCCCAGTGCTGCCTTGATTGGGAATTCCAGTTGACACACCTCCTGCACAGGTATAGTCCTGGGTCTTGGGCCACCACAGGGGTGGGGGGTTTCCAGTGGCACTTCTCTAGTGGGCACCAGTTGTGTGTGTCCACCTTGCAGTTTCCCTGACTGGTGGGAGTCACGCTTCCTCTGAGCAGGTAGGTCAACTCCAACCAAAATCTTCCGGGGTTCATTGAATACTCAGGCTTCCTTTTCAGTAGGTGGGTTCACGGGCAAAGAGGAGTTATCAGGTGCACCATTAGCATATTTTTCAGCACAGTTGCTTTTATCAGCTTGGCTTTCTTGTTCCAGAATGCAGTCCTTGGCAGGAAGTCACTGGTCTATTGACTTTGCAAGTAGGATAAACAAACCTCCTTTGACATACAGAATGGCAGAAACTGTGATTTCCTTTCCACCTCCAGAGAGGCAAGGCAGTTAAAGTCCAGGAAGCCAAGAGTTGGGTTCCACATAGATTTAGAGCAGAAGTCATAGTTAAATATCTGGCAAATGTTCCTTGGATAGGCAAGAAATGAAAGGCTTTGCATATCACTCAGGTTGGATCCAGTAAAGGGGGGACAGTACCAAAATAGGGATGGTCACTTCCCCAGGAGACTTTTGATTTGCAAACTGTGAAGTCCAAATGGGCCATTGCTGCTACAGGGTTGTATTCAGAATCTCTCCATCTCTTTTTGTAAGTGAGTGTTTGTAAAGTTCAAAGACAAAGAAGTTTTTTGGTAACTATGTAACTGGTACATTGAAAAGCAAGACTTAGAGGTATAATCATAAAATTTGCTTTTAGTTTTCTTCTTCTGCTACCCTACGCAACTTCCTCAATGAGGTTTAAAAGTTCACCTGCTCTGCTCCTGGAAAAAAGACATTAGGCCATCTCCGCAATTCTTTGCTCACTGTTTTATAGTAAAAAATTCTACCAATACCTTCAGATACAAATCAAACTTGATTAAGAAATTATAATGCTCAGTCCAGATAATATACAGAACTCCAGGTTGATACTGCATAAAATATTTAATCACCTTACTTTTGCCAACTTTTGGTGAATAATTCCAGGAAAATACTCAATAATTAGGATTTTTTTCTGTGGTGGAAAAACTGATGCCATGTCAATAGAAAGCAAAGAGTGTGCTATTTGTAGCGTATGGAGTCAAATCAAGGTAGAGTTCATTTCTACCTCCTTTAATAGGTATCCACCCAGCTTTTGTGCACATGACTTAACCAGTGTCCAAGTTTCTCCCTTTAATGGTTCTGGATATCTTGTCCTCTGAAACCTTGTGCTCTGGAAGGAATGTGCTCCCAACCCTATCTGTAGGGGTGCTGAGGAATAAGGAGAATCATTGTTCCTACAAAAGGAAGGAGATGCTCTTAGCATCGCACATCAGATGAAACTCAGGTCCCACTTTGCTGTATAAATAAGGAGCCATTCCTCAGTATTTATTCTCAAGAATTGTAGCCGTTGTGCTATAGTGATAAATGCATACCCATGTTTACAGCGGCGCAGTTCACAATAGCCAAACTATGAAATCAGCTTAGGTGCTCATCAGTGAGTGGAGGAATACACAAAATGTGGAATATATAACCGTGGAGTTTTATTCAGCCACAGAGAAAAACAAAATTATGTCAATTGCAGGAAATGTATGGAACTTGATACTATGTTAAGTGAAAAAAAGTCAAACTCAGAAAGTCAAAAGTTGTATGTGTTCTCTCATATGTGAAATAGAGGAAAGAGAAAAAAAAAAGTTGGGAGGGAAAAATCAAGGGGACATCAGTAGAGTAGAGGAAAGGGACTAAGGAATGGGAGGAGGGGAAGGGAAGGGGCAATATTGGGGAATGATATTGGTCCAATTATATTATTGCATTGTGGGCATATAAAAATCTATAACAACAAATGCCACTATTATGTACAACCATAAAGCACCAATAAAAATATAAAAAAGAGAAATAATGAGTCTTCCAGTTTTCGGAGATGGTAGAATATTGTTACTCCACAGAATCTGGGGAAATTTATGTGATTGATAAGCACACTTCATATTGCCAAAATGCAATAAACATGAATACCTTCCCTATCTCTTCAAAAGGGTATGCTGTGATTGAGTGGGGGAAGGAAAGAAGGAAAGCTTGTTTATAAGCACCCATTGATGGGGCAGGCACTAGTTAGGATAAATCATGCTATCAACACTCAAAATCAATTGCTGAGTAAATTAATCAGGATTTTATGGATGCATCTGAAGGTTAATCACTATGTGCAGCTTCATTTTTGTGAGGACAGTGTCACAGGTTCTGAACAACTGATTTCTGCGTGAAATCTGCACCAAAAACCAGCAACTGTGAAAAATAGAGAGGGAGTGCTAGAGAGAGTTGTCATCATCAGGCACAGATGGAAAAGAATCTGTGGGTGATTCTAGGAATTCTAACATGTTTTGTTAGAGATGATCAATTTTGACTTTTTTTGTTGCCCAACCTCCCAAGCTTTTCTGCTCTAGGAAATACGTGGCATTAATTAGAAAATTGATTGCACTACTCTGAGCTATCTGTTAGATCTCCAACAACAAACATTCAAAGAACATTTGAGAGGATGGATTTATTCAAAGCAGCCTAAAGTCATATGTGACACACTGCTTCCATGCTTAATCTGGGCTGGGAAATAGGAAGACGGTGGCTTTCCCAGTTGGAAAGAGGTGCCCATTGTTCTTCCTCCTGGTGTGTCGCCAAGTGCTGGTGGGTAGGCTCACAGCCCTCTCATAATACAAGAGACTCAGACAGCCAATCTCTGCCAATAGCATGGTGCATGGCCCCAGGGCCAGTTGTTACCGGGTGGAGTGGAATATCTTAGTTCATGCAGGAGGGGCATCCCTTCTGGAAAACACTTTTATGGAAACAGGTGTCTGAAGATGAGTCTTGTCCTCTGTTTACCCACTGGTGCTGTCCTGTATGCTATGGGAATATTCTCTGCATTAATCCTGACTATAGAAGATAAATGATTGAAGATGTAGGATTTGTTAAGTAACTGTCTGATGCTTAGCTGGTGTCCAGGGAGCTTCTCTCCCACTGTCCTCGTTAATCATGTCACCCCTTGGTAGACATCAGATCTGTTCTCTTCAATAGTTCTCAGTGTCCCATGCAAACTCTCCCCCATTTGAATCAGGAGACTCCTTGTCTGTCTTTTCCCTCATTCAAACTCTTACTAACTTTCTGTCTAGCTAACAGTCTACATTTTCTCTGGTCTAACTGCAGATTACTTCAGAGTCTCATAACCCCTGAATGTCAGCTCTTAATTGAATTGGATTTAAGGATTCAAAAATGAAGCCAATTTCTTTCACACATGAGTTTCCAGACTGATTCACCTGGAACTTATGTGATATCCTTCTGACTGCATTGTGAACTCTTGTGGAACTGAAACTGTTTTTATGATTTTTGATATCCCTTTTTTTGTAGCTAGAGTGACATCTGTGCAGGATTGAAGGGATGTTGAGAAGTCAGGGGAATCTAAGCTGGAAAGCACAGCACTAATATATTCTGTTTTTCAGGTTTTCAAGTTGTTCAGTGGGAGACACAATGCTTCCCTTACAAAGATATTCAGCACCAAATCCTTGAGAGAGGTGGAGTGTCAAGGACATTTCAGAACAGGTTGTATCTTCCAGAAGTTGCCAACTCATTCAAATCTCTAGTCAACATTTCCTTTTGAAAGAGTTTGTACTCAACTTGTTCAGTGACAATTTTAACCAGTTTGCTAAAAATCTTGATAAAGTCATTGCAACCAATTTTCATTTCTGCCTTCTATGGCCAACCAAGTTCACACAGTCACAAACGTCTCTCCAGGAAACTGGCCACAGGTCATTTCTTGATTATACTAATGCTTTCAAACAGAGAGGTCTTAGCCTTCTTCCAGCTTCTTTAGCTTTCTCTCCACCCTCTCCAATCTCCATGGGAAGGGAATAAGCAGCAGTGTGCCCTCCCTCTACCAACAGCCCCTCATGACTCCTTCCCAAGCCAAGCTCCCGTAAGCCAGGTCTATGGCCTCTGCTCTGCTCTGATCATCAACTTTAAGGAAGGGCAGATTCTTTTGCATTTCTCAACTGCTTGCTGTCATGCACCAAAATAGTAACTCCCTCTCCTCCCTCATTCACACACACACCCTTTTCTTCTTGCTTGCTTGACTTGCACAAAAGAAAGAAAACATGCTCACATCCTGGACTTCTGCCAGTTTTCTAAAATAATTAAACTTCCCTCACTTTCAAAGAGACTAGTTCTTGGAGACTTCTAAGCTCAGATGTCCAACTCCAAGGGGCTGCTTAAGCTTTTCTTGACCTTCCCTGGAGATCTTCTGATGGCACAACAGGTGACCCTGTGGGCTGAGGGACAACTGTTTTGTTATCTGCTTCCTTTTGTCTTGGCTGCTGGGGGGACTGGGAGTCGTGGTGGGGGAGAAGCTGAGGACAGAAGTGAGCTCATGTTCACTGACACCTCCAGAAGAAAAGGTTCAGAGCATTTTCATGTTCGGTCTCTTTGTTGTATTCTGCCAAAGGCATTTTGAAATCTGGTGGAAAATGTTAGCTTCCTCTTCAACTTCCTTTCCCCTAGGATTCTCATTGAGGGGTCTCAAGGCTACTTACCAATATTTCTGAGTAGCAAGCACCATTATGTCTGTGGTAGAGTTCTTTTCTACCTAGAATTGGTGATTTAGAGAACAGCATGCAGCATAGGAGAAGAGCAAGGTCTTCATCTCACTCACCTGGATCAGTCTAGTAAATCTAGCTTTTGAAGTATGACCATGGGTACGAAACTGGCCTCTCTGAACATCAGCTTCTTCACCTTTAAAATGAATACCAATTCCCTTCTTATAGGGATTTTGTTTAATTAAAAAATAATTCATGCAAAATTCCTTGTACTGTGCTTACTACAAAATAAGGCATCAATACATTATCAGTGTTATTGCTAAAAGCATGTGCTATGTTTTGGATATGGCTTGAGTGTGTCCCCCAAGCATTCTTGTTTTGAGGCTTGGTCCACAGTGTGGTGGTAGAATCTTAAAGAAGAGGGGTCAAAGGGGAGATGAATAGCACATCACCCCCTTTAGTTCTCATAAGAGTACATAGTTATAAAGGAACCAGCCTTACCCTGCATTGAGCTCCAGTTTCTGGTCTCCTGGTGTGTTCCTTCCTTTCCATATGGCCTCCCATCATGATCCCATTAGCCATTAGGCCTTCACCGCAGGTGAAATTGATGGTACAGCCCAAGTCTAAACTTTTAGCCTCCAAAACTCTGAGTTAATAAGCCTCTATTATTTCTAAAATACCCAACTTTGGCTGTTTTTGTTATAGTAATGAAAAATGGACTTATACAGTATGTTTTTCATGCTCTTTAAAACTTTGTGTGAGATAGATTCTGATAGGAATTTAGGATAGCTACAGAATACCAGACAAGGATTAATCTACTTTCTTTTGAACACTCCAAATAACTTGGAAAATATACCTTTATATTTTAATTTTTATTAAAGTTTAGAGACTGTGAAAGAAAACAAATGATGATTTCTGTTGGTGGTTGGAAGTAGCACATATTTTTCTTGGGCATCTGATAGGATAAGTAGATTAAAATCTTTAAGGTTTTGGAGTCAAGGAATAAGATAACATTAAGTTCACTAAGAAAAGAAAAATATGGAAAGTTCGAATAAAATTCCAAAATTATGAACCCCAAATACTTGGGGTATTACCCATGAAAAATAAGATTTACCTTTGTTCTCTATATGCAAGGATATATGCAATTTCATTTGAAAAATCCAGGCACATATTTTTATTGAGCATCTACTAACTCAGCCCATAACAAGGTCTCTATAAGAAGAGTTCTTGAGGTGACACTTCATCAAGGTCCACCCTCAGATATGACATTAACACATGAGCCAGTAGTGGACCCCCAGTGTTCATACAGTTGCCAACACTCAAAATGCAGAAGCAACCTGCATTCTCATTGCCAGAAGCACCTTGATCTCCCCGACACACTTGGCCCCTGAGCTCTGCATCCCAACATCTCCTCACAAAGACAGTGTCTTCAGTTTTAGTCTCTAAATCCTCTTTTCCCAAGGCTCAGAGATGAGTTCCCAAGGTTTGGTCAGTGGTAGACTTATGTGACCTGTCCACCTTCAGAGCCACTTTCCCCTCCCAAGTGGGAGGCTTGGGTCACCAGCGTGCAACTAAAATGCCTGGCTTGTCTCCCTTGAAGATAGGCTAATTCCCAGAATGTCCCATGGCCCCACATCCTTCTGATTCACTTGATATACCCAGATGGGTGTGAATCCCAATGATGGGTTGTGCTTAAGCTCAAGCCACAATTCATGCTTCAACATGTTAAATGCATCTTTTCATAAATTTTTAAATTGCTAGAATTTTAAAGTGTGAAAGCTATCACATGATTTTTTTTCTACCTTTCTTCTGTGAAAACTGTTATTTGTGCTTTATAGCCTTCTGTCATAAATCAGAATGGAATTTCATGGAAATTTTGCAAGAAGCAGGAGGTAAAGAAAGTGAGCAACCAAGAGACTGTTTAATCTGTGAGGGTTGAAACAGTGTTCATTTAATTCACTCTTGGTCAATGAAGGGCTTATGCACTGACTGAATTTTGATTATGTGGTAGAAATTAAAAAATGTATGTGAATTGTTGAAATGCATGTACGGCTATTTTAAGTATGTACCCATAGAAGATAGAACCCAATAATTTATTACAATTTGTAGCTTAAATCAGGTGCTCTGGGTACACCAGGACACAGGTCTTATGCCTTTACAGGGAGCCTAATTTGATCCTCTGTCTGAAAATTCTCATAGACACAACCAGAACCATGGGCATAGCTATAGGCTCAGACAGCCAAACCATAGCCACAGCCATAAACATGGACATAGCACAAGCCAGGGACACACACAGACACAGATAAGGCCAAGCCATTGTCACAACCATAGACATATCAGAGCCATAGACATAGCTGCAGACATAGGTATAGCCACAGCAATAGCCACTGTTATGGTTTGGATGTGAGGTTCCCCCAAAAGCTCATGTGTGCAATAATGCAAGGTTTAGTGGAGAAATGACAGGATTATGAGAGCCTTAACCCAATCAGTGAACTGATTCTCTGATGGGATTAACTGAGTGGTAACTGAAGGCAAGTAGGATGTGAATGCCGGAGAAAGGTCTTTGGGGGTGTGCCTTTGGGGTGCATATTTTGTATTTAGCAAGTGGAGGCTCTGTCTCTCTGCTTCTTGGTCATAATGTGAGTCACTTCCCTTCACCACACTCTTCAGCCATGATGTTCTGCTTCACCTCAAGGAATGGAGCCTGCTACCTATACACTGAGACCTCTGAAACGATGAGCCCCCAAATAAACTTTTCCTCTTCTACCATTGTTCTGGGTGGATCTTTGAGTTACAGCAGAGAAAAAGCTGACTAATATAGCCACAGACAAAACCATAGCCATAGGCACAGACATAGACATAAACACGGTCATAGCTACAGACAGACACAGGCACAGAGTTGGAGACATACAGCAGCCATAGCCATAGTGATAGACACAGGCATAGCCATAGTCATTACCATAGATGCACCAAAGTCATGGATATAGCCACATCCATAGACATAGACATAGTCTATTTAGACAAAGCTCTAGCCACATGGTATAGGCATACCATGACCATCGTCATAGCTACAGCCAAGCCATAGACACAGACATAGATATTAGACATATCCATAATTATTGCCAGCATCTCCCCACCACTATCACACACTATTGTGTGCACCATTACATCGTGGTGTCTTGACTGCTAGACTTTCTGCACACAAATGCTCCAGTACAAATTATGCTGGTTTCTGATACTGATGCCTCTTCGTTGATTCATGTTGGGAATGAATTAAAGCACTTATGGAATCATGCTGAAGAAAGATTCAGGCATTCCACATAGAAAGCATATTGGACTGGGTTTCAGAACGATTTCTTTTTGATGCTTTGCTTTCATATCTAAATGTAAGTCATTGATGTACAAATGTACCCCTTTGCAGTTATCTCAAATCTTATCTAACGTTGTTAGACTCTCCAAACTGGACAGTCTTGGGTTATGACCTGGGATGTGCAGCCTTATGAAATATAAAGCTGCCTTGAGCATTCCAGCTTTTAAAGGAGTTCTTCATGATGACTCTGTTGATAGGCTAATAAGATGGGAAATTCTCCAACTATATGTGAGTTCTTTTTTTTTTTTCATTTTTACAGACTTCATTTTGATTCATTGTATACATATGGGGTACAAATTTTCATTTCTATGGTTGTGCGTGATGTACATTCATATCATTCTTGTTAATCATACATGTACACAGGGTAATGATGTCTATCTCATTCCACCATTTTTCATACCCCCACCCCCTCCCCCTCTCATATCCCTCTACATAATCTAAAGTTCCTCCATTCCTCTCTCACCCCCACCAACCGGATTCTATATCATCATCCACTTATCAGGGAAAACATTTGGCCTTTGGTTTTTTGGGATTGACTTACTTCCCTTAGCATGATAATCTCCAATTCCATTCATTTATCTACAAATGCCATAATATCATTCTTCTTTATGGCTGAGTAGTATTCCATTGTGTATATATAGCACAGTTTCTTTATCCATTCATCTGTATATGGGCATCTAGGTTGGTTCCACAGTCTAGCTATTATGAATTGAGCTGCTATAAACATTGATGTGGCTGTGTTACTGTAGTATGCTCATTTTAAGTCCTTTGTGTATGAACCAAGGAGTGGGATAACTGGGTCAAAAGGTGGGTCCATTCTAAGTTTTCTGAGGAATCTCCACACTGCTTTCCAGAGTGGCTGTACCAATTTGCAACTCCACCAGCAATGTAAAAGTGTGTCTTTTTCCCCACAGCCATGCCAGCATCTATTGTGGTTTGTGTTGATAATAGCCATTCTAATTGGAGTAAGATGAAATCTTAGAGTAGTTGCATTTCTCTAATTACTAGAGATGTTGAATACTTTTTCATATATTTATTGATCGCCTGTTCATCCTCTTCTGTAAAGTGTCTGTCCAGATCCTTGGACCATTTGTTGATTGGGTTCCTTGTATTTTTGGTGTAAAGTTTTATAAGTTCTTTATAAATTTTGGAGATTAGTGCTCTATCTGAAGTGTGTGTGGTAAAGATTTTCTCCCACTCTGTATGCTCTCTTTTCACATTATTGATTGTATCCTTTTGCTGATGACATGATTCTATATTTAGAGGACCCAAAAAACTCCACTAGAAAACTTCTAGAACTAATAAATGAATTCAGCAAAGTGGTTGAATATAAAATCAATACACATAAATCTAAGGCATCTCTTTTCGTAAGTGATGAATCCTCTGAAAGAGAAATTAGGAAAACTACTTCATCCACAATAGCCTCAAAGAAATAAAATACTTGGGAATCAATCTAACAAAAGAAGTGAAAACCCTCTACAATGAAAATTATAGAACACTAAAGACAGAAATAGAAGAAAACCTTAGAAGATGAAAAGATTTCCCATGTTCTTGGATAGGCAGAATTAATATTGCCAAAATGGTCATTCTACTAAAGGTGCTATACAGATTCAATGCAATTCCAATTAAAATTCCAATGACATTCCTCATAGAAATAGAGAAGGCAATCGTGAAATTCATCTGGAAGAATAAGAGACCTCAAAACCATCTTGAACAGAAAGAGCGAAGCAGGAGGTATCACAATACCAGACTTTAAACTGTACTACAGAGAAATAGTAACAAAAACAGCACCAAAATAGACAGGCAGACCAATGGTACAGAATAGAAGACACAGAGACAAACCCACAAAATACAGTTACCTCATACTAGACAAAGAGCCAAAAACATACAATGGAGAAAAGACAGCCTGTTCAACAAATGGTGCTGGGAAAACTCCCTTTCTACGCAAGGAAACAGTTTCAGTTGTAGCAAATCATCTTTCTGTCCATGGTAACTATCCATGCAGAGGAATTTGATGTCAAATCATCTTTCTGTCCATGGTAACTATCCATGCAGAGGAATTTTGATGTCTGACAGAGGAATCAAAAAAGAAAAAAAAATGCCTCTGGTTACAGTGAGACAGTTGAGAAGGCCCACACTCATGAGATGTATGATTCTTAAATTCTCCACTTTGGTCTGAACATTCTCCTTCACCTATCCTCAGGAGCCTGATATGTTTTGTTGTGAGGGAGTGATGAATACAAGGGTAAAACTTCCAAGAAACAGTAACAGCAACAACAAAAAGCTTCTCAGAAGCCACACCAAGGAGTGTGAGTATTGTTTTTCTGACTTGATTCATTCCAGGAATAAATGCCTGTGCAAGGGATTCTTAACCTGGCCAACTTTGACAATTTGAGCCAAACAATTCTCAGTGTGGGAGGCTGTCCTGTGCATTGTGGGATATTTAGTGACATCTCTGGTCTCCCGGTATTAGAAGCTGGTAATACCCTATCCCCCATTGTGACAACCGAAAGTGTCCCTAGATATTAACAAATGTTAACCACCAACCTCCTCCCAACCCCAATTGACAGCCACTGACCTACAGGATAGGAAGGAGAGTAGGGAATAGATATGGGAATGGAATTTAAATTATTCTAAATGCATCTCACCACTGCAAGGATGTCTGACAGTACAGGTAAGAAAACACAATGAAAAGTTATCTTAATAGGAGTGAATTTTATTGGCTTTCAACAACTCTCCTTCCCCTGTTCTTGCCTCCTCCCTACTATGCACATTCTTTTCTCTTTTGCTGAACCTGTTCCAATAGCTATGCAAGTCCTCCAGATCAAATTCATTTGCCTTTGACAATCACCCCTTTGATTCCTCTCAGAGGGGGAGAGTGGGCTGTCCCATCCTGTCGTGAAAGGCTCCTTTTGGTTCTCTGTGATCTCTCTAGGTGTATGGATTGCAAAACTCAGGTATAGACAGTGAGCTTAGACAATAGGCAGACTCATTAGTAAGTCCTTTGAAGTGAGCAAACAAGGCAATAGCAACCGCCTCTTCTTTTCCTTTCTCCTTCCATCTTTTTTCCCCTCCTCTATTCCAGGTGCTGATGTTGGAAACTTAAAGCAAAGCATGTGTTTAGGAAAGAAATGAGTCTTTAGAGGGGACGTGGAGAAGGCTGCCTACCAGGGGAACATGACATGTTTATCACTTCAGGGATTCCCGCTTCCTGTCGCAGTTCTGGGAAAACAATCTGAAAGTATATATTGATAGAGAGTAAATGCAGAGAGGCTGCTCTTTGAGCTTGCCGTATTCAACACAAGAAGAGAGGTGGTTACTCTGAAAGAAGTGAGACCAGTATGAGCATAAATGAACCTCAGGAATTCTATTGTCAAAAGAAGATCAGGGAAAAGCAGTGTGTTTGTAAAATAGCAATATGACAGCTTTGAAAATCAAAAGTAAAGTGGGAGGACATCCTGGGACTTCAAATTGCAAATCATAACATCTGGGTGGAACTCTCATCATGAAGCTCTTTGGGACGCCACATCAGAAGTATCTTTAAATCTCTATGTCCTGTGCTGTGCATAGAGGGATTTTTTTTGTTAGGAAGAAATAAGGCCCTTCACTAACACTATTTGGAATGTCCATGACACATTCCAGAGGGTGAGCTGGCATTATCTGAATGCAGAGGACCACATGGCTCAGGTGTTCTCCTCTGGTGTCTGGGAGGTAGTGAGCGCTACCCAGATGCCAAGCCCACCTGTAGCCTTATTAATATTGTGTGATGCACCCCACACAGGTTAAACACATGTGTCAGGGCGTTCACAGTCCTCCTGGAGCTGCCAGCGACCCCACCTTAGTTCTTCATGCAGGGGGATGCACCTGGCCTCTGGAAGTCCCACAAAACTCCATCCTTTAAATAACATGGCCTCTCATTTTATGAGCAAATTTGAAGTTATTTGCCAGTCATCCAGTTATACCTTCTTTAAAATGTATTACTTTTTTTTTTTACAAAAGATTTGAGATTTATTGCTGATAAATTTTTGAAAATATATACAGAAGCAAAAGAAAACAAATCTGCCAGAGTTTGAGTACCACACTGGTGACTAAAGATAATTATTACTAACATTGGTTCCTTACTGACCCAGGTTTTTGTTAATTTGTTTTGTGTTTTTGTAAGATGTACATGTTTTAAGGAAAAGTTACTTACTACTTTTCATTATCAGTTTCCCCCAAATGATTATACTCTTTGGAGGGTGATGTTCATGGGATATGAATGTGGTCTTAGAACAATTGTTCTCAAATTTTGATACATCTTGAACTCACCTGGGGAGTTCTTAAAAATATCAATGCCTTAGTTCTGATCTCTGGGATCCTTTTTTTTTTTCTTTTTTTTTTTTGAACTGGGCTTGGTTGTAGAAACTGGATATTCAAAAGTTCCCCAGATAATTACATTGTGTAACATAGGTTAGAAACCTGCTCCTGGGTCTTCTTGCTAATTACCTTTTACCAATAAGTGCTGGCCCTTCCAGATCAGCCTCAGCCTTACTATATGTGAATGACTAACTAGAGCACAATCTTCTATCAAGTTCTGTTGTTACTCCCTACAAACCTACCTTCACCTAATTGGTCTCTCTATGCACCACTTTCAGGCCCCACCATGTAAAGAATGACTCATAAGGAAGCCCTGGTGACTTAATTACTTTCTGCAATATAGAAGTGTAGGCTCAGGGTGGAGCTAACAATTTAAGGAATTAAAATGTTGGCCACCACTGTCCATTCCCATAGTTCCCAGAGACAGGTAAAATGCAGAGAAACCAGAGAGAAGGATTTGACTTCTAAATCACCATTTCCAGTGATTAGACATCTGAGAGTTATAGAACGGAGTCTCTACAGATTTTTCAACCTGCCTAATCTTCCTGAAACATACACAAAGAGACTCATGTTGCTTCTTGAATTAGTCAAAATGCTGGGTTTAGAGTAAGGCTTGTCTGACATTTGTAATCACAAAATGCCAAACCCCCATAGCAAGGGTATTAAAAATCTTTTGCTAGTTTTTGTGTATGTACCCATGTGTGTGCATACACATGTACTTTCAATAAAATGGAGAGATTTTTAGTACCTTTTCTGTTTGTCTGAGACATGTGAATGCCTTAAAAGAGCCCATTCACTATTGCTTTGGGATGTATGTAGCTTAAAAGTATGCTTCGCAATGCTTTCATATCCCTTCATGTGTCCCACAGGTCCTTTATATAAAGGTCTGAATGACATAATTAGAATGGGTTTGGGAAGAAGAGTCCTACTGGCCTATCATAATTTACATTGGTTTTCCCTCCAACTCTTACACTGTGTGATTCCAAATCCAAGGAAGAAGACACTGAGGGGTAAGCTCCCTAGTGTGCTAAGCCTAGTGGTGGATTCACTCTATGGTGCTGGTCAGCAGGGAGTTAGTGTTCGATGGGTACATAGTTTCCATTCAGGAGGATGAAAATTTCTGGAGGTGGTGGTGACAGGTGCACAGCAATGCAGATGTCTTTAATGCCATTGAACCGTGTGCTTAAAAATGGCTTAAGATGGTGCCTGTGTATTTAACCACAACTTAAAAAAAATCTAAAAACACCTTTCTAAGTGGGTCTTACACAGGAAACATCATAAAATTTCTTCAATACTTTGGGGAACAATTTTTGTGAAATGTACATTAGTTGAGAAAAGAGTTCAGGGAGGGAAACATCAGGCTGTGTGGAGGACACCCTCCTGGAGGAGGAGAGGAGGAAGCAGTGGAATCAAGCCTCACAGAGGAAAGGATTTCAGAGCAGGGGAGAATCCTAGGACTCAATCACAACAGCAAAATTTGATTTTCTTCATGATGCTTTGGGGAACAAGTTTTAGATACAATAGTTTCTCTCTTTTTGTTTTTTCCATTTTATTATCCATTGGAAACACATTCCTGTTTAATTTTCTTCTCAGAGAACCCAGACTCATAAAGGGCTAATGATAAAAAGTTCCTTGTGGTTCCAGAAAGGCAGGTGAGTAGTGGGAAGGTAGAACGAAAGGCACCACAGTGATTCAAGTAATATTCTTTCTATTTTGAAATAATTTCAAACTTTCAGAAAAGGTATGAGAATTGCAAAAAGAACTCTATACCTCCGATAGTTGTTTTACCACACCTCATTTTTCATTTTCTCTTTTCTCTTTCTCTCCAATATACGCACGCATGCACACACACACACACACACACACACACACAGCATGGTATACATAGAGAATTGATTTGATTTGATTCCAGGACCCTGGAGGACACCAAGAGTCAAGGATGTTTAAGTCCCTTATATAAAACTGTGTAGCACTGGCATAGAACCTATGCACATCCTCCTGTATACTTGAAATCTCATATAATACCTAATGCAATGTAAGTGCTATGTAAATAGTTATTACTGTATTCTTTAGAGAAGAGTGACAAAAAAAAAATAGTCTGTACTTGTTCAGTACAGATGGAGTTTTTTTCCAAATATTTTTTGCAAAGGTTTTTGACCTGAGTTTTGTAGAATCCAAGGATATGGAACACACAAGCACAGACATGGAGGGGGGAATATGCATATATCCCCCCCACACACACACATTCTGTTATGGTTTAGTTTGGAATGTCCCCACGAAAGTTCATATGTTAGGTAATAAATACAACAATGTTCAGAGGTGAAAATACTGGATTTATAATAGCTCTGACCTCAATAGTGGATTAATCCATTTGTTGGATTAAAAATTTGAATGAACTATGGGTGGTAACTGTAAGCAAGTGGGGTATGGCTAGAGAAAGGTACTGGGGGCATGGCTTGTGGACTGTATCTGTCCCTGTCTCTCTGCTTCCCAGCTGCCATCAGCTGGCATCTGCATCTGCCATGCCCTTCCACCATGATGTTCTGCCTCACTGTAGGCCCAGAAAAATGGAGTCAGCCAACCACAGACTGAGCCATCCAAAACTGTGAGTCAAAATAAACTTTTGCCTCTTCTAAGTTGTTCTTGTCAGGTATTTTGGTCACAGAAGTGAAAAGTTGACTAACAATGTGTATGACACACATATGTTCATATACACACATATGTACATGTAGCTCCAAACACATATATCCTAAAGTCTAAGAAAGACTTTCTTATAACTATAGTACATCTGTGTTAGTCAGCATTCCACCACTATAATAAATATCTGAGATGAATCAAGTTAATTAAAGAGATAGGTTCATTTGGACTCATAGTTTTGGAGTTTTTATACCATGACCAATTAGCCCTATTGTTTTGGGGACCCTGATGAGACAGTACATCATGGCAGAAGTATGTGGTAGAGGAAAGCTGCTCACCTCATGGTCAGGAAGCAAAAAGGAGGAAGAACAAGGGGTTAGGATCCCAATATTCCCTTCAAAGGCATGTCCTCAATGACCCAAGGACCTTACACTAGGCCCCACCTCTTATGGGTTCTACCACCTCCCAAAAGTACCACATTAGGGATTAAGACTTTAATCCATGAGCCATTGGGGAACATATCCATAGAAACAACCATTCAAATCAAGAAGTTAGTATTAACAACATTGAATATATGTAACACTACCAAACAACACACTTAAGGATGGTAAGTTTTGTTAGGAATTTTAACTACAATAAAAAAACAGACTAAACAGAAAAAAATTAATTATCCTCTGATTCATTAACCCCATTTTAATCCCAAGAATTATCCCAATATATCTTTACAAAAATAATACCTACGTATCCAAATATATATGTAAAATATAAACTACATAAAATAACACATGCACTCACACACGTGCACACAGGTCTAGGACATGACTGAGATTGAGGTTATGCATTTTGGGCAGGAATCCCACAGAAACAATATGGCCCAGTGGCCCACCTCTGAGGACACATGACATTGGTGCATCTTATCACTGCTGACATTACTGCAATCACAGGTTTGAGGGTGTCTTCCAGTTTTCTCCACTGTAAAGCTCCTATTGGTTCTTATAACTATGGGTTGTAGTGAAATACTTTAAGAATAGGCCAATACCCTCGAACTTTCACCCACCAGCTATAGTACTTGATGATTCTTTCCTGAACTGGTTATTACTAATTTGGTTACCAAATAGGAATTTCATATTTCCTTCTACTTTTAACAATTGGCATTCTACTATACAGAACTTACATCTTTCCTCCTATGTGTTTATTCATTTATTTATCTGTATCACAGTGCTCATGCATTATTATTTTAGTCAGTGGGTTAATCTGTTATTGTCATTTATTTTGATAATCAAATTATCCAAGATTTGGCCAGTGAGCGCCTTTCTGTCTGGCTCCTATTTCATTTCTACATGTCCCCATCATTCTGGAACATGTCCTTACTTTCTGGTAGAAGATGTTCCTGGCTCACCTTGGACTTTTCCTACTATATGCTGGAACCAGTCATCTCTCCAAGCCATTTCAGCATCACTGGGGAATTTTGCCATTATGTGAACACCACAGAGTATGCTTACACAAACTTGTATTGGGTAGTCTTTAAAACACCTAGGCTATGTGGTATACAGCCTATTGCTCCTGGGCTACAGACTTACATAGAATGTGACTGGACAGAATACTGTAGGTGACTATAACAATGGTAAATATCTGTGCATCTGAACATTGAGACGGTACAGTAAAATACTAAATGATAGGAATTTTCCACTTCATTATAATCTCAAGGACCATGATGGTCTGAGGTCATCATTCACCAGAACATCATATGCAGCATGGGACTATCTTTTTTGATGGTGAAAACTTCACTTCCACTATTCTCAGTACCTTCATTTATTTTCTCAGCCCCTACAGGTAACCAGTCTGCACACTCAGCTCTTCCTATCTGGTCCCCTTCTTCATATCCTCATGCTCTATGTAGCAGGTCTCCCCTTGAGTTCTCTCAGTGGCCTGGACCCCACCTGACTGACTGCCTCTCGAGTTGCCTCCTTGATCTCTTCCAATATATATTTTTAAAATAAAACAAAGAAAATATGGAAGCTAAGGGAAAAAATTTTAATTTTAATACTATGATTATGCTGCCAAAATATTTTTTTCTCTCTAGTAGGGTTATCAAAATTATGTAGGAAAAAATTTATATCCAGATCTGGAAGGTAAAAGATTTAGGGTGGGAAGGTATAGGGATTTGAAAGTGTTCTCGAGGGGATTGTCTATAATCTACAAGCCACCCCTCAACACCTCCAACTGAGAATTTCTCCTCTAGATAAAATTATTGCTTCTAGAAAATTTCTCATCTACCATTGAAACTAAAATAAATAGAATTTGTGTTTTTTGAATTCTGTGAAAATGACTATAAAATTGGCCATAAATTTAATGTTAGCTATTTTTTGAACAATCCACTCAACTATAAATGTATGCACAGTCTTAGACAGAATAGATAAGGCTATGCTGCAGTAACAAATAAAGCCCACAAATCTTTACATAATTATCCTCCATTCCTTTTCAATGTCAAAGTTGAATGTAGTTTGGGCAGATACCTTTCTTATGGCTCTGCTATCTAACACATGGCCTCCAACATCAAGAGAAGAAAATAATGAAGACACCTAAACCTTCAACTGCCTCCACCTGAAAGTGACACATGATGCTTTTGTTCTTGTTTTGTGAGTCCAGAAACACTACAAAGAAGACTGGAAATGGAGAGAAGCACATGGATATTTAGTGAACACCAATGGTCTCTCCAGACTGTATGACTCACTAATTATAAATATGTTAAAATGAGGGGTCTTGGACTGGAGAAAATATATTTTAGTAATAACTAAATTCACAGAGAAGTTGCAGCATTCATGTTGATTATTTTTAAACTTTAAAACCTTTTAAAAATTTTTTGACACATTTTACATTGCTTTCTTTTCTTCCACCCACCTCTGTTGCTCAGTTGATAAATTCATGCTCAGCACATGCATGAAGCTGGACTTTTTCTCAATGATCTAGTGTGTTTTTGGTGAGTTATGCCTGGTGATATCTCTTCCATCTCCCAGGCAAGTTTTCCTTCTTGCAGACATTCAGAACCATGCAAGGACTGTTTCCAAGACTGTGCATTTTCCAGCCAGCCTTCTGGATCATAATGACTCCCTTTCAATGAGCTCACCTTTTAAAGTACACGTAGAATGGAATTTTACTAGAGTTAGTACACAAATGGAAGGATTCAGCTAAAAATTGTCATGCGGTGACTCCCACAGAAAATGAGTCCATCAGGCCTGAATGCGTTTTCCAATAAGAAGCATTCTGGGTTACAAAGTGCTTCCCTTGTGGTATGTGACCTCTTTTTGCCCCATTCTCTGAAGGCCTGAGTCACTGCCTGGGCAGAGAGCTCCATGTAGACACAGAGAACAGATAACACACTTTTATAAGTCAGTGAATCAATGTCAATTGTAGCTTAGGGCATGTCAGAGCTGTAGGAATAGTATAAAATTATATAGGGTGTGAACCAGGCACAGAACAATAGAAAGAGAGGCCATGTGTTTTTATATTGATGATTAATAAGAAAAATGCATGCTTTATTTATCCTGGGGCCATGCCAGCTCGTGGGCAGTATGTAGGTGTGTGAGGCCCTTTGTAGTGAAAGCCAGCATGAAGGTAAGTGTGTGGGAAGGGCCTTCTTCCTTTGACCAAGTAAGGCAGTAAGAAAGTAAGAAAGCCAGTGCCTTGTGCATCTGTATTTCCTCCTCTTTGGGAGGCCAAAATGTGGAATAAGGGTGACTTGTCTGGATTAATGGTTGTTGTCATGATCTCCAATACACTTGAGCAAAACCTCTCACAGAGTCAAAGGCAGAGGGAACACTTGGCACATGATCATTTGTTGGCAACACCAATGACCCTGGGAAAGCCCCTGGAGATAAGCAAGGGGGCCCTGTCCTCAGAGCCAATAGCCACATCATCCTTCACAAAGCACATTCATGCCCACTAGCTCACAAATTCTTCTACGTGGCCCAGTAAGAGACATAAGTCAGGTGTTCTCACTCACTACCAGATAAGGAAAAACAAAATATTAAGGGGGTCAGCTCATGATCAACAGCTAGTGAAAGGCAACATTTGAAGCCAGATCTTCACACTCCAAAGTATCATTCTGAGTCAATATGCCACCGCAGGTTTCCCTACTCTAAAGCAGACATCAAAAAAGCAAATGCCTCTGGGATCCAGGTAGAGAGGGCTGACAAAGAGATCAGCTGAAGGCTAGCTAGGCAGAACCATGGGACAGGAGAGAGCCAATAACCACCTTATGGTGCCCACATCAGCTCAGCTCTGGCAGATTCATACCTGGTGAAATACAGGTCCAGGGTTGCCAGATCCTAGATCATTCAGGAGAAGCTAGAAACCCAAAATGTTGAAAGCTTTCTATTTGTAAAAATTTGTGTGGGCAACTAATTTGATTTGCTGTTTTAATTACTGACATGTGAACTGAGTTTGGTTTGTAGGTTGCGACCCCTGCCTTGCAGTATCTCTGGAATGACTCTGGGCATACAGTCTGGTCAAAGATGAATGGAAGGCAATAAAGGGCCTGGGAACCCCAAAGAAAATAAACAAGCATGGGTGGCTCCTTCAGAAAATTAAGATCTGGGATAAGGTGAAAACAAAGGAGAGGATCAAAATGGGAGTGACTATCCCTCATCTTGTCCCTGCAGCAGAGAGCCCAAGGGAAGATGTATGTTGCCCAGCCCCTCAAAGGGAGCCTGCTCTGTGGTTCAGCTGACGGAAATGAGTTGCTAAAGATGAGGTGTGATAAGCTGAGAAGAAAGTTCTATATACAATTGTGTAAATTGCCTTCAGAATTTTGTACAATTGAGAAGCCAATAAAAACAAAACAAAGAGAGGATGAAGAGGCACTATAATATCCAGAAATATTCCAAACATCTATTAATTCTTGCTACTGTATGTCAAACACTGTACTAAACCTGAGATGTGGATTAAACCATTTAACCCTCACAATCCTATGAATTTCTTTACCTGTTTACAACCATATTACAGATGAGGAAACAGTCACCAGTTGGTTAAGTAACTTGCCCAAGATCATGCACCAAGATGGTGGCACTCACTAGAGTCTCTAAATGCATACTTGAAGTACTTTGCCAATTCTACACCCTGAGTGAGGCAACATTTGGAGGGAATAGGTCAGATGGACTCAGGTTGATTTACCCATAGCCTCCTCCTATAAGAATTCTGACATTCTTGGAGGGATTCTTGTCTAAACATAATTCTTTAATCTAATCTAGAAGGACCAAACTTTGACCAGAAACAGTGATGTGTTTTATCGCTGTCTAATTAACTATCCATTCACTAGTATTTTCAGAGGATTTGCTAAATTATTACAAACATATCATAGCCTTACCCTCAAGGAAATTGGGTAGATAAGATTTACACTAAAGAAAAAAGAACAAGTTAGAGAATCAGCACCTCCAGGCCCATCCCAGATGGATGCAGGAGTGGCTCATAGGCCATTGATTTCATACAGCAAGAGTTTAGGGAGTGTCTAGCTCTTTCGATTCTCAAAGAAATGGCAAAATCCAAAAGTAGATTCCAGCTTTCAGTTATGAACATTGGCATGCTAGAGAATGCAGTGGGAACAAGGGTGTAAACTCTCACTCTCCTCCATTCACTTCCTCCTTGATCTGTGGACAGGGCCTCTGGTTCTTAACAGAGCTTTCTGACCTGCCCATGGCAGCTGATGATGCAAAAGGTTTCAGAAGTGAAACTAACACGCTCTGCTCTCTTCACCAACATCATGAAACTCATTTCAGATGGAACAGATTATACTAAAGGGCAGCAGAGATTTTTAAAGAAAATATCGTATTCCAAAAAGACACTTCTTCAAGTTTCATGATCATGAAGGAAGAGGAACACATGTATGAGTCTCGTCTGATGTTTCATAGCCAGGCAGTTCAAAAGCAACAGGCCTGGGCATGCTGTCATAAGCACATGCGCTAATCCATTCTGTAGTTATTAAAAAATAATTTACAATGATTTATCCTGTTTAATTTATACAACTGCCCTTGGAAATCTAATTGCATGCTAGCTAGCCCTGTTATTCTCAAATGCATTGGTTAGAAATAGCACAATAAAGATCTTAAAACAATAAGATGATAGAAGAAAGTTTCTCCTACAGGAATAGAAGAGAACAGGGCAGGTCTCCAGTGAACTCTGAAGAGTGTCATTTCAGACAAAAGAGCTGTTGTTTCCTGATGCAAATTCAGTGAGAATAATAATTCATACTTCCCTCTTGTTGGAATAGTTGGTTACAAGACAAGAGTGTGTGTAAGTCCTTTGACATTTGGAAGTGCTTTAAAAAACAAAGATATTGGAAAGATGTGAGCTGTAACACAAAGACTGCTCCTTACTCTCATAATTTAAATCAGTGATTTCCTGTTATTGACTAGAATAGTTTAAGATGTTGGTTAGTAGCTGGGACAGGAGGCATGGATTCCAGGGTTCTACCCAGAAAGTACCCTCTGCTGCCCTGTGAGGAAACACATACATCAGCCCCTGACTGGCAGCCACTAGGCCTCTGAAGGAGCAGATCTGTAGAGCACCCCTCCCTCAGGAGGCCCAAGATTGGTCTGAATAATGTTGAACATAAGGAACCTTCCTTTCAAAACCAAAATGCCCAAAAGTACATGGTGATCAACCTCTTAATTATAAAAGAAAGAATAGACACCCATGAAAATGAAGCACTTATTAAGCAATAGACTTTGGAGAAAAATCTACTTTATCCACTGTGTGTGAGTCTGATGAGCATGTGTGTGGTGTTTGTGTGTACGGTGTGTGTATATGTGGCATTTGTGTGCATGTGTGTTGCATGTATATACAATCTACCTGTGGCATATGTGTGGTGTGTGTGTGGTATGTATGTTCATGTATGGTATGTGTGTGTGATGTATGTAGTGTGTGTGGTGAATGTGACCTGTGTGTGTTATGTGTGTGTGGCATGTGTGGGGAGACAAGTTGCCTGAATGTCAATGAGCAGGCATCCTTCGCCATCCTGGAGAAAACTAAAAGAACAGTGGGAAAAAAAATGATAGAAGGTGAAACAAACAAATGTTGACTCACTGATGGAAAATGTCTCCAAAGATAACATTCTTGAGAAAATAAACTTGAGCTGATAATGAACTCATCAGGAGCATCAGATTTTTTAAATTTTAATGATGACTCACAACTCTGAAAAGTGCTTTACCAGGTACTAAGAAGCCCCTCCAGTCATCCAACTCACTCGCTCTTTCAGAGGCCAAGGTTGTTCTTATGGGAGATGATTTTCCCTTTCCATTGGATAAGGCCTGCTGGATCCCCACCTAAGTGTGGTTGGTGTCCTGTGTTATTGCGTAGTGTAGTTTAAAGCTATGTTTGTTATTCTGAATATAAGAAATAGAAACACAACCAATTTACATGAGAGCTAGAATTTAGACCAGACATCAGGAACTGAAGCAGGCAGTTTCTCTTTTCTGCTCCCTCTGAGGCCATCCAGGTCAAAATCCACCCCCACCCCTGTCCTTGGCCTTGTGCTCAGCAAATGCTTCCCTCTCACACATGACACTCTTCTTCGTGGCCTGGGCACAGAATATCTTCAAAGATGAATGAAGGTGGTTACAGCATTTCCCAACAGCCAGTGGATTAACTAAATTGCATTAATTTCTAAAGACATATTTAACATGTGCCTGAAGAATTTTTAAAAATGCTATATTTATACTGCTAGGGTTTTGAGGACAGATCACCCTTCCCATTACTTGGCTTGTGTTCTTAGAGAGTAATTATAACCTCCCCAAAAGGATCAAACTCCCTGAAAGAACAAAATAAACTGAAGCTCTCCAGGTAATTGGTCCTCCCAGTCTGTCATCACAGGAAGCAGAACACTGACTTTGGTGGATTATCAGTGGTCCCATCTCTAATGATGAAGTCAGAGATATTTGATACAAGTTACATCATCCCTGTGTGAAGATGGGGCAGTGGCATGTGGTTTTCTTATATTTTCTGTTTTTCAGATGTTAAATCTCCCACCAGGTCTGGATGGAGGCCTCTCGAGCACATGAAATGCCCAGTGGTAGACGGTAGGCAGGGACCTCAGCTACTTCCTCTCTGTCTTGTGCAGACAGGGCAGACTCATCTTCCAAACACCATTCAACCTGACAGGCACTGAACTCCTCTGAAATAGTAAATGAGCTCATCTCAGGCCCTCTAAAGGATGCATTGCATCTTAAAGCTTCCTACAGAGGAGGGCCGGAGGCAGGCTTGTTATTTATTCTGTTTACATTTCCCTGATGAGGGGTAGCTGTGCCTTCCAGGGCTCTGCTTATAAATCTTGTGTGTGATAAGCCAGGCGTTGGCAGGTGTTTGCAGGACTTGTCTTCCTGGCGTTTTATGGCCATCTGCTGTGGTTTCCAGAGAGCATAGCTTATCTATGAACTAGTCACTGTTCTCTTGCTGTCATTTTCTCACAAGTCCCTGCACAGCCTCTATGCCCAGATAAAACTAGTCACCGATTCCCCTCCACCCCTGCTCCCTCTGTCTCTCAGATGCTTGAAGCTCCACAGCTGCACTTAACAGACCAACCAGGACAATGCCATTCAACTGGGAATGTCCTCAGTGCTGGGCAAACTGGGATGGTCGTCCACTCCTCTTCCATTTCCCTGTGCGCCACCAGAAGTTAAACACTCTAATAGTGCTGGAAGACAGTGGGCAGTGGCCCCTGGCTCCCTGGGCTCCAGAAAGTTATCAATCTGGAGAAGAAAGAACTAGGATTAGAGTAAGGAAAAAACAAACAGGAACTGCTTCCCTCTCTCTCTATGGTGGACCAGTGGTTTCAAACTCTGTTGAATCAGAAGTTTAATGTAGTGAGACTTTTGAGGCACTAACTTGATGCCAAGAGGTTTTATTTTATTTCATTTTATTTTATTTATTTTTTCATTTTTAAAAATTCTTTTTGGTACTTGAGATTGAACCCAAGGGTACTTAACACTAAGCCACATCCCCAGCCCTTTTTATTTTTTATTCTGGGACAGGGTCTTGCTAAGTTGCTTAGGGCCTCATTAAATTACTGAGACTGGCTTTGAAGTCATGATCCTCCTGCCTCAGCTCCCTGAGTATCTGGGATTCAAAGCATGCACCACCACATCCAGCTGTAGAAGATTTTAGAAGTCAATCTTACCACCCCATTTTCATGTCCTCCTCTAATCAAGGCAAAGGAATCCAAAACTAAACATTTACTTAAGGTTCCATGTGCTTGTTTGGAGCCATTGAAAACCAGCCTCCAAAGTGTGCCGGGGATGAAGGCCCTCTGCCTACCCTCAAGGAACCTATTGCCCAGCAGTAGCTGAGACCTAGGTGGGTAAATAAACAGCACACAGGGGCCAGGAGCAGGGCCATGTCAGTGCAATAGATGTAGTTGACAGAGGAATTTAGAAGAGGTCAAGTTCTCTTTCTCAGTCATGAAAAACTGATGTTGGACTAGAACCTTGATAGATAAGGATTCTAACGAGCTCACATAGATATGGTGGCAACATTTGAAGAGAAAAAAAGCTATTGCCAACAGACAGATGCATGTGCTCAAGCAGTGTTCAACCTGGTCTACCTGGTGTTGTGAGGATGTAGATATCTATAGATTAGCAAATGCCATGTCATTCATCAGAGCTTTTGACTTTAGTCACTTTAGCCAAAGAAAGAAGACACAGGACAGTATAAAATGGAGTTTTGTACAAGGAAGCCATGTTCTAACCTTCCCCAGGTGGGAACTAAGACCCAGCAGTGAGTCTGCTTTCGGGTCACCTTTCCCTGTGGGTGATCTTTTGGTGTCTTCCATGAGGAAGGCACCTCTGTTCTCTTGGCAGAAGAATGTTCAGGACTCACCCTAGGCCATGTGGCAACAAGAGTTGCAACACAGCCATTTGTTCCAAACACTAAGAGCCCAGCAGATGGGGCCTCACCACCCAATTACTAGGATGACTGAGAGAGGCAATTACTGTTTTCTTGGCCCTCATTAAATTAAATCCACAACTGCCACATGGCATGGCATCGCCCGAAGCTTGTCAACAGCCAAAGGTCTGTGGCTTGGGAGAAGAGCAGGGCGTGGAAGGAGCCAGGGGATAGGTTACTGCAGGGATGTTCCTTGCCAGGTTCATTACTTCAAATGGTTCGAAAGCCAACACATGCCTCCCAGCCACTACAAAGGCAGATGTGGCAACCACTGGTGGCTTGGGGATTCCCAGCCCAACAGGTCTCAATGTCAGCAGGCTGGAGAGCATAGATGGACCAATGAGAAAATACTACAACTACCAGGGGCCATAAAGAGTAGCGGTTCCCAAATGGCACAACTCAGAGTTTATGGAAATCCAAAACAATCTCTGAATTATTAGAAAGGATCTCCAGATCCCTGTATGAATCAAGAAATGACATTTGCAGGAATTATTGATATGGTCTAATCTCACTTTTTTTAGCTGAAGAGACCAGTCAGAGAAGTAATCTGTGTTCATAATGCAGATTTGTGTAGAAATGTGGACTAAAATCCATGTTTCCTGCATTCCTACTCTTTCCTTTTCACCCTAACCATTTGTCCTTCTCTCTCTGCCTTCATCACAGTCAGGGACACATTGATTTCACCTACTATAATTGAAAACTGAAAATTAAGCCCAGAATCTATAAGCCCAGGAGATTTGAACTTGAAGATGAGGACCATGTCTACCCAATATGAGGCAGCGGATTTAAAGTCAGGTACTTTTCCCTCCACCTGCAGGTCACTGGCTTCACCACGGAGTGGTGAATGATTCAGGGCAAGGGTGGTGGAATCCCGCCCATGAAGCACTTTGAAGACTGTCCCACTGTGCTCATCACAGACGATGCCATATGAGAGACTTTAAAAAAATGTGACCGAGGACAGAGCCCTCCCCTACCCCACCCCATATGCTGTAGACATTCTTGGGAAAAAGAAGAGAAAGTCACAGTAAAAACAGTCCAAGAAAAACTGTCTTCATCTTGAATAGAGCAATGGAAGGCAAGTGAAGAGGAACAAAGAACTGAAACTCCCCATCTGGATACAGTGAGGAGGAGAGTGACATGGCCTCTGGCCTCCCAGGAAACCTGTTCTGGGAAAGTGAACCTAGAAGGAGCACTGGAGTGTTGGATAGACTCATCCTCTATCCCAACAGCTACTTTATGCACACCCAAACGTTTATTCACACCAAATGCCAATTTAGTCCTGAAGGAGAAAATAAGTTGCCCAAAGTTGCAGTTCAATGCTGGGGGGATCCCAAACACTTTTATTCCATCACCTGAGACTGTGAGGCACTAAATGATGGTCCTTTGTAGCATCCTGACCACCCTCTTGTGCAGCTTGGCAGTTTCACCTGCAAATTGCCTGAGAAGCTTTTTAAAGTAGCACTGTCTACTGGATCTCACCTCTCCAAGATTCAGGATCTGCTTAGGGTAGAAGCTGGTTGCTAGGGGCCTTTAACCTTAAAATTTATGTGCAGCCAGTTGTGAAAGGCACTGATGGAGAAGGAGACATGGGAGAGGTAGAGACCAGAGGGAGTTCCTGACCCCATTGCAACAATCTCTCTGTAGCTGGTTCTGAGTCTGAGTTCATCTAATAATTATAATAGTAATAGTTCAGTAGTTCCCCTTATACACAAGAGCTATATTCCAAATCACCCAGTAGATGCCTGAAACCAGGAATCATATCAAATCCTGTGTTTCTTCCCATACATACATACCTATGAAAAAGTTTATTTTATAAATTAGGTCCAATAAGAGATTACTGACAATAACTAATAATAAAATAGAACAAGTATAACAATATGCTATAATAATACAAGTTCTGTGAATGTGCTCTCTCTTGTCTTGAAATATCTTAGAATTTATTTCTGGAATGTTCCATTTCGTAGTTTTTGTATTGAGAGCCTCTCTCCCTTTTACAGTTCTTATTTCAAAGCTTCTACCCTCAAAGGGAATATAAGAGAGAAACCCAGATAAAAGAAACACCAGCCAACCAAGTTTTCTCAAGGTTGAGACAAGAGCCTTCTAGCAGTAACAATGGCAAAGGCTCACTAGGCTGAATGGGGATAAGAGAATTTATATGAAATGCAGTTTTATCTTTTTCAACTAAATATCTAAATAAGGTGACACCTGTAAGGTACTCATGTATTTTCAAGAAGAAGTTCTGCTGAAGTCTCACTCCTGGCCCTTCTACACCCCCGCACCCCCCACCACCCCACCCCGCTCCTCTGAGAGTAAGTTCATCTCTAAAGTCCAGATCCAAATACAGGTGACCTTCATCTTCCCCACTCCCTCGAGCATGGAAAGCCAGCCTCTGGTCTTTAGTCTTCCTCTCCTTTTTTCAAGCACCCCCTACCCCAACACACACATACATACCTCACAGTGAGGTTGTTGCCAGCCTGAGGTTTCCCAAACCAGCCACCTGCTGCACCCTGTCATCAGAATCTCAGGCAACCATTCCCCAAATCACACCTATCATGCCAGAAGCCATGAGAATATAGAAGCTAAACCACCAGCCATGTGACTTGAATCCCTGGCTGCATGCTGGCACCCAGGAATTCATGAGAAACATCAGTGGTCTTAGGGTCTCATTTTATTCCTCCTTTTAAAATTAGGTAAATAATAAAATATCCATCACTTTTAACAATAGTAGGAAGCTATTTTAAAAAGCGGATATGATACCAATGAAGTCACATGATTTCTGAGATTTTTTTCTAATGATATGAGAAGGGGGAGAAGTTGGTGGGATTGGACGAAACAAGTTGACCCTACATTGATCATTGTGGAAGGCATGTGAGTTCATCATGATATTCCATTTTAAATTTGCATTGTACTATGATTGTAAGTGATTATATACATATGTACACATTTGGTCCTGGACCCTGGATGAGAAGGGGAGTGGCTACTCAAGCTATACTTTCCTGGTTCAGGTTGATTATAGGTCATGATAACCAATCATCTGAGCTTACTTGAGTCTCTGGGACTTTCTAGGACAAGGGATATAAGCTGGGATGGTCCCAGTCAAATCAGAACAGAGCATCAACCTAGTGTATGTAGGTAGTGCTCTTAGGACCAAAGGATGTCTTTCTAGTGGAGCAATCTAGTCAAGAACATGATTATGCTAATGTTTTAAGTGACATAATACTAAAAGGTAAATTATCTTTAATCAATGATGTCCCTTGAATGCCCAAGGTAGTCTTTGTGAATCAATGAAGATTTACATGGATATGGTAAGTGTACATTTCATTCAAGCCCACACTCCCCTTCTGCCAAGAAATCACTAGGAACGTTTACAGCAAGGTCTAAGAAGCCTGTGTTTGTGGTGACAACAGGAATCACTAAGTAGTTTGGTCTCTGACATGATTAAGTCACTTGTTCAACTGAAATGTCATTGATTTTGATAATAAGGTTTTTAGACTAAGTGGAAGCACATTAGGATGGTAACTTCGAGGGATCCATATCTCATCTGAAAACTGCTTTAATAATATCAGCTAAGGGCCCTCCTGTCCAGGGAGTCCTAGCCTCATAGCTGACTGGAGAACAGGGGACACTGGCTCAAGATGAACCAATGAATTTCTCTGCTCCAGGAATATGAAATTTGACTATGGGATTTCTACTTAACCATGGACCTCAAATATATTCAATCCGATCCAGGGGCCAGTTAATAAATATTTATGAAAGAGCTTCTGTGTGTCTGACCCTCAGTTGGGAAACTTGAATGTTGGTTAATTTGAGTCCACTCTTCTGTTCCCAGAACACATTCAGAATGTTTCTTCCTCAGTAGTTTCCCAAGATTGCTATCTAATGTGAAATGGTTTTTTTGGTGTGTGCTCCTGCTAATACAGAAGCAAGAAAAGAAGTGTGGGCAGAACATATGAAGCTGTCAGGATTTGTGTTCACATAGCCTCTTAGTCTCCTAAAATCCTAAGCATTTAACATAGCAAAGGTGATTGAGTACCATGTGAACTACCAAACATTATCTGCCCAAACTAACATCTACTCTGATAACTGTTGAGAATTGAACTTTAAAATCATTTAGTTACTTTCCCATTCATCTCTAATTAAGTAATTTTAGTCCATTTGCAAGAGTGTATAGGATTTAAATATATTATTGTGAGCTTCAGTGATTATCCATGCATGGACATGCAGGTCCTCATTTGTCCCATTGCTGTTTGGTATGAGGGATTGAACCAAGAAACACATCCCCAGCCCTTTTTACTTTTTATCTTGATACAGGATCTTGCTAAGTTGCTTAGGGCTTTGCTAAGCTACTGAGGCTGGCTTTGAACTCATGATTCTTCTGCCTCAGCCTCCCAAGCTGCTAGGATTACAGGCATGTGTCACTGAGCCAGGATCCATTGCTCTTTTATGATTGGGAGAGTTGGAGGCTTGATTTACAGAGAACATATTTAATGTTCCAGAAGTTCATGAGGTAAATCCAGGCTTAGAGACTTATGGAAAGAAGTTTCAATGAATGTGTAAACTTCGAAGACCTGGAGCTGTTGCTGGACACAGGGCCTCAGCCTGGAGATCCCAGCTGTGCTCTGAGAAGTTCTGGGTAGAGAGCAGAAGTTGATTCAGAGTGGAGGGAGGGGAAGTTGGGGACAAGCCTGGCAAGAAAGGTCCTGCCATGGCTGTGGGCAACAGAGGCCCAAGCCTGGCTCCTCAATAAGCCCACATCAAGGCATTTTGGAGCACACTGTGCCCTGCGTGTTTAGACCAGGGGTTGGCAAACTGTGGGCGCAGACCAAATCCTGCCTGAAGCACCAACTGAATTGGTAAATAAAGTTTTATTTGAAAACAGCCACACCCACTTGTTTATATACTGTCTGTGGCTCCTTTGTGCTAGACAGAAGAGCTGAGTCGCCATGAGACACAGTGTAGCCCACAAAGTCTAAAGTATTTATGGAAAAAATTTGTCAGGCCCTCTTTGGGACCCACACTGAGGAATAAGGATTAAAAAAAAAATTCTTGTGAGAATTCTAGGACTTCTAGTACTTTCTTCTGTGTGACTAAACCTACTTTAGATTCTAAGTTCACAGGAGTGGCAAGTTAGGTCAGTCTGTTTGGAGTTTAAGTAAAAATGTTATCAGAAGCCATACCCTTGATCAACATTGACAACTTTCTTAGATAAGCTATGAACTTGTTCTCAGGCTCCTGGGGATTTTGTTTTCCTGGTGTGGGTGTGGCTATCGCTCAATTTTCCATAGCTGCTGATGTCAGAGTGTCAGGTTGGAGCTGCTTCTTTGGAACATTAATAAGTCTCCTCTTCCATTCTCTATTAAATTCTATGTAGGATATGAGACAAAAAAAAAGTCACAAATGTCTGCTATCCCCCAGAAATGCCCAATCTTTTGGATATTTCTAACAACTCTACAAGCAGAAAATAAGTACAGTTCTCCTTCAAAGGGGCAAAAACTAAATAAGAAATTAGGTTATAAGTTTATCTGTAACTGGGTTGAATAATGAAGCAATTTAAAAAAAAAAAACAGGGAAAAGAAAATTTTGGCTTTCAGAATAGGTGATGTGATGAGGAGGCTGTTTCTTTAAGTAGTCGAGATATATTTTACCTGAAAATAATTTTTAAAAAGTTCCTACAAGACATCAATGGCAGAGAGAAAAACCTAGCTAAACACACTTTGGGATGAAAAGGGAAAAATTGTGGGCAACTGACGTCAGAGGGTATTTGATAGATGTGTATCTACAAGGCTTTTTTCCATATTCTGGTTATCTGATGAGGCTTTTAAAATTTGGACCCAATCTGGAATTCACTGTCCCCACAGAGGTTGTGAGCAGAGGCCACTGAAGCAGTCAAGATGCTCACGGTCAGGTCACTAGAAAGCCACAGCTCCATGAAAATAGAAGCCCATTTCTAGGGCAGGCTGGGCATCAGTCCTTTGAACAACGTTCTGAAGGTAGAGATCTGGTCCTTTGGGTCTGAACAGGACAGCGATAAAGCTGCAAGCTGCAAACATCAGACTCATCTCTTACGGACTGTACAAGCTCTGGGGACGGGAAAATGGAATGAGTGGCACCAAGTCTGAAGGCCCTGTAGAAGTGGTCATGCACGAGCAGAGCAGAATGGATTATAAAACACAACTCGTTTCTAAAAAGAATTTCCAGTTAATTGCAGTATAATTGACAAAATTTTATGATTTTAAGGTATATAATATAATGATTTGCTATATATTTTGTGAAATGATGTTCACAATAAAGTTAGTTGACATGTATATCCCCTCTCCTAGTTACTCTTTCCTTTTTTTTGTTCTGTGGTGAGAATAAATTTCAAGCACAGAATTCAGAATTGTAAAATATAGTCACCATGCTGGACATTAGTGCTCCTGAGTTATTCTACTTAGAACCACAGGTTTGTATCTTTGATTAGTATCACCCCATTTGCCCCACCTGAGTTCCTGACAACCACCATCCTACTCTGTTTCTATGAATTGTTTTTAGTTCTATTTATAAGATCACAGTATATATTTTTCTGTGCCTGTTTTTTTTCACTTAGCATGTCCAGGTTCATCCATGTGGTTACAAATGGCAAATTTTCATTTTTTATTGCTATTAATATTCTACTGTGCATGTGCACACATGCACACACACACTACAATTTCTAAATATATTCATCCATCATTCAACACCCAGGTTGTTTCCAAGCCTTGCCTCTTGTAAACACTGTTAGCACACAGCACGGGTGGGTAAGGAACCCTTTGCACCTATTCATTGTTTTCTTCTCCTTGGCAAGAGAACCTTTGGAAGAAAATAAAAGGATTTAGTTGTGTGATTTATTGTCCACAGTTATCTAATTCTCATTAAAGGAGGTATGTTATTTTCTCTTTTGTTAATAAAGATGTAGTCATTTTGGTTTGTTTTGAATCCCAAATAGAACCCCTTTCTCACATGTGCTAATTGCAGTCACATTCCAAGAGCCAAGATGTCTCCCAAGGTGCAGGAATCTTGCAGAAAGCTCTTCCATGCTTGACCTTCCTTGGCATGCTGACAGCACACAGCTTCTGTGTGCAAGACTCTGTCCCACCTCTGTGGCACTCACTTTTCCCTCCAACAATGCTCTGTTTTTCTGCTTTTTCTGCCTGATGATCCAGGATGTGGATTTTCCATGGATCGTAATCTTCCTTCTCTTTATTGTTACCTTGAAAGCACCTTCCCAAGAGTCAAACCAGGGCAGCAGGTGGAAAGGACAACCCCAGCTAGTGTGTCCTGATGGAATTGGAAGCTGTAGGAAAGAGACTTGCTGAAGAGGTTGGGTCTACTGGCTATTCACCAAAACATTTCAACTGGGTTCTATAATATTGAATATAGCAAGGCAAGAAAATATATGCTGATAATTTGGGGGGAAAAGTATGCAAATAAATGAAACAAAAAATGAATATTATGCCCAGTGCTCAGGAAGACAGCAAGAAAAATGAGACTCACTAAACTTATTTCCTAAATCAATAATTGCATTCCAGTTTTTCCATTATAAGGTATTTGTTATGATTTATATCTATTTATACTTCTGATGGAGGCTAATATCCTGTACAGGTTTAGTAGTTACCTGCTTTTAAATAAAAAAATGACAATTGTTGTGAATTGTTACTCCACAAAAAATGCACTTAAGAGAAATTTTCACTGCTGAATTTTTGTTTTTTAGATACCTGATGCTCTTTCTATTCCAGGAAATTCATTCTATCACTCTCTTACAAACAGAGGGGGAGCTGGGAGGCTGGCCACTATCAGAAAGTCTGGCCTTCCAATCAGAGTAGCCCAAATCCCCAGCTCATGTACCACTGGACAGGACTGGAATGAAGCAGCCCTGCCCACTCTTTGGAAAAGATCCAGCAAGTTACTACAGTTCTACACCCTGTTTTATTTCCATCACACACACACATACACACACATACACACACACACACATGCACACACACCAGAAATGCTTATCCAACAGGGGATGTAAAACTAATCGAGAGTGTCTTATCTTATATCAAAGTCATGCTAGCCTACTACATTAAAAAATAGGAAATATTTTCTGCTGTATCCTTATTTAGAAAACTGATTAAATAGAATCAAGGAAAAAGATAAGCAGTGCACGTCTCTCAGTTCCCAAATCAGAAACTCAGACAAGGAAGGTCCATGCAAAGGAACTCAATTAAAGGAATGAAGGAAAGGTAAGACAGGGACTGAGGCTTTCATGACTGTAATTTTCTTCTGTAATTTTTTAAATGACCCCTGCACTTCTATTCCTAAGGATTTCCTGGTATTGCTGCCCAGGACACCAGCACAGTTCTTAGGTGGGATCACTAAAGTCAAGAGGGCTGAATTCCTAAAGGGCATTACAATTGTTGAATCCACAGACCTTTCTTTAATATGAGCACTTTTCCACATGAGGTTGACAGATTTGGAATTACTTCTCAACCCGAAACCTGATGTAAGAGGAGGGCCAACCTGTGATAGTGGAAAGGATGAACTTCCCCAAACCACTGGGAAACACTGCCATCACCTAATCATTTCTTCCCTAAACCCTGTCTCACTGCACCTATGGGAAGTTTCCCTTAGCAGTGGGTGCAGATTGGCAACAGGCAGCTTGCACTGGGTGTGCCCTGACCCTAACTCAGCGTGAAGTATTCTGAGCATGTAGTCTGGCTGGACCACCAGTCTTTGCCTGGCCACCCCAGCAAGGTCACTACCCTGTGCCTCTTACCTGACTTCTCTGGAAGAAAACAGGTTATGTGCAATTCTAACCTCTCATTTAAATAAGCTGTTTAAAAATAGTGTGGGTGCCTCTTCAGGGTAAATCTCTTTAACACTTTCATCTTCTCAACAGAGGCTAAGATAATAAACTCAGGGCCCTGCTCCATACCCACTGAAACTGTATCATGGTGACAATGAGCATCCAGCCCAATGCCTACACTGATCATTTTCAAACAATCAGGACCAGTTGCCACCAGCATTATCATGGCAGCCAGGATATTGACTAATTTGGTATTTGAGCTTTGAAAGGTCATAACCTTGAGTTTCTATTTCAAACTTTTCAGCCTGTGAAACTCTAAAAGATATTGAGATCTGAGAGACTAGGGGAGAGGGAATCAGGCAAAAAGGGGGAAAGGAGCTAATATTTACCTCTATTATCATATAGAGATTATTCTGCCCTCTGGTACACTCAGACACAGTGCTTGCTCAAGTGTTTAACTTTTTTTTAATTGCAAATACTGGTATGAACCAGTTTTGAGAAGGCATTTGCATTAAAACTGCTCTGCCATTTGAAAAAATCTGATCAAGAGATGCCAACTCCTCAGCTGGGGAAAAGAACTCTGAGTTCATGAGATTATTAGGGCGGTCTAAATGAAGCTTAATAGCACTTAGCACTTCAAAGCACACTAAATGCATTAACTAATTAATCACCACCATATCCCTTCGAGGTATATAAATAGCTATTATCCTCACTTTACAGTTGGGATAAATGAGACACAATGGTCTGCACAGTTGCCCGGGGCCCAAAGGGAAATCAGTATCTACAGCAACTAAAAAATCAAACATTTCGGAGTCCCTGTCCTTACTGTATAAACACCCTTCTTCCCAAATTTTCTTTCCTCCTGGAGCTTGGTGAAAAAGTTTCACATTTGGATTTTTAAAGATTTCAAATCTTTTCCCTCCATGTCACTGTTACTGACATAGATACTTTAAAACCAAGGGGGTCTAAACTGATTAAAGTTGTAACAAATTGGGAGGCTGGAAAGTTCATGTCATCAGCCAAGGAAAGAGGTTAATCTGATTGAATAATCAGTTTCATCTGGACTTACTTAGGCCATCTGTTGCAAAATGTTTTCCAAATTGTGTAGAATGCAGGCAGGATTTCACAGCACAGGGATACCAAGTGCTGTAACAAAGGTATCATGCTCTTTTCCTTCCTGAGAAAGGTAAATCTTTCCCCAAATGTCCCTATCACACAAAACCAGCACATGGCAACCATACCACAAGCAAGACATAGAAAGTTGTGGCTGCCTTTGAGTGATACATCCTGCCAAATTAACAACTGTATAATGAACCTGTAATAAAAATAAATAAGCGTATATAATAAATCTATTCCATTTTTAAAGCCTTGTTTATTCTTAAGCACCAACATCTGATCATCTCTGACATCTTTGAGTTATATCCTTCTGACAAATGAAATACTTTTCTGGTTAAAGGGACTATTTCCTCAAGGTTCCGCTTTGATTCGCTAAGGTGAGAGGTGAGAGATCTAAAGAAGGGGAAATGAAGCAACAAAAATAAGCATTTAGCAAGGGGACCTGTTCACCGAGTTGCAGCACCTTGGGGATTCTGCAGCCGGCTGTCAGAGGCAGGACCAGCATCAGAACCCAGGTATCCTGATTCTCAGGTGGACCGCTTTCCATATACCAGGCTGGTTTTACAATTCTGTTTTATTTTGTGAATTTTTCATTTTATTTCATTTTATGTTTTGCTTTCATACATCCCCCCAAATCACCCCCATAGTAAATCAGTAAAGTAGATACTATTTTCTCATGGGAACAATGATAAAAATCAGGGGTTTATTCCTAATCAAGAAGGTAGCATCAAACAGGTCATATATACGAGCAACAACAGTCATAAAGCAGGGATTAAACAACCACAACCTCAATTACCTCATCTGTAAAAGAGGTATAATAGTGGGATCCATCTCATAATATTGAAGGATTAGTGGAGATAATGTAGGTGAAGAAGTTGACGGTGCTTTCCTTTCAGTAAGTGCGCACAAAGTATCAGGCTAACTTTGTTAAGTGTGAGTTAGGTGCAGGCATTCTTCATATTCTGTTGGCTCATAATCCTCAGAACAGTGTTAAAATGCAGGTACAATTAAAAATGAGAAAATTGAGGCCTCGGTATACAAAGTAACTTGTCCAAAGCTACTTACCTAGTAAGCAACCAACTCAGCTGGCATTTCAACCCAGGTGATTTGACTTCAGAGTATGACTCTTCACTCCTATTCTACAATTCCAGTTGACATAAGTAATGTTAATATGATCACTTCATTTGAATAGGAGAGTGATTGTCCATATCACATAGAGTACAATACATTGTGAACATTATTTCACCGAAGGCCTCATTTCACTACATGCGAAGAAAAACCCATAAAAATATAAACCAGTTGAGCATAAAATTGTCTCTAAATTAATACTCAGGAGATAGATGTACAATAATTTGGAGATACTTTATCCAATTTAAGACCCATGGTATTACAACATATGGTCCATAAAGTGAGCTCAATTTTTTCCTTTTTCTTTTTTTCTGAATAAATTTCTTAATAGAAATTTTCTAAATGTGCTGTGTGGAGTTGGTGCATCATGTCCACTACCTATTATTGAAAAGGACATTTGAGGTGGTGCTTTATTGCTGAGAAGTATGCTCATTTGTTTGATTTTCAATTGTGAAAGATTTAAAGTGTGCAGAAAAGGACAGAGAATAAAACACATACCCACTGGTCAGCTTTGTCAAACCTTAACATTTGTTAAATTTCAATGTGGTTTCATGAAAAAGCTTAGATAAATCAGAATACAAAAGCATTGCTATGGAAATTACACAATCAACACTCCACTGCATGTGCCTTATCCTTTAAAGTTAAGATGATGGCAAACGTGCCCACCTCACGTCCTCTGGGCCTGGCTAAGACAAGAAAAAGATGTAGAAGTTACCCAATCCCAAAGGAATAATACTTGAATCATTCCATATGTGATAGTGGTAGGTTTGGTTATGGTTGTTAATTTATGACTTCATTGGATGTTACCTAGAGAGCAAGGTTTGTATGATAACAATTCTTTGTTTTTTATTAAGATTCGTATTTGACCTTTCTACTTCTTTTGAATTTTTAAAATTTGTTCTATTTAGTTATAAATGAAAGAAAAAATGCATGTATTTTGCATTTGATTCACTGTACACAAGTGGAGGGCAACTTTTCATTTCTCTGGTTGTACACAATGTAGTCATACCATTTATGCAATCATACAGGTACAAAGGGTAATGATGTTTATCTCATTCCACCATCTTTCCCACCCCCTGCCCCCCACTCTTTATTATTAATTTTTATTTGTTCTAATTAGTTATATGTGAATACATTTAGAATGTAGAATACATTTGTGCTTTTGATAAATCATAGATAAACGGAGTATATTTTCTCATTTTTTCTGATTGTACATGTTGCAGGATCAAATTGGTCATGCAGTCATATATGTACATGAGGTAATAATATCTGATTCACTCTATGATCCTTCCTACCCCCAGATCCCTTCTCCTTCCTTCACCCCCCTCTACCTAATCTAAAGTAACTCTAAAAGCTGAAAAGGAGGACATTGAGATCTGTTGTCATTCAAAAAGTGAGTGGTAAACCTGGTCATGGAAATCACATCTCTTGCACTCTCAGTTTAGGATTAGGGATTGGGAATTATTGATAATTAAGAAAATTATCAGACCAGAATAATGCAGAGCACATTAAACAGATGTCACACAGAAATATTCATAGCTATGACTTTTAAAAATTGTGGCATTATCTCATTTAAAAGGAAAAATGCATGCATTTCTATGTTTATATATACAGTTTTGTGTACAGTTATATTTGTACACATATGCATAGACGTCATATGTACTATGCTATGACTTATAATGATGCCTTGAAGTTTTCCCCTATTAAAAGTTAATGAGGAATATTTAAAAAAAAGATTTATATTTGGGGCTACATGGTGATTGATATTTGACTGGAATATGCATATTTTAATGCAGAGCTACTGATTTTCCTCTATACAGGTAATAGGATCAAATTTGTTAATTGCATGGTTAGCAACAGTAGCAATAGTTTAAAATTATTTTACTGTGCTTCAGAACCTTGCATTGCTCATACACAGCCCAGAAGGCCTCATACACTGCCACCTTTTAAACCACATGAAGTATTGCAGGCCTTAACCTTAGTGTTACTTAACATTTTCTTTAACAAATATTAATTGAGTACTTGTTGCTCTATCCCTCTGGGGTAGACAGTGAACAAAGCTTTGAAAGTCCTTCCCTCATACAGTTTATTTATATCTTTTAAAAGTCATAGCTATGAATATTTCTGTGTGACATCTGTTTAATGTGCTCTGCATTATTCTGGTCTGATAATTTTCTTAATTATCAATAACTTCCCAATCCCTGTCACACTTGTCCCTGCCTTCAGTGCCAGGCATTGTCAAGAAAGAGTTACTTCAAACTCAACTCAAGCATAGAATTAATTGGACCCTTAGGGTATTTGAATTTCCTTGACTAAGATCCCCTGTTCCCCTAAGCAGCATGAGTCCCTCCAGAGCTGGAGACTCAGCCTCCACTGACTTACCCTCCAACAGTGGGGTGCTTGGCTTCTGGTGGCATGTCCTCTAGGGACAGAAACTCTAGGAAACTCTATTCTGCCACCTTTTAAACCACATGAAGTATTGCAGGCCTTAACCTTAGTGCTACTTAACATTTTCTTTAACAAATATTAATTGAGTACTTGTTGCTCTATCCCTCTGGGGTAGACAGTGAACAAAGCTTTGAAAGTCCTTCCCTCATACAGTTTATTTATATCTAAGGATAACTGAGAATTGGTAATTTTCTCCTTGTAAACATGCCAGCTTTTGCTTTTAATACATTGAGATGATATCTTAGGTTTATATAACCTCAGAATTATGTATTTCCTTATTATTTAGTGACTTTTTCTCATTTCTAACAATCCCTTTTTCTCCTAACATTACACTTGTTACTAACGTAACTATTTCTGCTCTTCTGTATCTACACAGACCCTCTCCATGTGGTGCAGGCTTGTGAGGGATTTCCAGGGGATACCTGTCCAGAGCATGACAGAAGGGCTTAGAGGTGCTGGACACATTGATTTTGCTTGCTCACTGGGACAGCAATCTTTGTGGCCCTGGTTAGAAGCAGGATTCATGGTGCTCAGTGCCCACCTCACTCACTCTGGGTCCTTCAAGCCCAAGCCAGGGATGTTACTCTCCAGGACAACCCCTATCCCCCAACTCTTTTCAGTGCTTGTTCTATCCTGATCCTGGAAGAATCCCATACTTTTTGGGGGTTTTTTTTGCAAGCTCAGCTCCACATTTAAAAGAATTATACTCCCATTTTCTTAGCACTTATAGATAGTTGTAATTGGAGGGGTTTCAGATGATGTATTCAAAGATTTCTGGAACCAGAGATCCTCTTTGGAAAGCCAGGGATGACTTAACTTTCCTCACCTTCAGTTTCTCTTTCCTCTGAAGTGTATTCAAGGACCAACTGGGGATCAATTTCCCACGCAAAGGCAGTCACAAGAGTATCTACACATCATTGTATCATCTGGAACTTTGTAAAAGAAGCTCAGAGAACCTGAGTCAGTCAGCAGCTTTTGGAAGTTTAAGCTTAAGATATATTGGTTTATTAGGCAACTCTAAACCTTGAGAGAAGAGAGACTATAAGCTGATTGCCTCTGTAGTTTTCATTCTCCCTGCAAAGCAACTCCATGCTTTATAGGAAGAGGCAGAACATAAATCCGAACAGTTATTTAAATCCCATGCTGCACCAGTTACAAGGAGCCTAGGATATATGGCTCTTTTGTATCATAGAATCAAATCCCAGTGCCTCCTGTCAGGTCTTTTCCTCTCCTTCCAAAAGCAAATATTTCGGCATTACAAAAATTTGTTTTATGGATGGTTCTCTGCAAATCTCAGATCAACTTGAAGCTGATATTGGCTTCTTAAATTCCTTTTAAAAAAAGCCACACCTCAGCTGTCCTGCCCTTGCCTCTCTCAGGAAGGAGCTGGAACACAGGCATGGGCACATACAACCTGCACACATGAACTGCGCACACAAATGTGTGAGTCTGCCTCACTATATGCCTTAAACTGATTAGGCATTTCTTTCATATGTGCTATTTTCTCTATTGTCTCCTTCTAACATCCATGCATTTAAAAATCTACTTATGAAGCAACATTGCTACAGGCATGTTACAGTACAAGAAGGTGAATCAATCAACAAAAATCCCTGTCCCCAAGGACCTTACATTCCAGTGCCTAGTCGTCATTACTGCCACCATCTATTGTGTACTTGCTCTACACTAGTCTCTGTTCTAGCTGCGAGACCTATACATTATGTCTAAGTCTCATAACTGCTCTGTAAGTTGAATTGCAAGCCCGTTTAACAGATGAAGAAGTTGAGTCTGACCAAGAATAATGAGGCAATGAAGGTGATTTAAAGTTATAGTCAACTGATTCTGAAATCTTTTCTCCTTTCCTGCTGTGGTGATTATCTTCCTAGCCAAATTGAGCAGCTTATTTCTTGGTGAAAACTTCACTGACCCTCTTCCACCCCTGAGCCTTTTACACATGTGAATTCTAGTGCTGAGTTTCCCACTACTGTCACCTGCTGACACATAAGTCTCTCTCTGAGCCACTCAGGGTCTGGATTATATCCCATTCATCGTGGTTTCACCAATACTCAGCACAGTGCCAGATCAAACTGAAAGAAGCAGATATTGAATTACTAAGTGAATATTCCCTTACAGTGCTTGCTCAGCTCTTATGTTTTTGCAACCCCTAATCCTCTTGCATATACAGGGAGGCAATGGTCCATTGAAGGTAGTGGAGATGGCTCAAGGTTGTACAAACAGAGATTGGAAACTTCTTTCCCTGACTTGTTCTTGTTTTGCTATTGTATTTGTCTAGAAGCTCTTAAAATGCCAAGTCATGCAGTTGGGTGGAATAACCAAAGCAAAGTAAGTGAGACAATGTATGTGTGTAAAATGATATATAATACAAGAGGATACAATGTAATATAAAAACAAAAGATGGAATTATTACTATTGTTCAAGAAAGCCCCAGGCCTTTAAGCTAACAAAACTTTATCAGGTAACTGTTTGCTTTGTCTTAAGCACTGTAGTTTTATTCTGAATGCAAAATTGATCTGAATAAACGCTCTATAAAATCACAGTTCAAGTTTGGTTCTCAAGATAAAGATTAATTCTACTTATTAAAACATGTTTCTAAATGCTTTTCAGACCCTAATAGCTGATGTTTTAAATCTTAATCTTTTGAGAATGTGCTCCTCCTATCCAATGTGACTTTTCTCCCAGTGAATCACTGGATAAGAAATAATTATAGTGAACATGTATTATGTGATTAATGTATGTGGGGCACTCCCATAAATGCTTTGTAAGTACTATACCTTTTTTTAATCCCAAATTCATGGTATAGGGACTATGATTATCATTTCCATTTACACATGAGGGAATAAATCACAGGAAACAAGGGTTGTCCAAGGTCATACATCTGCTAAATGGCAGACCCTGGACTGAACCTAGGAAAGTGCAATTGGGAGCCAGTTCTTTATTTTTAATTTTTTTTCATGAGTAATTCATCCTCAAGGTTCAAAAATCAAAATAATCTAAAAAACAGTATTGAGAGAAGATATTCCCCCCAACACTTTTTGTTCCTGTCTGTTCACTTTTTTGCCCACTCCTAATCCCAATTCTAATGCAGAGGTAACAACCTTGAATGGTCTCTTGCATGTCCTTTTGGAGTTTTTTTATGCAAATGGAAGTACTTGCAAATACAGCTCTTGTGCCCCTCCCTTTCTTCCACAAAAGGTGGTATGCTGTACACACTTGGCTTTTCACTGCTAACATATTTAGAAATCCTTCCTTATCAGTTCATAAGAACTGATTTTACACATACATAGTCTTTCATGTGGAGATATGATAATTTAACCAGTTCCCTATTGATGGAAAACTAAGTTGTTTCAGATTTTGGCTGTCCATACAACATCACCATGAATAATCGGATGTCCATCTTCTGCGTGTAGGTATATTTGTTGGGTAAATTTCTAGAGGGGGATCTCCAGGTAAAATGATAAGTGCTTTTATGATATTTGGAATGTCATTGGATGTCACTCTATAGTAATTGACCAGTTTGCAAATCTTCCTGCAATTTGAGTAAAGGCCTATTTTCTTACAGCCTCACCAACCATGCTGTCAAACTTTGAGGTTTTGCTCATTTTGTAAGTAAAAAAAGACAGTCTCACTGAATTCACATTTTTTAAATTATGAATGAGGTCGATCATCTTTTTATGTATTCAGAGCTTGTGTTTTGTTTTCTTTTCCATGAGCCGTCTTTATCATATCCTTTGGTATTTCTGCATTGGTTTGTTGGCCTTTTCCTTAACAAAATGCAGGTATTCTTTTAACCATTTTGCTATAGTGATTCTTCATAAAAACTAAAGATATGTTAGTAAAGGTGATTGCCTTAAGTACATTTTATCAAAATCATTTTAGACAAAAGTTAAAAGACTTTCTGATTACTTTTAATAAAGCACTATATTCACTAAATAAAATATTTTATATTAAATATTCTATAAACTCTATTAGTTATTTGTTAAGATAATGAAAAAATGATGACAATGAAAAAGTGTAAATAATTGAGATTTATATTCAGACCCTAAAAATTCCACTAACAATAGGTAACACTGGCTTATCATAAGAACCTTTCTTCTGTACTCAACTGATAATGACCTTTTCAATCATTAGGAAATAAGGAAAATTAAAAGCTTTTTTGTGTATTGATCAGTTTTATGTCATTATAACACAATATCTGAGATAATTAATTTATAGAGACAAAAGGCTTGTTTTGGCTCATAGTTTTAGAGGTTCCCATACATGATCAGTTGACCCCACTGCTTTGGGCCTGGGGGAAGGCAGCACAACACTGCAGAAGCACATGGCAGAGAAAACCTCTGCTCATCAGCGAGGAAACAAAACAGAAGAGGAAGGAGCAAGGGCCCCAGAGTCTCCCCCATAACCCCTCCTATGACCTAAAGACTTCACACAAAGTCCCCTCCTGAAAGTTTCACGATCTCCAAATAGCACCACCTTTGACAACCAGCTTTAAACAAATGGGCTTTGGGAGACATTCAAGATCCAAACTATAGCATTTTTCTTCTTTCCTATATTCTGAAGTGTGTGCAGATTATATTTAGTGTCTGCATCTTTCAAACACTGTGTCATTTTTCTTTTTAAAGCACTCACACAACTCATTAACAATCCATAGATCATCTCCTTAGAAACGTGGACTCGGCAGTTGCCCCTAGAGACCATCCTAAGCCTTTTGACTATTTATATCTGCAATCCTCAGATTTCAGGCAACTTGTTGGCTTCAATTCCTACCCCTTTGTGCGTCTTTAATGCCAAAGTAAATTTCTAGCCCTTCTCCCTTTCTCTGTTCTACAAACTCTAGTCTATAATTAACAATATAATGTGAGTAACAGAGTTTGTAGAACGTTTAGTATAAATTATTTTATTTGAAGAATAGGTTCCTAGGGAGCCTGGGCTGGAACCAGAGCTAGATCAAGGTCCTTGATCAGCTCAAACACAGGTGATCACATAGAGCCTCTTGCCAGTTCTAGGTCTTTCCTGCCTCTATGGTTATGTAGTTAAAAACAGCTGGTAGAGCCAAGAGACTTCACTGAAAGAGATCCACTCAGTCCAGTTTATGAAGCCTTAGAGTGATGTGTCTAACACATCACTTACAGGGGACAGGGCATGCATATAGGCATAGGACTTTAGGGAGATACCTGGAAGACCATAGAACCCACCCATGTATCACAATGAAATGCCTTCCAGGGGTTCAGGGACTCTGGTAGATCCAGTTAGTGCTGAATTTGAGTAGTTTCCCTTTCTTGAGTTACTTGCTGGTGTAGGTGTCAAGAATTTACTATCCTTTGAGTTTATTGGCTAATATGACAGAGCTGAGGGATTTCTTTTTACAAAAAAATCAATCACACCCCTATAATCCTATCATATGAAAAAACAATCCAAGCTTTTCTAACGTCTGTTCTTTGAGAGTCATGCATGTGGCATGCGGGACTGGGTAGCTGCTGGAGGGTTCAGCACAAACTTGTCGTCAGGTTCATTTCAGATGGGAACACCGTGATGATGAACAGTGAACACTAGTATGTACTCTTAGAAGGCAGTAGGTAAAACAGAAAACACCAATAGTGTAGGCTGACAAATATCACCACAGCCAACACACCACCAACAAAAGCAAAACAGGATTTCTTTTTTCACATTTCCATTTCCATAGATAATTCTTCCTCTAAACCTGAAATGTGAACCTAGCCTTGAGTAGATTTCATTTCAGACTGCCTCTCACATCAAGCTGTGGCCTGGAAGCCCAACCAAAAGAAGACTGCTTGCCCAATGACCTGGGGACAGAAAACTCAGGAAATGTTCCTTCCCAATGGCTTTGAAACAAAAGCTCATTACCAAGAGAGAAGCCAATGCCCTTTGGATCTTAGCAGAGATGAAATAGAAAATCCAACCTACAGAGCTCTCTTTGACCATGCCATGCCCACCTCCCTAGCCTGTTCCCCACTCCTGTGTGTCCACACACACCAGGCACCCGGGTCACGCTTCTCCCTTAAGGACATTCCTGCGAATGTTGCTGTTGGGATTCATCTCTTCTCTCTCTCTCCTCTCCCCCTTGCCTTTGCTTTGATTGACTAAGATCCTCAGGATCTCAGAGTACATGCCACTCTCTCTAAGAATCCCTCCTTAATACCCAAATTACTCCTTGCAGCACTGAAATAATTATTGGGTTCCAAATTTCCTGGCACTACATGATACCTGTGAGAGCAGAAATGGACTTCACCATATCCCTGCCACTTTTCCCAGCAGCTACTACCAGGGAGGGAAGAAGTGTTTAGTGACTGGATCGTGAGTGTCACCCTGACCTGGGCTCTCTTGTCTTTCTGTGTCACCACCACCTGCACGTTGTGCATGCTGAGTGAATGTTTGCTGAGTGAATGAAGGAATGAATCAATGATTGACTTCATGATTGAAAAGCTGTTCACAGAAACACAATTTGATCTTAAAATATCAAATATAAATCTTCAATATTATTCTCATCATTGAAGTTACCTTCAGGGTGTTTTTTTCCTCACATAGTTTCTTAGAAATTCCATTGGGAAAAATCACAATTTCTTAGAAATTCCACTGGGAAAAATCCACTGTGGGTGATTGAAAAATTCCCTAGCTTACAAAAAGCTAGCCAGGAATCTATAAGAGTAGGTATCATTTCTGCCTGGAAGGGACTTGTGTTGAGTAACTCCTAGTCTCAAGCTTTCTTATGGGGCCAGTTATCTGGCTGATTTCTGAACATTTAGGTTGATTTTGTTTTCATTAAAAAAATAATCTGGGCTAGGGATGTGGTTTAGTGGTAGAGTGCTAGCCTATCATGAACAAGGCCATGGGTTAGATCCCTAGTACCATCAAAAACCAAATATATTTGTATCCCATCTTAAGAAAAGTGAGAGGTTTTACATTGTATCCTTAAATCTAACATAATCTGGCTATACCAGATTTCAATTCACAAGATTCAAGTGACGTGGCTTCTAAGAAAATACTTTTTCTTCTTATTATTGCCCTAGAACTCCAGGGACCTGAGAGGAAAACCTCCAGTGTCAGAAGTCCAAGTAGAAAGGGAGGAACATCACAAACACACACACACACACACACACACACACACACACACACACACATACACCTCATCCACAAACAACCCCATATATATCCAACATGCAAACAGCACCTAAATGGAACCCCCCATTCACCCACCAGGCACCCACATACAAACACCCACAAACAACTCTATGCACACCCAACAGGCACATAGCACCCACCCACCCCACAGCCAACATACACCATCCCCAATTCTGACAACCCAACACACTTGCCCCCCCACTTTCATTTGCTACACACGTGAAGCACACAGCACCCACACACTGCCACTCCTACATAAGCTTAGACACACTCAGTTCACATGAACATCCTAATCCCCACAGCCTTGTACCCATTTGAGTACACCACCCCAACCCTGCAGAGGAGTCTAGCTTTTCTTAATCCTGAAATAAGGGTCTCCCTTAAGGCCAGATCATCCCTATTTTCCCTGCTCCTGTCTGAGTATCTAATCCAGCCCCCATTTGGGGCTATCTGCCCTTATACTAAAAGTCATTTTACTTTTGATTAGGGAAGATTAAAAATTCATGTCAGTACCCAGAACAGATTCTAATGTGTCTGAGCAGGTTTGACCTTGAATTTGACCCTGTTGTCGTATTTTTTTTTTTTTTTTGGTGGTGGTCCTGGGGGATTGAACCCAGGACCTTGTGCATGCAAGGCAAGCACTCTACCAAATGGGCTATATCCCCAGCTCTTCTCTCCTGCATTGGCTGTGGGCTATTTAGCAGTTCTAAATTCTAGTACAAATAAATGCCTCTGTTTTCCTTGGTTTCTCTTATCAAAGGGTAGACTTTTCTTTTTCACCTTCTACCTTTAAGATCACCTGAAAGAAAAAAAAAAGACAATAAAAGTATTAAGCCATTGACAGATTAATGTCATTTTGTTATTTTTCTTAAGAGTGCTGTATTTTAGCCAGGTGCAGTAGTGCCCGCCTATAATCCCTGCAACTTGGGAGGCTGAGTCAGGAGGATTGTAAGTTTGAGGCCTTGGCAGCTTAGCAAGGCCCTAAGCAACTTAGTGAGACCCTGTCTCAAAATAAAGGAAGTAAATTAAGAGGAATGGGGATATGCTCAGTGGTACTTTTGGGTTCAAATGCCAGTGTCTCCCAACCAAATGCCATATTTTAAAAGAGAATTTGGGCACGTTTAGAAAAAAAAAAAACTGCATTTCATCACAGGAATGACTTTCAAAGGATGAAATTTCAGCAGTGTGGGTTCTGAGTGGGGAGATGCATAGAATTTATTCCTGGCCATTCCTCCTCCCTGCTCTGCTTTAGGAATATGAGATGATTAAAATGTGAACTGAAGAGATTCCCACAGGTCCTTAGCTGCCCAGGCCACACTGGCATGCAGTCCAACTTGATTATTGGTGTCTCCAGGCCGGACAGAGGAAGGTGGGGAAGAAATGTGAGTGGGTTCATCCCCCATGATGGAACCTCTTGGAATATACTGGAACCTCCTGTAGACTCTGCACCCTGCACTCTGGTAAAAAAAAAAAAAAAAACAAAAAACATGATTTCATCATGCTTCTCAGCACAGCAAGCAATTTAAAACTTATGAATCATTTCTAGATTTATCCGTTTAATATTTTCAGACCACAGTTGGCCACAGGTAACTTGAATCCCAGGTAAGCAAACCTACAAATGGAGGGGACTACCATGTGCTTTATCTTTTCATTTTGGAAAGCATGCTTTGTGCTTTCCAGCATGCTCCAGATTGCCAAGTTCCTGAAAGCTTCACTCATGTAGGGAATCCATTGTGGGTAGCTTTGTATTCTGTCAACTTAGCTGAACTGGAACTGTATTTCTCAGCATTCCTTTAGGGTTGGCCACAGGGAAAATTAGCATGAGGCTCGGAAGGCAGAAGTGAAACAGTGGCCATTTTCCTTTTACCTTCCAAGGGTGGGTATGAGCTGGGCCTTGTTGTAGTCCATGCACATTTTTCCTGACCTGCTGGCTCAGCACATAGGAGGGGGACAGCACTAAGGCCCTCAACTCCTTCCCTAGCCTCCATCAGGCCACTTGCTTTGGCTTCTCTGAATTCATAGCCACATGCATGTGTAGCTCCTTGGGAAGATATCTTGCAAGTTACCCACACGTTAGAGACTGAGAGTAGTGTCAGACACTCTGAGCTCCCGTGCATCACTGTGCGTCCCATTTGTACTATGAGGTTGCAGCTTGTGCTTCCAGGCTCCAGTTTATCCTTTCTCTTTCATACTTACTTCCCACCCATTGTTCTTGCAGATTCCAGACCTACAGCAGATACAGATCAACAATCTTACCTAGACTACAGAGCCAGTCTCTGCAATGACATAAGACTCAATCTTATAATAAATACCATATTCTCTAACATTTATAGTGTTTCTACTTCTCTGATCTCCTCATTGATGCACCTCCAAATCTGTACATAGGTTAGCTTTCACCTTCAGGAGCACGGGCATGTTGCAAAGGTCCTTTATGTACTTGTCACTTCCTGATAATCTGTTGTGATCAACATGTTGTTTTTAGTAGAGTGGACCAGCAGAAGTTTCAGGTTCCTTTGAACTAGAGCATGACAAAAATTGAGATAATTAACATAGCTCTGAACAAGACTGTTGTCCATTCCATGTGAATGTGAGCTATTTCTGAATAGCTATTTCCCCTTCCTGATAAAAAAGAAATTCCTGTCCAGATCAATAGCCTCATACAATGTACTGAGGCTAAATTATTCTGTTCTGGCAAGTATGTCATACCTGGGACAGGAATTAAGCTATAACTGTTATTTAATTGACTTTGAAGTGGTCTTCTGATAAGATCTTGCTCATTTTTGTAGGTTTCAGATTGTGAATTAAGAGGGGCTATGATGGGAATATCCACCCTTAAAGCCTTTCTGTATGGCATTATCCCAATCTTTGGGGACCCAATATTATTTTTTTATTTTATTTCTTTACTTGTTTGGGGGCCCTTTAGAAGGTAACCAGTTGGTCTTATATTGGATCTTCGACCACAGACAAAGGAAATATTGTGGGCCTTATTCCAACAAGAATAGCCACCTAATCATATATTTTGGGACCAAAGAAACTACTGTGACATTCTTGGGTCCAGTCAACCCACTGTGAGTCAGACATGGGCCACGACTTCATTCATTCCTTGGTCCCATTGGACCTCTACTCCAAAATGGGAGTCATGGTGACACTTCCAAAGTATTAGGACCAACTAAAACCCTTTTCCCCATACTCCTCAAAATGTGAGGTACTAGTTAGCTTTGGTCATGATCAAAATACCTGATATAAACAATTTAAACAAGGAAGGCTTTACTTTTTCTCAGAGTTTCAGAGGTTTCAGTCCAATGATATGCTGGTTCCAAGGCAGAAGTATCATGGCAGAAGGGCATGGTGAAGGAAAGCTGCTCAGATCACAGCAGCAATGAAGGAGACAGAGAGAGAGGCAGGCAGGCAGACAGATGGCAGGGAAGGGCTGAGGATAAGAAAAACTCTCCCAGGGAATGCCCCCAGTAACTACTTCCTTCAAACATGCCCCACCATCTATGGTTTCCACCATCTCCCAATAGTCCTGTCAGCTATCAGTGGATTAGCCCACTGATGAGGTAAAGCCTTCATGGTCCAATCACTTCCCCCAGACTTCACCTCTGAACACTGCTGTCTGGGTGCCAATACATGAGTCTTTGGGTGACATTCCATATTCAAACTACAACAGCAAGCATTCTACTTTCTCCAGGAGAGGTTACCCAAGTAAATGGCCATGAGTCCATTTGGGGAAAAATTGGGAACACCCTACCAAATACACAAGACCTGGTGTTGCCAAGTCCTTTCTCATGAATACCAGCCTCTCCTTCAGTCAGTGGGTTTCAATTCTGAGAACTTGCTCAGTTCTAGAAACTAGGCAAGGGATCTTGACTTTTGATTGTGGAAATTAAATAATCCCTTTGTTGGCCACCATTTATTTTACCCTAAGAATATTGTTTCAGGATCCCCTGGAAGCTACTCCAACTTGCTGAACATTCTAGTAATTGTGCCCACCTTGTTCTGGGCAAGCACCACTACTTCTTCATTGTTTCAGAATCTTATCATTCCCATTGCTATCAAAGACACCCATTTGTAACTACCCCTATAAGCACTCTTAGCTCTTGGTTACTGAGAACACTCATCACTGAGATTCTCAGTAGGTTAGTGCCTTTCTCACTAGAGCATTCCTTATTTCTGTGGCAAATAAAGTCTCACCTGGGGTCTTCTGCAGCACATAATTAGATGGTATGTTTCCCAGTCTCATGTGTGAAGACTCAATTCTACAGTTTCTTATAATTCTTTTCTCCATTATCTACCAAGCCAATACGTTTGACTCAATATGAGCATTGCATTGTCCAAGATTTCATTAGCTGTGGTGGTAGACTGTAGACACTCTCTCCTAGAGCCCACATCAAGACAATATAATTCATTTCTACACTGTATAATCCCCTTTCTCCCTTAGATAACAGGCAAGGTTATCTTGCAACCTTTCACTATTTATTGTTTTGGTTACCAGGAAGGAAGTTTGAGATGAATCCTAAGGGGAACATACATTGTCTTGTAAGGAATAAGCCTCTGTACTATGAGAGAGTGCTATCATTTAATTGGGAAAAGTGGGCCACTTCTGAAGACCTCAGGAATTCAAGACAACCTGGGATTTTCAGATCTTGCATGCATTGACCCTGATGGATCCATTACAAATCAGAGATTCGCTGTTCTCCTAAGGATGGGTCACAATTTATTTTTTCTGAGCTGGAGGTGTAGCCCAATACAAGAGCATTTGCCTCTAGTGCTTGAGATTCAGGATTTGATCCCAAGTGCTGCAAAAACAAAATGGCATAACACAACACAATTTATTGTTTATTTCCATGTCTTATAATTTTTTGTTGAATATCAGTCATTTCATATACCACATTGTAGGTACTTTTTAAATTTTATTTTTGGTACTAGGGATTGAATCCAGGGAGGCATAAACACTGAGCCACATCCCCAGCCTTTTTAAAAATATTTTATTTAGAGACAGGGTCTCACTAAGTTGCTTAGGGCCTCAGTAAATTGCTGAGGTGGGTTTTGAACTTGTGATCCTGCTCACAGGATGAGGATGTGATCCTCATTCTCCCAGGCTGCTGGGATTATAGGCGTGTGCCATCACACCTGGTTCATTGTAGGTATTTTAGATTATGATTTTCCCCTGAAGAAATTACTGATGTTGTGTTGCAGCTGCTTCTCTTAGATTTCATGTTTAATGCCCATCGAGCCTGTCAGTTTACTTCTTGCCTCAAATGTAACCACAACCTCAGGTTGGTAGAGCTGTAGCTTTCTCTGTTTGCTTTCCTGGGAGGCCTTCTGCTTCACAGACAACACCCAGAATAGTGTGAGCCCTCTTTAGCAGGTGCCTATCCCACTTAGGTTGAACAACCTCACTGGCAGAGCTGGGGAACTCAGCTATTTTCCATAGTGTTAAAATGATTGTCTTGATAGTTTTGTCCAGCATAATAGTTGCTTTTGGAGAAGAGGATGACAACCTCTTCATCCTATCATGCTGCAAGTGAATCTTCCCAAGTATTATCATCTTTTGACTAAGAATAAAGCCCACTCTGAGGACAAGCAGATCCAAAGTCTGAGTTAGCATGAATGTCTTAAGGACAGTGAGATTGAGCTCTCCCTGGTCCACAAAATAGATCTGACAAAGAAAGAAAAGGCCCATGTAATTTGGTTGTTGGGAAGGATATTAGAGCCTATGTAACTCCATGTTCCTACCTGAGGTGTGATGGCCTGTTTCTCTTTGGGATGAATGTGCCCAACAGCAGATACCTGGGGAATGGATCTTGACTCAGCCGTGAATTTCCCTATCTTTCCTGTTCTGGGGCCAGATTGACAAATAAGACCTCCTCATCTGGGGAGCACCTACCAATCTCCACTGCTCCTTGACACTTGCGAGGCCTCCCCTCTCATCACTCACTGCTCCATGGCTCTGGGGACACTACATCAGAAGAGAGGACTTGACCTTCACTTTACACAAAGCCAGTGCTTCCAGCCTAGACCCAATTCCAAGAGTGAAGGGTCTAGCCATCCAAAGTAGAAGTCACAGTCAAAATATTGTGCTGGACATTATAAAATCATCACTGCCATCCATTATGCACAATCTAAATATCCCTTATCCAAAATGCTTAGGACCAGAAGTGTTTAGAATTTTGGACATTTTTGGATTTGAGAATGTTTGCATAGACATATGAATTATCTTGGGGGTGGGACCCTGGTCTAAATACCAGATTCACTCAGTTTCATATTCACCTTATCACATAAAGCAAAGATAATATTTTGCAATGCTTTTAGTTAGTTCGCCTGTACTTTGACGGTGACCTATCCTATGAAGTCAGATGTACAATTTTCCACTTGTGATATCCTGTTGTCTCTCAAAAAATTTTCCCATTTTTAGACCACTTTGGATTTTACATTCTTAGATTAGGAATGTTCAATCTGTACTAAAATAGAGTCAAAATCTCCCCTAATCATCTAATCATAGCATGAGTTAGCTTCTATTTTTCCTAAGTGTATAAATGATAATTGTGTGTTTTACAAAAATTTTCAAATACAGTCTGGGATCTACTTTACCTTTTCAATCCTAACCTTCAATGAAAGATAATTATACATAGACTTTTTTAAGCTTATGTAGAACACAGAATACACTGGTTATTTTCAATGTAATTCAGTTAATTAAAGTCTTTCTGGATTTTTTAATTTAAAATTGTTTAATGACTACCTAATGTTTCATTAAAAATGCCTTTAATATCACTCAAGATTTTACACTTTTCTTCAGCTAATTCTGTAACTTATACTTACTTGCCAATTTATTTATTTTTTTTAACTTTTTGGTACCAGGGATCAAACCCAAGTGTACTTAATTCCTGAACCACATCCTCAGCCTGTTTTATATTTTATTTAAAGACAGGGCTTTGCTAAGTTGCTTAAAGACTTGTGAAGTTGTTGAGGATGGCTGGCTTTCAACTCATGATCCTCCTGCCTCAGCCTCCCAAAGCACTGGGATTCCAGGTATGTACCACTGCACCTGGCACTTGCCAATTTATTTTTATTCACATCAATAAACAGATACCATGAAGGATCATTACACATAAATTGTGCTAAATATTTAATTAAAATATTTTTCATTCATGAACAATGTCTGCAGAATTCGTAATTAATACAAACAAAGCTCCAATAAAGGATCAAAACTTTCACCATTGCTCCACATGATCTCTTCACTATGTCAAAATGGAATTTTATCATTTAAGTTGAGTTATTAAGACATTTCCCTTTTGATGTTGATTGTACCTTTCAAGAATTATTATTTATTAACCTAATTCACTTTAAGTTGATTTGATGCACATAAATCAACTATCACTTTTAAGATGCTATATTGTTAACAAATGAGAATCAAGCTCATGCATAGCCATGGACATATAAGGAGGGAAAAATATTTATGTTTAAAAAAATGGAGAGAGACTATTATATAAGCAGGTACAGTTATACCTTGTTCCTATAAGCTGTCATTTAAATAGCTGTTTACTGTGGAGTCCTAGCCAAGCTAAAACATAGGGAAGATATTTGCCTTTAAGATGCATTTCTGTTGTTCCAGAACTGTGCAATAGTGGAATGCTCAGCAAAATCCTGACCAAATATTTTAAAAAATATATTGATAGATGGGTGAAGGAGCTGAAAAATAACTCAGGTAATGACAACAATTGTAGCATCTGCCAAACTCAAAATGAACAGGGTAGGTTTGGTGCAGAACAGAGCTTGGGGGGCCAAAGAGGTGAGAGAGGCAAGAGGGTAAGGGAGACTCCACCTCTGAGGGTCAGTAATGATGAAGTCAAAAACCAGTTTCACACACTGTGAAGAAATTCTGTAAACTCAGGATTATCATGTCAAATCAGGATGACATGCCTCTCATTGTTTGAAGACATTCTAATGGATGGAACTTTGCAAATATTGCTAAGAACAGTACCAACCAGGCCAACCTGAAGCTTCTCAGACATGTTACAACCCGCTGCTGTGGAGTGTTTGTTAAATAGTTTACTTAGGGAGCCACTGAGCATTTTGGAGACAAGAAGAATTTTACTCCTCACTCAAAGAGCAGTAACTGTGATCAAACCATAGAAGACATTTAAAGCCAACAATGCAACCAATGCCACTCATTCTAGTGGTATTGTGCTTGCCTTTCCTTGTCTTGGTCTTTTGCTTGCTCTCTTTCTAGTGATATCTTTGGTTAAACTTTCAGTTATTAAATGAGACATAAAATTGAACACATTTATGGGTTACCATGTGATGTCTGGATATATGTATACATTGTAAAATGTTCAAATCTGGATAACCGTATCTATCTCTTCAAACATGTCTCATTTCTTGGTGATGAAAACATGAAAAACTTATCTTATGGTTTTTTAAAAAATACATAGTACATTATTTTTAACTATAGCCATCCTACTCTGCAAAAGAATATCAGAACTTACTTCTTTTAGTACCCAATTAACCAGTCTTTCCCCGACTCCCATGATTTCTTGAAGGACGTGGTGTTTAACCTGTTGCACTAGGCAGCCTATTTTGAGGTAACATCAGAGTTGGTTTGGGAAATAACCTGGTGATTAAATATGCTTATCCATTTTAAAAATTGAACTTGTTTTTGTTCCCTGGTTTCCAATGGAGAAGGATCTCTGCTGTGTGGCCTTTGAAATTTCTCAGAGGAAAGTCTATAGGGGACATGGAAGAAGGCAGTGCTCTGGTACTAAGATTTCAGATTATTCTCCAAAAATGCTGCCTCAAGTTCAAGGCTTAATTCTTCAGGAAGCAGAGGACTATTTCTGTTCTTACCTATTTCTTATATTTTCTCTGAGGATTTTGAAGATTGAAAAAGAAAATTCCAGAAGAGGAAATGGAACATTCTGAAATGAAGGTGAGACAGAGTAAGAGTTAGGAAGCATGTCAGGAATACCTTTGCCATCCTGAATAGAGACGTCAGCTCAAACTTGGATGACCTCTAATCACTCTCTTCTAGAGTTGATTTTCTAGAGGGAAGAGAAGTTCAGTGTCCCCTCCCATAGTCACCATGTCATGACCACTATAAAGGTGGCACTGTGCACACACTTATCCCTCATGTCTGGCTATTCTTCCTTCTCTGTTGCTCCAAGTCCTTAACACCTGCAACAGACTGGGATGGAGCCTGCAGCTATTAAGCATCCTTGGAGAGATGGGAGCAGGAGCACTGGGGCTGTCAAATCACCTTTCTAGTTCCTTATCCTGGAAACTGGGGACACCCACCCTGGCGCCATCTCGAGACTACAAAAGCACTGAAACGTGAGCACCATGTCTCATGCCAAAGTAGCAATCCCAACTTCGGTTTTTAAGTTTTCAACAATTTGTAGAAAATTTGAGATTTTCGTTAAGTTTTTCTTTAATAGGAACTCACATAATGCCTTAATGCTTTTTTTTGAGAACTGTGGAGCAGGTGGGGTGGGGAGAGAGAACTATCACCCTAGGGGAAGTAGAAGCCAATGTCCACTCTCTCCTCTCTCTTGCTGCCTCTCTCCTTCCTTCCATGCCCCATGGAAAAATCTACAAACCCAAAACCTGATGGTCCAGGTAGATCTTGCAAATCTACCTAAGAGGATAAGATGGTATATTTCTTGCAAGATCAGATGCTGTTTCATTAAAACTACTAAGGCGGTAACAGTGCTCTAAATAAGGATACAATTAAATTTCATATCCCTCCCCTGAACTTTGCCATACCCACTTTTTATGGATTGTTTCTGAGGGAAGGTTCTTAAATGCCTGTTAGAATCACCTCATTCCAGCTGGATGAGGTGGTGCATGACTGTAATCCCAGCAGCTTGGGAGGATGAGGCAGGAGAATCGTGATTTCAAAGACAACCTTAGCAATTTAGCAAGGCCCTAAGCAACTTAGTGAGACCTTGTCACAAAATTAAAAATAAAAAGGGCTGGGGATGTGGCTCAGTGGTTAAGCACCTCTGGTACCAAAAATAAATAAACAAAAATTTAAGAAAAGAATTACTTCCTTCAAGCTTCACAATGACACACTCAGTGAGCATGGTTTTAGGTGAGGAAGTCAAAGAACAGAGTTGAATTGTTTCTCCAGGGGATGTGCAGAAAGGATTACCACCCACAGCCATCTTGCTCTGATGATAAGCTTTGAACCAGATGTTTGTTGCTTCTGCTTTATGTACAGAACCTGGTTAAAAGCCTTGACTGTACCTTGACCTTGTTAGCAAGGTGATATAAGCCTACATTGACTAGATGCAATAGTTCAGCAGAACTAGCCTGGGTTTTACTAATACGTTCAACCATAGTCCAGCAAAGAGGGCTTTGTGTAGGAGGTGGAACTCAGAGTGACCTTGGAGAATTACATGGAATTAGCAAAACCACGAGACAATGAGCAAGGAACACAAACAGAGCCAGGTCCCACTGCCATAGGATGCATACTGGTGATCAGCTGTCTAGCCCTCAAGTAGAGTTCACCTTCAGTTGATGCTCTATTTCCAAAGATGTCTATCTTCCCTTCTAGATCTCCAAATGGCAATGACCCAAAGATATCAGTTTCAAATGCCTGTTTCAATTCTTCCCTCTGCACATTAAATCCCATCTGTCTCTCTCAAGCTAAAGCATTATAATAATTTTTTGCTGAGGTTCCCTAGAAACCATTTAGTGAATGCTATTTGTTTCACAGGTGAAGAAACTAAAGGCTCACAGAGGAGGAATTGTTGGCCTAATGCCACACAGAGAATTTGTGGAAGGACTGGGTTCATTTCCAGGTCCCCAAGGCTTAACCCAGGTGCCTTCCTCTGTGCCATGTGCTGCCCGATCATGCCCTTTGCTCTGGTCGTCCTTTGTCTTTCTTTTCTGGAAAATGCAAGGTGAGAGGATTACTTCCCTTATACCTTATCTGTAGCTCTCTGGGAATCAGCAAAACCCTGTGCCTTTCAGCCAGCAGATTGTAGAAGGCCAAGGCAGCTACCATAAAAATGACCCAAGTCGGTCAAGACAAGAGAGAGGTAGAGAACCAGGAAGAAATTGGGACAGAAGTTGCTATTTAAATATATACAGAATTCTCTTTTAAATGGGAAAAGGTCAGTGATGGGAATAATCTCTTCTCCTTTTATCTGTTAAAAAAACAGAAATTTATATTCAGAAGGTGTCTAAGTTCATTTTATTTTGCAAATACCCCAGATTGGATACGTTATAAAGAAAAGACATTTGTGTGGCTTATGATTCTGGTAGCTGGAAAGTTCAAATAGCACATTGCTGGTATCTTGCAAGGGTCCCCTTTGCTGCACCTAACATGGTAGAGATGGGGAAGGGGAAGCCAGTGTGTGTAAAAAACACCAAGCACATGGGAATGGCTTCACTTTATAACAATTTGCTCTTGCAGTAACTAATCCAGTTATGGGACACCTAAACCACTCCCTTGAGAGGGTCACTAATCTCTTCTGAGGGTGGTGTCTCCACCCCCTCAACCTAATTATATTCCCCTAGGCTCCACTTCTTAAATGTTCTACTTAATTATCTCAACACCTCTGCATTGGGAACTAAGCCTCCAGCAAGGTTTGTGCACCTTGGGGGACAAACTATGTGTATGGATTGGACATCCAAACTGTGGCAGAAACTTCACATAGAGAAGCCATAGGCAACCAGTGTACACAACCCCTTGTGTAAATGACCTGAAACTGTCCCTCAAAGTCTGGAGAAGTTCCAATCAAATTGAGTGGCAAGAGGAAGTGAATCTTGGTCTTATATGTTCAACAGAACCCGCCAGACACATGATGTCATTATTGCAAAACCAGGAGGCACTGGACTTATGGCTCCAGTGCAGAGGAAACATAGGACTTAAAAGGTGATTCTGGATCCAGGGCCATGCAAACACCCAACCAAAGCAGGTAGCCCAAGGAGGAGACCATATAATGTACATTAACCAATATCAAACCCTTTGGGTTAACTGCTGGTCTTGATGGTTGGTATTTGGTTTGGCTTCAGTAGCTTCCTCCTCTCTACTCTAGTTTCAGAAAGTCAAAGAGAAGGCCTGAGTGCTCATGTTAGCTAGCTCTTTGTTGCTATGACAAAATAACAGATCAACTTATCAGAAGGAAACACTTATTTTGGTTCATGGCTTCAGAGATTTCCGTCCACAGTTCCTTGACCCTGTTGCTTTGGGTCTGTTGAGAAAATTCAACGTGGTAGGAGTGAGTGGCAAAGGAAACTGCTCATCTCACAGTGGGTAGAAGGTGAAAGAGAAAGAAGAGGGGAGTCAGGGTCCGAATCTCCCTTTCAAGGGCACATGCCCAGTGACCTAACTTCCTCCCACTAGGCTCTAACTCCTGAAAGTTCCACCGCTTCCCAATAATGCCAATTATCTTCTGATGACAAAGCAATGGGCATGATCAGGAAGCACATAGCACAGAGGAAGGGGCTAGGCTAAGCACTGGAGGCCTGGCCAAGATCCCAGTCCTTCCACCAATTCTGTGTGTCTGGAAGCCAACAAGTTCACCCCTGTGGGCCTTCAGTTTCTTGTGAAACAAATAGCATGAATTTTGAGGGACATTCAAGACCTAAACTATAAAAGTGCTCATCTAGTTTCCCATGAACTCAGCAAAAATTAAGCCTGCATTCTGAGATCAAGGACTATCAGCGAGTTTCTGAACTATCCCTGCTTGACACATCTCCAACTCAAAGAGAGCAGAATATTGCCCCTCTGTAATCAAAGCCCTGACATTTGTAAACCCATAGTTTATTGCTTCTTCTCCGGTCTGTCTGCATGTTGGAAGATAGATTACAAGGGAAATAAAAATAACATATTGCCTTCAGCAGATTATTCTTTACTGAATAATACCAAATCTTTTCACACTCTTCTTTGAAAATAGCTTTCTGTCTGTGGGATCTCTCATTGTCCTGTGCCCAAGATACCCTAGGCACCTCTAAACTTTGTAAAGCAAAGCCTGTGACTTCACCAACCCAGAAGTGTTTATTTTCTCTGGGCCAATAGCATATGCTTGGGTGGATGCCAACTCTATGCCAGAGGCACATGGATTATAATGAAGCATGAAGTTCCCAATAATAGATTGTGGAGGGGTGAAAGACACATTAGGGCTCATTTAGACCAAGCCCTTTGGTGGACAAAGGAGTTCCCTGACCCAGAGAGGTCAAGGATGTGCTGTGAGGCAACACAGGTGGTTAAAGGCAAAGGCAGCACTTGAAGCTATGTCTTCGGGTCCCCAACTTTCTAGGGCTCTTGCCTGCAGGTCATATGGGCCTTATAAGGCTGATGCTGAACGAAGAGGTAAAAGCAGAAGATGACAAAGTTCAATGATGATTGTCCTCCAAAATGCTCACACTTTCCTTGGCCCCATTGTCTTTGCCATATCCTTAAGTAAATACCCAGAAGTACATTTTGAATTCTCACCTGGAATCAGACCTATCTCAACTACAGGAATATTGTCTGAGTGAGAAGGAGAGACCTCTTGCATGTTTTCTGAGGAACCTGAATATGATCTGAGGCCGTCCAATGACACCTCATCATATGTCTTTCCTGTTTGAGAAACCCAAGCTAGCGGAAGGACTCCCTTGCAAGAAACAGGCAAAATTCAGCTTCATGCTTAAGAAGAGGTTGCAGTGTTAAAGAACAGCAAGAGGAGAGGTGAGCTATGAAGCAAAGAGGAAGGTTATTTGAACAGTCTGAATGTCTATGACAACTCTATTTGATAAACTCCTGATTCTCACTCTTCACAAGGCCCCATGAGCAGGAGGCTCTAGAGAGATCCAGGAATTTAAACATGCTGGTTCAGGGCCAAGATTCGTGACAACTTCATCAGTTACTGTCTGGGCCTGGGTCGTGGTGCTAGGTCTGGTGTCCTGTGTGGGACTTGGGTGAGGCCTGTTTCCTGAGAATGAAAGCTTGTCTTCTGGGATGACACACAAGGACCACCTGCAGACAATGTTTATAAATCCCGCAGCAGGGACTGATTGATCTCACAATGGGACTGTGTAATATAAACACGCCATTATTCTACAAAAGAATATGCACAATACCACCTAAGGTCCTCTAAGAATAGGTTTTGGGAGTAACAATGTGCAAACACCACTGAAAAAGAAAAACCTCATTCCTTTTAAGCAACATTAACATTAACTTTACCCACAGGGGGGAAAATGGCATTTTAACTTGAGAGTTATTTGTAACCTCTCTAGATACTGTGAGATAAAATTAGGGCAGAACTCAGAGTTCTGGATTTCCTAATTTGGGAGGTAATTTCTCTTAATAGAGACTCTTGCGTACAAGCAGGTGTGTGTGTGTGTGTGTGTGTGTGTGTGTGTGTGTTTGCGTACGTGTGTGTATGTGTGTGTCTAAGGGCATGTGTACCTTGGAGGTTTGCTTATTTGAGCACTAATTTTAAAAGGGTACATCCGGAGGAATTTTATGAGGTGACATGCTAGAAAGTCCACCTTAGGAAGGGAATAGGTATTTTTCCCATAATAGAAAGTAGGGGAAGTAGAGTTTGAGGAAAGAATAAAGAAGAGAGGGTAGGCAGGTGATAAATACCAATAAACAGTGTTGTTTCACACTCCTTAACACAGCCTGGCAGAGTTTATTTCTTGGGAATCAGTTACTTTTAACCTAATATTATCCATTTGGTGCTCATTGGGCCTCAAAATTTTTTTTTAAAGAGAAAAGAAAATGTCAGTTGGTAAAGACGTAATTTGAAAATGTTGCTGACTTGTAAACTGAGTAGATGATTTCTAAACCAAATGAGTTTTAGGTCGATTTAGAGCTGAGTTTTTTTATAGAAGGGGCAGGAAAGACAAGTCCTTCAGTTGTGGCCAGGTCTGCCCCTTCCAGAGAGATGCCTTTAGCAGAGGTGGGGGATGTGGATACCAGTAAAATGGAAATACCTTGTATGTGTGTGTAAACAAATTCCACATGGCATTGAGATTTATGACCACCAAGACTGCCTGTGGGAACATGTACAAGCTCAGATACTACAAACTATGTTCCTGTTGTAGCCATAACATAAGGACTTCGGGTGATTACACATCTCCCAGCGGAAAAAATAAACCGAACAAAGTCTCACTTCACAGTACATCAAAGGCTCTAGACACTGAATAGGCACAGCAAGGTGAGGAACGCACATGCTCACTCCAGTGATGTCCCCAGTGTTGGGAAACCTTCCCCCTCCTCTCTCTCTCTCTCTCTCTCTCTCTTCCTGCTTCAAAGTTATAACGAAGAGAAGAGTAAAAATCAATTGGAAAGAGAGAGAGAGAGAGAGAGAGAGAGAGAGAGAGAGAGAAGTCTTACTGAAAAAAAGTTAGATTATGGAGTAAATTTCAGCCTGGGACCAGACTACTCAAAATGCAATTTGGTTTTAATTATGTTGGTAATTTATGGAATGTGCTTGTGAGAAGAAGAGGAACTAGAAATCAGTGAGTGAGTTTCTGAAAGTATGATTTGGTAATCAAAACAAAGGGTAGGAACTGGGGCAGAGTAGAGGGGTGTGTCTACAGATCGGTATCATCTGCATTCCTCTCCCTTTTAAAAGGGGGAATATACTGAAATGATGATGTGAAAATCTGGAGAGCTGAGTCAACAGGAAGTCAAAGACAAGTCAAAGCACTCTGCCAAGGCCCGGGAGAGAAGCAATGCACAACCAGCCGTGTTTGATCTGAGTGCAGGGCATGCTTACTGTAAGGACATAAGGTGCAGATAGGAGAGCTGAAGTGAGACCCTGAGGCCATTGGGTTCCTGGCTTTGGTGATGAAATCCACACTCATCTGTGAAGCACACAGCTGAGGAAAAGAAGCTTTAAGAGAGTAGAAGCCATGGGGGGTGGGGAGGTTCTGATGGGGGAAAATGGGGGAAAATGTGGTCTTTCTATCTGGTATCACAGGGTCTAGCCCAATGTCAGAAATATGGTAGAAATTCATTAAATATTTGTTGAAAAATTGAATTAAGAAACAGGTGAGCTGGGCTAGACATTATGGAGGACATAAAAGACTACTTAACATAGAACAATCCAGGAACTTACCACAAAGTTGAAGAGCAACACAAGAAAATGGAGTATCCTCTTTGCCCTGGATGCCACCTCTTTCTCAGGAAACCTGCCACACCCACATACCTGCTGAGGGTACAGCCCTAGGCATTGATGTTCTGTTTCATGAAGCAGCACCACCCTCTAAGCTGAGTTCATTGGACTGAGGGAAGGTCTCTGAATGCAAGACTAGGCAGTGGCTTGGCACAGAAATGTTCTCCCCATATGGGGCATATCAGATTCTGTTCTTAAGAACTAGAATTGAGAAACACTATGGTGTAATGGCCAACACAGGGACTGAAACTGAAAAGATGCTAAGAGAGGCCACAAACAAGTCAACAGAGTGAAAATTCCAGATTTGAGAGGAAATATCATGACTAAGCTAAACGTCTTGGTTTGTTTTATCGCTATAGTAAAATACTTGACGCTGAGTAACTTGTGAAGAAAAGAAGTTTATTTTGGCTCAGGGTTCTGGAAGTTGGAAAATCCAAGAGCATGGAGACTGCATCTACATGGATTCAGGTGAATCTTTGTGTTGCTTTTTGGCAGAAAGCAAAAGGGCAAGCAGACATGCGCAGAATGGAGGAAAGGGGGCAAAATTCCCATGGTAACTAACTTCCTTGATAAAGGCATAAATCCACACATGAGGGTTCCATCCCCATGACCCAAATACCTCTGTCTAGGCCCCACTTCCCAACATTGCCACATCAAGAAACTAAGGTTGCAACACATGAACTTTGGGAGGACACACTCAAACCATAGCACTGAATGAGTTATGTTATAAAGATATAGAAGTTAAGTAAATCATTGGTAGCAGGGAAAGTACAGAAACAGGAGAAGGCAAGACACTGGTTAAACCATGATAATGGTGATGTTCCTCCATGACAAAGCAAAAGTCCTGCAGAAGAGGCTCCAAGTGCCATCTTGGTTCCCAAAAGACTTTCTGGGTTCAATTTCCATGAGGTCCGATTTTGCTATGTAACTTTTAAAATTGTAATACAGGAGAAAGGACCTGTTCTTTTTCCTGTATTGTTGTGCACAATGTGCTTATGATGTACTTTATTGTTCTTTAGCTTGTCTGAACAAATCCCCAGATCTGTGAGAAAAGGAACCTCCCTAACACAGGAAGGGAATTCCCAAAGCAGTACATGAAAATGATTGATCAAGATGGAGAATGGCATAGACTCTTCAGATAGAAATACCATACTTACTTCTGGAATGATTGGGGCTTTTTTTATATGCCCAAGAAAATTTTATGCAGCTTTTCAAAAGAAGGAAATTTTGTCAGAAGTTAAAACAAGGATGAACCCCAAGGACATTACACTTAAGAGAAATAATCCAGTCACAAATAATAAATACTATTTGATTCCGTGCATGCAAAATATGTAGAGCAATACAAATTGTAGAAACAGAAAGCATAAAGATGGTTACCAAGAGCTGGGTAGAGAGTTTGATTGATGCTTAGTAGGTGTAGAGTGTTAATGTTGCAAGATAAACAAATTCTAGTGGTCTCTGGAACAACAATGTGAATATATTGGTCAATTTAACATTTTGTGTTTTGATCACAATTTTAAAAAAGAATGAACTGAGATCCTGTGACAAATGTTTCTGAGAGATCAAGCAAAAAATAAAGATTGAGAATTGACTACTGGGTTTTAACATTATTGCTCATTGGCAATTTTGATTGAGGTAAAATTTTGATTAAGAAAAAATATCCTCAAAAGAAGTTGGGGAAAAAATTAGAATGTGTGGTACGGAGAAGTGAACTACATTATAAAATATGTCAAAAAGTAGCTCATGCCTTTAAAATGAAGAGTGCAGATGAACAAATAGCAAAAGAAAATTGTACCACCCAAATAATTGCAACTAGTATGAAAAGTTCAGGAAAATTTTTTTAGAATTTATTTGTTTTGATTCATTGTGCACAAATGGGACATTTTTAAAAATGAACTGGATACTGAAAAAGTGAAAAGTAATTTAAATAAAAAAGAGGATGCCAAACACGGCACACTGCATCACTGAGCCCTAGTGACAGAAAGGCACACAGTTTATGTGGGATATGGAGTAACTATCCTTGACATTGGCCTTTCTGTCATCAGACCCAGACTGCAGGCACAGCTGGACTACATTTCCCAGGGCTCTCTGCCTTCAGATTGTTTGGCAATCTGGCCAATGGGAGCCTTTGTTGGGAGATTGTTGGGCAGGTGAGTCTTTTCTTTCTTTCTTTCTTTCTTTCTTTCTTTCTTTCTTTCTTTCTTTCTTTCTTTCTTTCTTTCTTTTTCATCTCTAGTAGCATCTTCATCTCTTCACGGTCAAAGGAAGCAAGTAGCATTAAATTCTTCAGAAACTAGGTGATTAGGAGCAAAATGTTGTTATCCAGAGTTGGTGGAAGAGTGTGAAGACAAACCCTTGCATACACTGGTGAAAATGTACACTGTGCTATGTGCACATTGAAGTATGATGTACTCAATGTAAGTTAAGAGTCACAGATTTTTGACCCTAGCAATTAGAAATCTAGGAATCAAGAGTTTAGAAACCCTGGCACATAGAAATTTATCCATATTCTAGGAACCTATTTCTTGAAAGGTAAAAGTTGTTTCAAAATATTTCAGGGTTTTAATAGTGAAAACATCATCAGTAGGGGAAATCATAAATTAATTACAGTATGTTTTTACTATGGAAAGTTTGAATCCTCTGAAAAACATTGATTATTTGTAGTGACATAGAAGAAAATGAGACCTATAGTTGTATTTAGAGAGCAGGAAGCAGACACTGTATGTGATGTCTATGGTCTCACTTTGGGAATCTGTGTGTGCATATCAGACAGTTATCTGCCCACCCAGTACCTCCTCACTGCCATAGCCTCCCTGCAATCAGATATACACACAGATAATCCAGGATAAATCACCCCAGTGCCAGTGACTGGATTAAGAATGGACTAGTGACAAAGCCTAGGCTATTGAAACTTGAGAAGACTGCTAGGAAGTTTTTGAGAAAGGTTTTTTTTTTTCCCCTCCAATACAAAGAAACAGAAAGAGTATGCAATGGTTTGAATATGGCTTGCCCTTCTGAAACACATGTTAAAAGTTAATACCCATGGTGAGGTATTAAGAGGTGGGACCAAATAGAACCTGGTGATTAGGGTCCTGCCCTTGTGAACAGATTGATCCATTTGTGTGGTTAATGGGTTATCTTAAGTGTGGGTCTGCTATAAAAGCCAATTTAAGTGTCTCACACCATTCCTGTCTTGCTATGTGAAGCCCTGCACCACCTAGGGACTTTACAAACAGAAAGTCCAGCAAAGTTGTGGCCTTTCTTCCTTGGACCAGAATGAGGAACCAAAATAAATCCCTTTTCTTAAACATACCCAGTCTGTGCTATTGTATTATTACAGCAGAAAACAGACTAACACTGTTAGTTATTGTTATTGGAAGAATCAATCACTTTTCTTCCAATAAATATCTAAATGTCCAGTATTTGCTGTGATGGCTGACCTGTGATCAACAAGCCAAGTATAAAACTGTCCTACATAGGATAGGAGAGTTCAGGGTAGGAGGCATCTGCATCCTAAATGACATCATGGAGCAAATGAATTCACTTCTTATGGAACAAATGCAGTTTAGGGCTTCTTTTTCAGTAACGCAAAGTAATGTATTTTGTTAACTGTGTAAGAGTCATTAAGTCTAGGTTTTGCTTTACCAGCAGCCCCAAACATCCTAACAAATATAGAATGTGTGCATGAATAACAGGTATATGTAATAATATCAGACTGTACAAGGAGTGCTTGTGTGTGTTGTTAAATATAAGACAAAGACCTAGAAAGCAAATCCACCACACCATTTATAGCAATCAACAGCTTCCTACATAAACAACTCTGGCTCTTTTGTGAAATGCTTACTCTTTTGGTTTCCCTCCCAACTCACTGGCTCCTCTGTCAGTCTTATTGGCTGGTTTCTTCACCTTCCTATACTGGAATTGTGGCTATGACACTATCCCAGAATGCTACTTGACCCTCTCATATGCTGAAGGAAGGAGGACCAGACAAGGAATCAGATGTGGGAAGGGGGAGACTTTCACTTTTTATCTTTATATATGTTCTTTGAATTTATCTGTTTCTAGAAAGTAGCATTAATTTTACAAACAAAAATGGAGAAAGAGCTAAATTACAGACCTGTCCTCCCCTGCATGTTAGACCAATGATCTTACTTCTAGAATACCATGGTCTCAGCCCTGATCCAGAAAAGAAGTATGACTGTCAAAGAATGCTACAGAGATCTAGATCCATGTGGCTTCAGTGACTTCAGGATCTCAAGCCCTAGTAATAGGACCTTGAACTGTTCTTCTAAACTCTGTGACCTTCAGGGCTTTTTATTTTCTTTCATCTTTTAGGGTAATATTTGTTCAACCTGTAGCTTCAAAAGAGATGTGAAGCCATCAAGGTAACTGTGTATGAATGATCTGGAACTGCTAAACCCTGCAATACACAGGAGGTGCCACTCTTATCGTCAGCCTTATTGTCGTCAACTTTGGATCTTTGGAGTCATCGTCCTCTTTGGAAAAGGATAATTGAGTCATGTGGTTCATCAATCCAAATAGAGTTTCAAGGTTCCAGTCGACTTTCTGCTCAAAATGAATGAGGATGATTTGTTTCCCCAAGTAGGGCATGAAGCCATGGACCATCAGCCTGAGGAAGTGCTGCCTCCAATGCTATATTTATAGTCCTGCAGTGCTTTTCCTAGTAGATGGTCAAAGTTCTGGAAACTCATCTTGCTCATGGCCAGGGCAACATCTTCTTTGACAAAGTCCAGAATGTGAGCCACAGGATTCCTTCCATATCTAAGTTGCTAAAATTCCAGTTGAAGTAAGTGTTCTTTGTGGAAGAAAAGGACATCCATCATTTCTAATGTGTTTTCTTGTAAGAGTTTAGATAGTTACTGACTCACATCAATTAATCCCACATGAAGGACAAAAAAAGCTCAACATTTTTAAAAAACAAAACTCAGATCTACATTTGATTGCTACAAATGAAATGAAATTAAACCAACTGGATTCAAATGAACATGCACTGAGCACCTAGGAGGAGCTGGTCCCTCTTCCAGGTGGTTCTAAGGACACAGAGATGTACAAGACACAGCACTAAAATACAACGCCAGACTCTGATCTGAATTAAGCAACCTAAACAGGATTCAAAAATAATAGTTTACATATAATCATTAAGTCTTTACACTGACAGATCATGGGAGAATGTTTTTTCTAGACATGTGTTTGCAACTTTTTTCTATGGTCATCACCCTTGGAATATTGTACTTCAATGGGCCTTCAGGATATCATTCAAAGAGTCTGACAACCTTTCCTAGGACCTCCTTTCATTTCCAAAACACCTGAACCAGGAAGTTCCCCTTTACAGCTGTACCAGTGTTCTGAGATTCAATAAGCCAATTTCTCTACTCAAATCTACAGGGGTGTTTTAAATCTTGCCATTCATACAGTTAGAAGACATCTGTCACTGTCCTTTTGAGCTGCTATCACAAAATAGCCTAAACTGGGTAACTTATAAACAACAAAAGTTTATTGCTCACAGGTGTGGAAGCTGGCAAGTTCAAGATCAAGGTGCAGGGAGATTCAGTGTATGGTAAGGGCCCACTTCCTGGCCACAGATTGTACTTTGCAGCAGTGTCTTCATACAGCAGGCACTGTACAGGTGAGGCAGCTCTCTGGGGTGCATTTTATAAAGGCACTAATCCCATCCATGAGGGGCCCCATCCTCATGATCTAATCATCTCTCAGTTTCCCTACCCTATCGCTTCTAGTACCATCACCTTGGGAATGAGGATTTCAAATTATGAATTTTATGGAGATGCAAACATTTAGACTATAACAGTGACTGAAAAATTGCTCACCAAATTTCTTCATTTTATCATCAGGATTGATTGCTGCATTGCTTCTCTACTCTAGGAGCTGTCTGCAGGACACTCCAGACACACGAAAGTGAGGGAGACCTGATCCTGCCCCTGCAGAGGTCACTGGTTGGTAACAAAGGGAGGTAATTACAGCTGCACAGGAGACAGCCTGGAAGTGACCACTCATCTCCAGAGTGCTTGCTGGGACTGGCAAGGAATGCTTTCCATTTGAGTTATCTCTGGAAGAATGATTATTCTGTGCTCACTCCTGCATCCTTTTAAGTTGGCCTGTTTTACACCCTGAGCACAGATGCAACTTCCTTCTCCCATTCTCCAGGTGTGCTACACCTCACTGAATGTTTTACTACAACACTTAGTAAGAAATGTTTCCATTACCACCATCACACACGTATATAAGTGAAATAGATGATCATGAAATGAACCTCAGACCATGTGACACATGCCTTTTCTATTCCTTTGTATTACATTCCAGTCTCCTCTAATCTTTCCATTCTAATATATATTTTCTGTTATTTTGTATTACATTCTAGTCTATACTGTTTTTCCTGTTCTAATCTACTTAGGCTTAATTAGTCCCATTTCCTTTTTAAAATGCTGGGGTATATCTGCTAAATTGGTATCATAACCCACAAAGGGCTACAAGACTCTGCTCAAAGAGTTTCTGTCACCTTGACACTCTGTATGAGAACCTAGGAAGGCAAAAATGAGCAAGGCACTTTTCCAGTTCCCAAGAAACCAGCCTGGGAGTGGGATAGGGGACCATGGAGCATTACATTTAAAAAGAGCATTTTCTCATTAGTATTTCCAAAATGAATACATAATATGCAAAAGCTTTACTATTGAGCTGCATCTCCAGGATGGGATCTTAAAGGAGATCTTCAATTCAAATTCCCCCAAGACCCTAATGCCAAGACTACTCCACCAAGCCAGCGATGGACAAATTTTGTGAAAAGGGCCAGAGAGTACATGTTTAGGCTTTGCAGGTCATACTGTCTCCACAGCAATAGTTAATTCTGCTCTTGTGCCAATCATGCATAAAGAACAGCCATGGCTGTGTTCCCATAAAACTTTATTTTTGGAGACTGAAATTTGAATTTCATATCATTTTCAAGATCTCATAAAATATTATTCATCTTTTAACTTTTTTTTCAATTTTAAGAATGTCAAAACTCTTTTTAGCTCAGAGGTCATACAAAAACAGACTAGGAGATGGATTTAGCTCCAGGGACAGTAGCCTACTGACCTCTGTTTCAAGTCAGTAGTACCTTCCCGGATGGGAAACAGTTTGTCTCCACCAGGAGCTCAGACTCCCCTCTGCCCCCAGACCCTAGTAGAACCCAGAAACAGACAGATTGAAGAAAGTATCCAGACAGTATTTCTCGATGTATATTCTACAGAATGGTCATGTGGAGAAAATAAAGTGTTGTTTATAAAGAGGTTTTTGCCTGAGGCAAAAATTTTAAAACTACTGTAGCTTTCTGAAAAAGAGGGAAAAGTTATAAATGGAAAGGCTGGCAGGAATGTTCCTGCACTAGTGCTTGTGGGCACAGCTCCTTTCAGGATAAAAGAAATAAATCCACCTTTTAAAGCAATCTGGCAGGCTCAGCCCATCATGTGGATTTTTCTACTGCATGTCTTTCCAGGATAAACTATCACCTTGTTTCACAATGCATTAATCCAGCTTTTGCTATAATGGAAAATGTTCATAATCCAATAAGCAGCAATGCTCAATGAAGTGTTTCATTAGTCGGATCCGTCAGGATTAATCTTCAATGCCCAATAAGCAGCTGCAGAGACCAGACACACATCCCTATGTGGCCAGTGTTCCAAGACGGAGCTAAGCCCCTAGGCACATCTGGATTAGGTTCCTCACCCTTACATGGGGACACACAGCTGTGCCCATTTCTAGACAGGTCAAAGAGTCCCCGACACAGCCAGAGAGACAACTTGGTGACACTCTCCATTTTACTTTGTTTTTGTTGTTCTTTTACTTACTAAATTAATAATTCTCATTTTCACCTGTCAATTCACAAGTTTCCAAGATAAAAAAAAAAAACAAAAAAAATCCCTGCCTATCCCTTCCTGAAATAATTTCATTCATCTCATCTCCCCCAAAAACAACCAATTGCAACTTGACCCATCCTATGCAAATCCAAACACATGAACATACACCACTCACAGGTTTGTGCAATTTTACGTGTTTTTAACCTGTTTGACTCTGAAGTTTTGACTGAGTGAATTCTCCATTCATGTCAGAATGTGGATCACCTCACTCTTACTTAACGGCCTCATAGGCGTCACCAGTTGAGCCTGATATTTTTACCTTGAAAAGCTTCATGCTCTTCTCCTGCAGAAGCGTGAACTAGTTAATTGATTTTTAATGGCTTGTGTGGTTGTTTCTCACGTCTGTCCCTGCCACACCCCAGACACACTGGTGTTTCAGGAGGAGGCAAATTCTTAACGGCTAATGGGGAGGGACCTGCTGCTGGAGGTTCTTCTACTACAAAGATTTTTTGTTGTTGTTCTACTCTTTCTGAAATGCATTTTAAATAAGCCAAACTGGTAATGTCTGTGATATTATCTGGGGAAATTTGCCTTGAGGAGATTCCTTCAGCGTCAACAATGCTTGAACATGTCTGCATGAACACAGCCAAGGGATACTCTTCACTAACCAAATGTGCAGAACAAATGTGGACCAGGAAGAAAAGTGGAAAAATAAGTTAGGTGACATCACGTGGAATGGGGGGATGACATGTCTCTTTAAAACAAGCAGCTTTGTTTAGGTGTACTTTATATACCATAGCATTCACTTCTTTTAAATATACAATTGAAAGGTTTGCAGTCAATTTTTGAAGTTGTGCACCATCCACACAATATAATTTTATAACATTTCTATCACCCCAAAAGAAGCCTTATGCCCATTTTCAGTTACTGAGTCCCCTTTCCCACTCTGAGATCAGCAACCACCAATCTATCTCTATAAATTTGTTTTTTTTTCATGAATATTGCATAAAATGAAAATGTGGTCTGCTGGGACTGACTTCTTTCACTTAGCACTGTCTGTGGTCTACCCATGTTGTATCATATTTTGGCACTTTGTTCTTTTTTAGGGTGAAATGTAGTTGTCCCTTGACATCTGTGGGGGAATGGTTCCTAAAACCCCAAGGGTAATAAAATCCAAAGATGCTCAAGACCCTTATAAAATGGTCGAGTATTTACATGTGACCTATGTACATCCTCTCATATCCTTTAAATCATCTCTGAATTATTTTTAATACCTAATATAGAGTAAGTGCTATGTTAATAGTTACCTTGTTGGACTATTTAAGGAATAATGACAAGGAGAAAGGGTATGCACATCTGTAGAACAGATGCAATTTATTTCAAAAATTATTGATCCACAATTGGTTGAAACCCCAGATATAGAACCAATGAATATGGAAGTCCAAACTATACTACTGTGTAATTACAGCATCATTTGTTTACCCACTTACGAGTTGATGGGCATTTGGGTTGTTTCTACTCTTTGGCTCTTCTAAACTCAGACTCTTCTGTTGTCGTTGTTGTTGTTGTTGTTGAGATGAGGTCTTAAGTGTTACCCAGGCTGGTCTTTGGTTTCTGGGTTCAAGTGATCATCTTTCCTCAGCTTCCCAAGTAGCTGGGACTACAGGCACACACTTGGCTCTTGGGAATACTGCTGCTGTGAACGTTTGCATAAGGTCCTTGTGTGGACATATGCTTCATATATTTTCATTTATCTTGTGTAGATAGATACCTAGAAGTGGAATGACTGGGTCATACCGTAAATCTGTGCTCAACATTTTAAGACTGCTGAACTCTTTTCTAAATCAGTTACACCTTTTAAAGCAAGTAGATTTGCAATTTGTTTTCTTCAAAAATGAAAGATTTCAAGAATGGAGGAAGGATAGAGAGCATAGAGGGAAGGGAGGGGTGGGGTCAAGGTTGGGGGGTAAGAATAATAACAGTATGTGTGACAGACATCATTGCCCTGTGTACATGTATGAATGCACAGATGGGGTGACTCTACTTTGTGTACAACCAGAAAAACAATAGCTGTACTCCATTTGTGTTCAATGAATCAAAATATTAAATAAAAAATAAATTTTAAAAAAATGAAAGATTTTATTAAAATATGATTGATCTGCACAAAAGTGTCCATATTTAATGTGTACAGCTTGATGAGTTTGGAGGTAACTACACACCCATAATACTATCACTTCAGCAAATGTCGTAAGTATATCCATCACCTCCAAAAGTTTCCTCTCACCCTGTTTACTTATTCTTTTAAGAATGCTTCACATAAAATACACTCTCTTAGCAAATTTTTTAGCCATTTTAAAAAATTTGTTCTAATTATTTACACATGACAGTAGAATGCACTTTGACACATCGTACATAAATGTAGTATAACTTCTCATTCTTCTGGTTGTACATGATGTAGAATCACACTGGTCGTGTGATATATATGCACATAGGGTAATAATGTCCTATTCATTCTATTATCCTTCCTACCCTCATAACCCCTCCCCTCCCTTCACTCCCCTCTACCTAATCCAAAGTAACTCTACTCTTTCCTAGCAGCCCCTACCCACTTATTACGAATTAGCATTCACATATCAGAGAAAACATCCAGCCTTTGGTTTTTTGAGATTGGCTTATTTTGCTTTGCATGATGATCTCCAGCTCCATCCATTTACTGGCAAATGCCATCATTTCATTCCCCTTAAAGGCTGAGTAATACCCAAAAGACTTAAAATCAGCATACTACAGTGATGCAGCCACATCAGTGTTTATAGCAGCTGAACTCACAATAGCTAAACTATGGAACCAACCTAGGTGTCCTTCAACAGATGAATGGATAAAGAAAATGCAGTGTATGTGTGTGTGTGTGTACATGTCTATATATATATATATATATATATATATATATATATATACACAATTGTGTATATATATACACACACAATGAAATATTAGTCTTAGCAAATTTTTAAGTATTCAGTACAGTATTGTTAGCTGTAGTCACTAAGCCATACAATATATTTTGTTTGTAAGATATATTCATTATGCATAACTGAAACTTTGTATCCTTTGACAAATACCTTCCCTGTTCCCACTGCCTGAGTCCCTGGTGACCACTATTCTACCCTCTGCTTCTGTGAATTTTACTGCAAAACTCTTAGGAGAAAAATGAAAAAGCTTCTTGGCATCAATGTTGGCAAGACTTCTTGAATATGACACCAAAAGCACAGACTGCAAAAGGAAAAAGAGAGAAGTACAATTGTATCAAACTAAAAAACTCCTGCACAGCAATTGCAATAATCACCAAAATGAAAAGACAACCTGTGGGATGGGAGAAAGTGTTGCAAAGCATATATCTAACAGAGGGTTAGCAATCAAAATATATAAGGAACTTACAAGCCAACAGCAAAACAACACAGCATATAACCCAATTAAAAATGGATTTCTCCAAAGAACATATGCAATTGTTCCACAGGTTCAGCGTCATGACACTACTAACCTAAAATCTGGAACTCAAAACCAAAATAAGATACCACTTTACAATTTTAGAATGTCTATTATAAAAAATGTCTATAGATAATATATGTTGGCAAGGGCATGGGGAAATAATAATGTAGAATATATTATTATTATGTAAACAGGTGCAGTTGCTACGGAAACAGTATGGAAGTCTCTCAGGAACTGAAAAATATAACTACCATATGAGTCAGACATCATACTTTTGGGTATATATCCAAAGGACATGAAATTGGTATGTTGAGGAGATATGTGAATCATGTTATTGCAGCCCTGGTCATAACAGCCAAGATATGGAGGCAACTTAAATGCCCATGAATGGATGAATGAATACATCAGTTAGCGCCCCCTTATCCATGAGGGATATATGCAGATAATACAAAACTTTATATATCTTTCCTAATACATATATATGATAAAATTTAATTTATAAATTAGGTAAAATAAAAGATGAATAACAATAATGAAATAGAACAATAATAATATTATTCAAAGTTATCTAAAACATGAATTATTTCTGCAATTTTCCATTTAATATCTTTGAACTTGCTTAACTGCAGGTAACTGAAGCTGTGGAAAGCAAAACCACAGATTAGGGAGGATGATTGAATTTACATAGGGTAGAATATTATTCAACCTTTAAAAAGGAAATCTTGCCATTTTGACAACACAGATAAACCTGGAGGACATTATTCTAAGTGAAATAAGTTGACGCAGAAGAACAAATGTTAACAGGATCCCATTGACATAAGAAAGCTACTTGCTTTTCAAAAGACCTTGGGATTGTTATTTTCTAAATTAAGAGTAGCTCAAGATTAATAATTGTAACTTAATGACCCATTCTGGAGAAAAGGCATTTCTTTTAAAGTTATTATACAGATAATTTCACTTCAAATAGTTTATAGTTTATATTGATTTGTAATACCTGGGAAACTTGTCTCCATTCTGACTGTCTCTATTACAACTCGTATGCTGGGTAGTTGATGCTTCTGACAACAGCTTCTCCCTGCTGTGTGTAAGAGACAGAGATCAAAGCAAGGACAAGGAAATCCAGATGCAAATTTGCTACATAAATAAATGCCTTAATAGTCTGAAAATGCTTGTGACCTTTTATTTCTTAAAACATCTGCTCCTGCATTAGTCATGCTCTCTTCCAGTAATAATTAGCAAGTGCATTTTTATATATTGCTCAAGACATGCTCTTGTGATTTTTATACTTGGACTAGGACCTTCCATCATGCCCAGTAAGTGAGGCATGCCTTTGTATTTCTCATAAGTGAGCTAAGAATGTGATGGCCACGGCTTGGTCATAAGAGTTACTTTGCAAGTATGAGTATCTGGGAATTAAAAATGAAATCTAAATCAGAAAAAATAATCCCAAATATACAATGGAGATTGTAATAGGACAAGAAGATCATGTGTGGATTTCTGTGTCTGATCCACCTGCACCCCTATATTCAGAAAAGCAAATGTGTTAATCATCTTTCCATCACTGTAACAAAATACCTGAGATAAAAGCCTAGGAGGAAAGGTTTATTTGGTCTCATTATTGGAAACTTCACTATGGTTGATTGGCACATTGCTTTGGGGGTTTGTGGTAAGGCAGCATAACATAGTGGAAGTGCTTGGTGGAAGAATTTTGTTTATTTCATGGAGACTTGGAAGCAAAGAGAAAGAGAGTAAGGACGGGGCTGCAGTCCCAATATACCCTTGAAGTCTGCACCCGCAGTGACCTAACTTCTCACTAAGTCCCACCTCTTAAAGGTTCCACCACATCCCAACAGCACCACAGGCTGGAAACCAAGCCCTTAACACATGACCTTTAGGGCACACTTATCCAAATCACTAGCATCAAGTACACTTTTGAATCACCTCAGATAGATAAAAGTCTATCTTAAGTGTACAAAGACTTCTAAAGAAAGAGATTCAGTAGATCTTTCTGGCAAACAACTCCTAAACTGGGGAAGCTTCAGTTTGAATATGTATAAGCCTCTCATCTCGAGGCTTAAGTCAATTTCCTTTGTAGATGTCCATGTTCCAGGAGCTGATGGAAGCTGAGGGTCCTGGAGCTCAGGTGATGAGGCACGGATGAGATCAAGGAGAGACAACAGGGCCACAGGAATGAAGATACGCTTTACCCTAAGGGTAGTGACTTGGCATGATTCTATTTCCTACAACTGTGACCTGTCTAAAAACTGGAAACTAGAAAACAGGGATTATGAGGAGAGATTCCAAATGAGAGACAATGGCGACTGGTTTCATGGTGATGCCTGATGGAAAAGCAATTGGACAGTTTAAGATAAGTGTTTGCAGATAAAATTGGTAGAATTTGGAGACTGGTGATTAAGTTTCAAGAAAAGGAGGTGTGAGAAATGACTTGAAGTTTCTAACATGAGAAACTCAGAAAAAAGTGGTGCTATTTACCAAGAAGGAGAATATTGTAGGAAATTTAGGTTTGGGGGTAGGGAGAGCATGAATTTGGCTTTAGACATATTCTTTGAGATGCCATTGAGATCTTCAATTGGAGATATTGGATGAAGTTGGAGTTTACCATATAATGACATAAATTTTGCATTTATTGGAAATTGATAATGAAGTGAGAAAAATTCTTGAGATTGCAAGTCAGGAAAGAGAGTTGAAGGAATATCTGTGATAAACTTTAACCCACAAAGATCAGGAGGGGATAGGTCAGGCGAGAATAAAAGGAGACATGACCACAATAGCAATGAGAGAGATTCCAGAAGGAGAAGGGTAAACATTGCCAAAGAAGTAAGTCCTGTTAGAGTTGAGATCTGTGCACCACTGGCTCTAATGATTGGGCATCACTGTGTCCTTGTTGAGAAAGCCTCAGCAAGAGGCTGGGGGCATTGCATGGAGAAGAATGAAGAGTGAACACCCCTTTGATGCAATGCTTGCAGTGTCCTAAAGGGAGATTCACTTCTTCAGGAGAGGAAGTGAAAAGACCATCCAGTCAAAAAGATAAAAGGAAGCTGTCTTTGTATCTGTAAGCTGTACTGCTTCGCTTGGCTTACATTATAAATCTCACTGCCTTGTTTCATCCTTTCCTTCTTCTTCTCTCCTCTTTGGGACAGAATCAAGACGTGCTGGAGTAAGATGGAGCTTATGAGAGAGCCTTTTCCTAAACTCTCTCATTCCCTTATGCTACATTTTGAATGTGTTGCCCCAAAGTTCATGCATTGAAAACTGAATGCTCAGATTTATACCCTGATGGTTTTTGGAGATGAGGCCTTTGGGAAGTAATCAGTATAGATGAGGTCATAAGTGTGGGGCCCATGATGGCATTCACGGCTTTGTAAGCATAGGAAAATAGATCTGAGCTTGCTCCCTCCTGCTTCCTCACCATGTGACACCCTCTGCTGTGTTGTGAAGCAGCCCTCACTAGGTGCCAGTGCCATGCTCTTGGACTTCCCAGCCTTGGAACTGTGAGCCAAATAGATTTCTATTCTTTATAAACTGCTAGTCTCAAGTATTTATTATAGAAACAGAAAATGGACTAAGACAACTTTGTTCCTCTTTATCTCATATACAGTCAAATTTTCCTATTACTCTCCGGAAAACAGTGTCCCATCACTCTTTCTTCAATTTTTTGTTTGTTTGTTTAAAAAACTACTTCCCTTCTATTAATGAATAAAATTTCATTTTTCCTCCAGGCAACCACCAACCTTGTATGCTTCCTACATTCCAATGTTGTGGAAGGGGTGTCTGTTCATCTTCATCTTTGGACACCCACTGTCTACTTTTTCTTTTTTTCCCTCTTGTGCCAGAGACTGAACCCAGGGGCACTTAGACACATAGCTACATTCCCAGGCCTTTTTATTGTTTATTTGAAGACAGGGTCTTACTAAGTTTCTGAGGGCCTCACTAAGTTGCTCAGGCTGGCCTTGAACTTGTGATCCTCCTGCTTCAACCTCCTGAGCTATTGGGATTACAGGCATATGCTACCATGCCGAGTTCCTGTCCACTTTTTCAGAAAATCTTTTCTTCAATGTAGCCAAGTGATCTTGCACAAAGACCCAGACTGACTAAGACTTTCATCACACAGGCCTTGTGGTAATGGGAAAGTTTCTGTTTAAGCTCTTGGTAGAAAGTCAGTGACATGTTCCTTCCTTTTTTCCCTCTTCTGTGCTCCCTAGCTTCAGTAGCATTCCCTTCTACTTTTTCATTTCTTTTGCTATAACTCCTGGTGTAGAGTCAAAACAATGATGTTCCTGCTGGCCAGACATCTTGTGTGCAATCTCAACCACAGCGACGTGGTTGTATTCAGAAAAGGATTTACAGACACAACCCAAACAAATTCCTCCTTATCCCCAGGAGCAATGACTGCTATCTAGAGCTGTGACACAAGATGGTTTTCCTCCATCTGCACATATCTGTCTGTAGAGTTCCCCCAGAATGGAAGATCATTTTCTCCTAATTCCTCCCTTCACTATGGTTCACCTTCTAGTAACCACTCATCATGGCTTAGAACCGCCATATGGCATAGTTCCTTAAATATGTGGTGGTCCTTGATCTGTTGGAGCAGATGTGCCAGAATGAACCCCCTCCTTTGGGCCACCCAATTCTCTTGGTCTCCCTAATATTGGTATAGTAAATGTAAATTTCTTTACTCTTGGGATAGGTTCATTTCATAAGGGAATTATATTGGAGGTGGAAAAGTGGTACATTTCTAATGAATTTGATCTTTTTCTTGTGGCTCACAAAATATCTACCCTTCAGAAAAAAGAGGTTTTCTAGACTTCTAACCTAATTATCCTATTGTTGGATTTGTCCCATGTTGTGGTTTGAATATTTTGTGTCCCCCAATGCAAGAAGGTTTATGGGGCTTAGAGATGGAATGATTGAGTTAGAAGAAGTTTAATCTAATCAGTGCATTAATTCCCTGATAGGGACTAATTTGATAGTAACTATAGGTGGGTAGGATGTGGCTGGAGGATGTGGGCCCATGAGGGTGTGCCTTTCAGTTATATATTTTGTCCTAGTTGAGCAAAGCTCTCTCTCTGATTCATGGTGCCATGTTCTCGGTTGCTTTCCTCTACCTCACTCTTCCTCCATGATATTCTGCATCACCTCCAGCCCCAAGGAATGGAGTAGCTGTCCATGGACTGAGTCTGTGAGCCCCAAAATAAACTTTTCCTCCTTAAAATTGTTCTTGCCAGATCAGTTGATTAAAGTAACAGTGAAAGGATGACTAAAATACCCCACCTCTCTAAGCAACCCCTTCTCTATATCCCAATCTGAAATACCACACACCTTCCTAAGGGATGGTGGAGATCAACTTTTCTGATAGAGACATCTTACCCCTGGATCTTTTCCCTGCCCCAACTCATCAATATTCCAAATTTGAGTCACACAGCATTAGCAAGTTCCAGGCATCAGTGATGTAGGAAACTGAATCTCTAGGTTCAACCTAATCTCACACATCAATGGGAAGCATCAGACCAAACAGTAACGAGAAGGTTGGGTCCTCTTCAGATCAAGAGAAGGGTCCTTCCCAAATACAGGATGTTTTAAATTTTCTCTTTGCCTTCTGAAGTTTTCATAATTTTATTTTGTGAAATGAACTAACAGTAGACACATTAACAGCATTAAAAATGAACGAAATTTATTATGTGCATTGGTATGGGAGCCACATACAAAACAAAATGGTGGAAAGCTTAAATAACATTTAAGATTCAAATGGTGGAAGCTTAAATAACATTTTGAGCTACAGAAGAAATAGGACCTTACGGCTCCTTGGGGGATGGACAGGCTCTGGTTATGGGAAGGTAAAGATAAGAAATGTACTATGAGCAAAATTTGTCTTACTACGCAGATAAAGTCTCCCAGGTAACATCTACCTGTGGTCATCTCTCTATGGGCCAGGTGTCAAACCTCCATTTCTACTTCTTGTGGAAATATTCCTCATTAGCAGAAAGGAGTCGAGGAAAGTAGCAGATAGAAATGCTTCTCTCTGCATTTGTTGTTTATTTTGAAATTTTATTAATATAGATAGCTAAAATTTTCTTTAAGAACAGATTTTAAGATGTATTTCCATATCTGTAGAGGTCTGCATGTCTTTGAATAATCAACTCAAAAATTCCAAAGAAATATATTTGGGTTGGTGTATTTTACTCTCCTAATTTTCTTCTGAAATTAGCACTAAAACATTAAGCTTTGAAGATGTTATGTGTGTAGTTATGTTGGAGGTTAACTTTAAAAAGAAGTGTCTTTCAGAGTCCAAGCATAGTGGTTTTTAATCATCATGGTCCAAACCTATGAGAAAGAACTTATCTTTCAACTGTGTAGGTAACTCCTCTGCTCATGATCTCCATGGATCTCCAGGATTGCAGAAACGCTCAGTATTGTTGTTCCTGCTTCACTCAAAGCCTGCTGGGGTCATGAAAAACAGCATGAAATCAGATGACTCTGGCTGCTACTTATTCCAAGCAGAGATGCTAATTTGGAGATGAATATGCTCTCATCCCAGACTCCTCAGCCTGGGCCACAGTCGAGTCTGGGCTGGTTTTGGGACCAGTCAGGGAGTTGAGTTCAGAGCAGGGGCCAAGCACCAGAGAAAGGTGCTCTGCATCAAGGTGAACTCTACAACTTGATCCCAAGAAGCAATACCCATAAAGAGGGAAGTACTGAGTGTGGCTGCCATTTGTAGAAGGGAAATATAGAAGTTGGTCATTCCAAAGTCAGAGTTTGCCCACTTAGATAAAATTAGTGATAATTAGTTCATGATTAGTCATGATTAGTTCATGACTCTGTTAGCCCATCATCTGGATGATCTGTAGTGTTTAACAGTGATCCTTAATTATATGAAGGAATCCAATCAGTGAGTTCAAACCCATTAGTATAGTCATATGTGAATTCTGGTCATTGTTAGAGTGCTGCACTGAAATTTGAAAATGTGTGATTCTTGATCTTATGGAGGTCAGGAATCCTTTGAGAGTCTTGTCTTAGGGATCCTTGTTTCAGAAAAATTTACTTTCAGGTATGCTTTTTTGCTGACAATTTTGGGTGACATCACGAACATGAAGCGAAACAAAGAAATCTTACAATAGTGTTGCGCAAACTTTTCACAAGAATTTTTACAATTAGATTTTAGAGAAAATATCATAAACTCTTCTAATGTTGATTGCAGAAAGAGAGAGACAATTGGTGAGACAAGTTTTCTTCTAATTATAAGAGTGCCTTTCCAACTCTTGAAAATGACAGTCCTGCACAAGCGCAAGCAGGAGGAGCAAGAATCGAGCCCAGAACAGCAGGAGTAATTAATATCACAGCATTAATGGATTATTTCATTCCTTAAGTGTGATCAGGTTCAATGCTTTAACAACCTGTAAGGATGGCATTATATGCATTCAATACTTAACTGGTCATGATAACATAGCTAATAAATGAATCTGAGTTCTGACTTCCTGTATTCATACTGCTCTCTTTCCTCCTCATATCCTTACTTTGTCACATGATTCAAAGTTCACAATAAACACAAAGGGACAGAATTCGTATATAACAGGAAGCTCATTCTGTCTCTGGAAAGAGACCAAGCACAGTAAGCAAATTTGAATAGATTGTCAATAAAATAAAAATCAATCAACTTTTAAAAATAATCCTGTCATTTTTCTGCAACCAAAATAAGCCCTTCTCTTTCTAAGAAGGATTGATTATAGAGACTTGTAGTAATTAGTTATAATGATTATAATTATCAGTTATTAATATCATTAGAGTTATAAACAGTAGAAGGAAATACTCATGTCCTCCCACATTGGAACTTGGTACTACCATCTTTGCTGGGGATAGTTGTGCTGCCCCCTCTCCAGCCTAAGGATGTGGCATTGAATACATTGGTAGGCGTCCCTCCAGCTCTGGCCAAACTAGGGGTTCTGAAAGGAAACCTAGAAGAATGGAAATTGGGGAAGAGTTAGCCATCCCTGCACAGGAGGCATCCTTGATGAGCTAGCCATACTGGAGATCTTCATATATTAATGCCACACTCATGGAGTCATTTGGAGTATCAGCTAGATGTGCTACTGAATTTTGTTCTATCTTGTATTGACAGGTGGCCCTATCATTTCATGCCTATTTCTACCACCTGAGTCAATCCCTACTGCCCCTTTTGACTTCTCTGAAGGATCCGCCTATAAGCTCACAAATTAACTCACACTTCATGCAATTGAACTTGCGTGCTGCTGATATAGAGTATCATGTGTCTGCAATTCCCTCAAAAGCTCCACTGCTTACCATTTGAGCCTTTTATGTCTTATTTGGCCTCACCCAAAGATCATCCATTTGGTGAGTCAGGACCAAGGTGAAGGTGCCCCTTGGGCATCATGTTTTGCCTGTATGACTACACCTCTAGATCTCAGGCTGCAGGCTCCTGGCTCTATCCTGCTGTCTCATGTTGCCTCAATTGGGTCATTACGCCCTGTCATGGTGTCCTGACCCCACGACTTGAGTTTTGCATTCCAGCTCTTCTGATGATATGGGCAAGAAGGAGGAAATGATCCACAGCATCCATTACCTCTGTCCAATGCTCTGAAGGCACAATTTTCATTCAGACAGGTACCAACCTACCAGATTGGTACCATCAAACACATGTTTGGGCATACGTTCAATTGATCCATGTTACTTTACCAATCCGATGAATTAAAGATTTGATTTTTAAATTGTTTTCTTTGGTAAAAGCACTAGGAAACCAAGAGGCAAAGATATATTTGGGGGCTGGGGTTGTGGCTCCGTGGTAGAGCACTTGACTGGCACATATGAGGCACTGGGTTCAGTTCTCAGCACCACGTATAAATAAATAAACAATAAATAAAGGTTCATTGACAACCAAAAAAATAATAAAAGTTATTTTTCTAAGAATTCACTATTGTGGAGCCTGAACTGAGTTACTTTTCATGATATTGACTTTTAACCACAGAATCCTAATATGAGGACTCCATCCTCAAGAAATAATCACTCAATTCAATGTCAATGAAGAACTATGCACAGAGCAGTTCATCCCAGTATTGTTTATTATAGCCAAACATTGGAAATCACCTAACTCTCCAACAAAGGAAAATCAGTGAGAACATTTCCCAGACTTCAGTCATTGCTGCACAATTTTTCTACACTTATAATCAACTTGTACTATTACACTTCTCTTTAAACCAATTGCCCCTCTTTCTACTTGACCTCATTTTAAGTAATAATTTCCATGGCATAAAAGCAATATGAAATAGTCATTTTTCTCTGATGTACAATAATATAAATACACAACTATTATACTAAATGTATTTATCTGCACTTCAGCTGAAATAACACCACCACTGGTGCAGGTTTGATAACCTAAGCCTGGTGTATAACAGTGAAGTGTTATTCAGCCTTTAAAGTTAGAGTTCACCCCTGTGCCCCACAGGAAAATGTTTGTTATGATGCCAAATGAAGTTTTTTAAAAAAATCAAAATACAGCATGAACCAAGCTATATAAAAATGTGCATATGGAAATATACAAAAATGATGATTATTTCTAGGTAGGAAGATTAATTAATCACTTGCTATTTTGTTCTTTATGCTTTTTGTATTTTACAACAAAGAATATGCATACTTTTAAATAAGGGGCAGAAAGGTTTTATTTTCAAGCTTTGATTAAGCATCTCTTTGATGAATCTGTGAGCTAGTTACTGCCCACAGGCACCCTTGATACAGAGGGATATGGAGAGTCCTGAGCATCAGGCACTGAGTGAGTGTAATGCAAACCCCGCTGCCAAAAGGAAGCAAGCGTCTTTCCTTTGTTTATGCTCTTCCTGTCTCACTTGGCTATAGTAGGATCAGATGGTTTCCCAGTGACTGAAGTGGGGAGAATCGAATAAGCCCCTCTGAGGACAAACAGATGTCCAATAAGATGCGGTGACTTTGATTGGATTGTCAATAGCTGAGACCTCCCAGAGACACCTTAAAAGTCAGCCCTTGAGGCATTTTCACAGGGTTCTCCATTTTTACAGATGGGACCCCGCCTGGCCTTCTAAGACCCACAGGAATCAAAAACAGATGAGGACTTGTGCTCTGTTCTCATGCACGAGAACCACTGTCCCATTCAAATCTCACAGTGTGATATGGAAAAAAAGAAGAGCAACTTGCTCTTATGACAAATCAGCATCATCCATTATGTGGATGATGATATAGGTGATTGTTCATAAGAATATAAATAGTATTAATAAATTAATAATTATGACAAAGAGCCACTGCTGGCAAGTGTAAGCAAAGGGAGTCAAAATCTACATTTGGATAGAAACATTGACCACCAGGGATGAGCCTGTCACCTGAGGTGAATCCTGGGAATTAAAAGATAGAGACAGAGAGTCCAGGTTCCTGGGAACTCCCACTACAGTTGGGAGGCAGACAATCATTTGGTCTCCTGGGATGCCTAGCTAACACGATGTGGACATTTAGGCTCTAAGGATATCCTTTCTCTATATTTTTTTTTTCAGATTTTCTCAAGGAATACATTTTTTTCTTTCTTCCCCATGTATTTGTATGTGCTCCCCTTTTTTAAGAATCATAATTACAGGTTTCGTGTTCTACCAATAAGTAGCTTGAAAGCTCCATTTGAATAAAGATCTTTGTCAGGAAAAAGGCAATAAATTGAATAAAGTATGATTTTAATTTAACTAATTGTTCCAATTCAGTAACAAATTCAAAGTCCAATCTTTATAAACAACTTAATGGAAAACAATAGCATTTTATATTTTCATTTTAAAACAAGAATCAAAAGATTAGAATATGGACGAAGTCACCTAGACCTGAGCCAGGCATCTTCTCTGGCAAAGCCTGCTGTTGGCTACAGATGGGAGGTCCCTAAGGAGGAATCCAGCAAAATCAAGAAGTCACAGAAGCTCATCTCCCCACTGAACCAGGCAGGGACTATATACATCCTCAAATAGAAATACATTGAGACTCAGCGGGAACTCACAGAAACCCAGACTGTGTTAAATTACTATCAGTTCTGAGAGCAAAAGCTTCCAGGTTTCTGGGGCTCTGAAGGTCCAAGGAAATGGCCCAGGACTGTCTCTGTAGATCACCAAGGATTACTACTGGGGAAATCTGGGCTCCTTTTACATACCAGGAATGCAGGGGAGGAGGCAGGGATATTGTATTTCTCTTGGATTCTGCCCTGTTGCTGATCTCCTACCCAACTGGCTTCAAAAAAGTAGGACTGAACTCCTGAAACTGCCTGCCTGAACTTCCGTACCTGTCAAGGTGACAGAGTACTAATTCTCTTGTTTCATTCTGTTCTCTCCCACTGGATGCTTCAACCAGATCATAACCTCGATTCTTTGACCTAGATCCAAACACAAGCTCTAATAGAGCACTCTTCCAAGGCAAATTAAAGAAGAATGTCACATCAAAGTAAGGCTTGCATGTGGCCCAGACACATCAGGGTGCCTGTGTCCCAAAGTAAAATGTTTTAGCTGTGTCAGGCATATGATGACCACAATCAAAACCTAAGCTCGTCCCAGATCACTTTTTGTTTTCTAAGAATCTGAAAGGCATCTTAGTTTCTTTTGTAACCTAGAAATCCTTTCTGCATATAGTATTTGAAAGCTGTTTCATGAAGCTGGAAATTGTGATCAAAGACAAAAATGCCAGGAGGAACATTGAGAAAGGACAGATACATCACTCTTACCCTCAAAGCGGGTGCCCACTGTCTTTCAACTGGAAGCAAAGCAAAACAGATTCAAGGTTCACACTCAGATTTGACTGCATTGTGTCAGAGCGGACTCTGTGACTGACCCAAATCAGTGTAAACATTAAAACAAAGACACCTTTGAGTATAAATCAAAAATTAAATATCTGCTTTTTCACCTGTAAGATGCAAATATGAATAAAGAATAGTACCAATAACTAGAATTTTTTTAAAGCAAAAACTATGTGTGTGGTACATAGTAGTACATGCCTGTAATCCCAGCATCTTGGGACACTGAGAGGATCAAGAGTTTAAAGCCAGCCTCATCAAAAGCAAGGCACTAAGCAACTCAGTGAGACCCTGTCTCTAAATAAAATACAAAATAGGGCTGGGGATGTGGTTCAGTGGTTGAGTGCCTCTGAGTTCAATCCCTGGTACAAAACAAACAAAAAACCAAAACTGTGTAAAGAAAAGAAGAAGAAGAAAAAAAAAAAGATCTCTGTGGTGGAGAAATCTTGACTGCCCTGCCAGTACTCCCTCTTCCCTCTCAGTTAGTGTCAAAGGACAAAATTACCACAATTTAGTTTAATGATCTTAATTGGCTTTACTTGAGATTCTAGAACCAGGCAGCACTTCATCCCATAAAATAGAACAAATGTTTCAATGAGCCAAGCAGAAGACATTGGTTTTACAGACAAGTAAGGACTGAAGAAAGCAGAAACAAACAAACAATAAGAACCCCAAAGCTGATCTGTCATTTCAAAGTTACTTTCCTTGTAAGGCTGAGAAAGGGAGACTGAACAATAGAAAAATAACTGCTTGGTTAGCATAAGGTTACCTTTTTAATGTAAGGATTAAGGTAGAGAGAACCTCATTATCATGTTGAAACAAGCCTATTTGGGAAATTGGGTTGTTATCTCTGTAATTCTAATTTCTTGGAAGTTCAGGTAGACAGCTTAGTTTCAGCTTGGAGAACAGAACTTGTGTGAGTGACTCCATTTTAATTTTTAGCCTGGTCTATTGGACTTAGCGCAGGAGCTTGGCTCAAAACAATACCTCTTGAAATTTTTATTTACCACTGGGTAACATGGCCCCCAGGTTGAAAAGAATTACATACATTTGCCAGCCTCCTTTGCAATTAGCTATGACTATGTGACTAAGTTTAGGGCAATGCACTACAAACAAAAATGAAATGTAAAACTGTGGACAGTCTCCCAGATGATGAAACCCCTTCCTCTGGATTTCTCCTTGCCCCTTTCATTGGTTAGAAATGACAGTGAGTGCCACCATCTTGGAGGTCAAATGTTGAGAGTGGCAGAGACACCATACTCACCCTAGACCATTCCCTCTGGACTGTAACAGACCGAAAGAAAGTTTGTTTTACTTACTTCACTCTATCTGAGGTCTTGCCTTAATAACATATTAGGATATCACCTAAGTAGGAAACACAATTTCATAACAGCAATACCCACATGCAGGAGGCAGGAGGGGTGAGTAGAAGGTAAGGTACGAATGATTTGGGAAGACAGGAAAGATGAGTTGCACAGGTACAAGTGAGTGTTGTGAGAAGTCACTGAGCTCAACATTGAAGGACACAGATTCAAGGAGGAAGGAGGATAAAAGAGGAGGGCACCTGGGCTCTTCTGAGAATGCTGGCAAGAGGAGAGTCACAAAGGATGCTCAGACCCACAGCAAGCATAGTACAGGGTTAGGGTAGGCACTAGAATCTCAGTGATGGCCAGCAGGGCTCCAATGTGGGCAATTGCAAAGCAATGAGTATCTCAGTCTGATTTTTCTTGTTATCACAGAATATCTGAAACTGGGAAATTTCTAAAAGAGAGAGGTATTATACTACTAGTCCTGAAAATGGAGAAAGGGACCATGAGTCAAGAAATACATAGATTCTAGAGGCTGAAAATGGCAAGGAAGCTGATTCAACCCCAGAACCTCTAGAAAAGAATGCAGCCCTGCCACCACCTTGATTTTAACCCACTGAAACTCACTTTGGACTTATGACTTCCAAAATTAAGGGTAATAAATTTGTTTTAATCCACAGACAAAAACAGAAAGGAATAAAGGAAGAGAAAAAGAGAGAGGAAGGAAAAAAGAATGGAAGAAAGGAACAAATGGAGGAAGGGAGAGGAGAAGAGAAGAAGAAAAGAAAAAAGAAAAAAAAAGGACAGAAGTTTATTTACTCACACTTCTGGAGGTTGGAATTTCTAGATGGGGTGGCCACATCTGGCGGGGACCTTGTTCTGTGCCATAATATGGTGGAAAATCAGGTGTGGAAGGGCAAACTGGCATTAGAAGATAGTATAAAACAAGAGCAGTAGCCGGGCGCGGTGGCGCACGCCTGTAATCCCAGCACTTGGGAGGCTGAGGCAGGAGGATCGCGCGTTCAAAGTCAGCCTCAGTAACTTAGTGAGGCCCTAAGCAATTCAGTGAGACCCTGTCTCTAAATAAAATACAAAATAGGGCTGGGGATGTGGCTCAGTGGTTGAGTGCCCCTGGGTTCAATCCCCAGTACCAAAAAAAAAAAAAAAAAAACAAAAACAAGAGGGGTGACCTCACTTTATAACAACCCACTCTCTGGATAGCTAATCTTGTCCTATGAGAATGAGAACTCACTCATTCCTATGAGAATTAACTCACTCTGGAGCTGGGAGGGTAGCTCAGTTTAGAGCACATACTTAGCATTCGGAGGTCTATGGTTCAAATCCCAGCACCAAATAATAATAATGATGGTAATAATAATAATAATAATAATAATGATAAAACTTACTCACTTTCAAGTTCTTCTTGGATTGAATTTGCCCCTAAAGTCATATAGGATAGCATCCATCTCTCTTAACCTCAGCTTTTCTTAAAGGTCCCACCTCCCAACACTCACATAATGGGAATACATTTCAACAGGAGTTTCAGAGGGAATGAACCACATTCAAACCAGCATAGCTGGTGACTTGGTTAAAGTGGTGCTTGAGGAAAGTCAGTTTGGCACAGACACATAGAATTGGATGGGAGTGTTGAAAATCATGAAAAACCCTAAGCAAATAATTCTGTAGGCTAAGGTTATAGAGAGGACATCCATGATTTATCACCCAAATTGGCACCCTTGGGTGCTATTAATAATTACCCTAGAACATGTGGCACAAAGTGGGACTTTTTGGGCAAATCACAATGTGTGGTGAACTTGGGACATTTGAATGTGCTTCTTAGACTGCACCCTTGATTTTTAATAACATTCCCTTGGTTTTTGACAAGACTTTTTCTAAATTCCTATGCTTTTCAGGATTGATCTGAATTGACCGACTCTCTGACTTTGGGCATATTTTATGGTGTCCCATTGTGTGTTGGGTGAGAAGGGACAATCTTTTCAAGGTTGTTTTTTCCTCCTCACTGCCTCCTCTTTTATCTCCATAAAAAATAGAATATGAATTCTTTTTAAAATCACCTCCTTGTTCATCATCCTTTCTAGACCAGTGGATTTTTTATTTTTAAAAATCAGCTATAAACTCCCATTTTACATTCAGTTACATTCAAAATATTGTTTCAACTCAGCCTAAAAATTGAACTCCATTAAGAATTTGGGGAATTCTCTTCTACTTAAATGGAGATGATGTATTCTTTGCAGAGAATTTTGTAACTGTCTTTACAGTTTCTTGGCTTGGAAAACTTTGGGGTTGTTAAATATGTTAACAGTTGTATTATTTTCCAGTGGGCCCAGTGTGTACCTCAAGATAAACACAGTATGTATGTCTAAAAGAACTCATTGTCTGTTGATCTAAATGGCTCCAAAATGTCTATAAGTAAAGAAATTTTCAAAGAAAAAAAATAAAAGCAGCTATAAGCTGAGCGCAGTGGCACATGCCTGTAATCCCAGCAGCTCAGCAGGCTGAGGCAGAAGGATCACAGGTTGAAAACCAGCCTCAGCAGAAAAAGAGAGGTGCTAAGCAACTCAGTGAGACCTTGACTCTAAATAAAATACGATATAGAGCTGGGGACATGGCTCAGTGGTCAAGTGCCCCTGAGTTCAATCCCTGCTATCTCCCCCAAAAAGCAACTATATATGATCAAAACAAATTAGTTATATGCATGTATATTAAATGCCACTGGGAAACAGTTAATATGTGTTAATACTTATAATTACAATAAATAGAAAAAACTGCTGTAACTAAAATCCAGTTTGCTCTTTTCCCTCTCCTTTCACATTGATATGAATAGACTAAGAGTCACTTGGCTAAAGGAAAATCAATGATAGCATCCTTGGGATTCCTCTATATGGATATCCACAGGCCAGCTAAGGGTAGGAAGTATGAGTGATACCCAGAAAGGAGATGCCTAGGAAAATGGTGATGGCTGCTTAAAGCTCCCTTAATTTAGTAAGGGTTAATTTTTCACTTCCCACTTAAAAATATTCCATGAAAAATTTTGTTAGCAATAAATGCTTCAGAAATGTCTTGCCTGGGTTCACTGTGCTTTAGAGAAATGTTAGTAGATCTATCATTTTAGCAAACAAACCCACACAGCTCTATTCTCAGATCTCTCTTAGAGGTAAATTCCAAGACAGAAAGGCAAATTCTCTCTAGTGGGGCATCTGTGGTTTAGCTGGCACTACCTCTGTGGGTATAAGGTCCTTGGGGAACTTTCAAGCTATAAGACAGGTGAAAACATGTTTGAGCTATCATCCAGGAGCCAACTGTCTATCTGTGGAAGCCCAACAGATCCTGGCCCATGCACTCACCCTGTGCCTCCTAATGGGATTTTAATGGATTTCAAGACTTCCTAGCTGCCACCTATCCTCAGTCCATAATGGAAGTGTTTGTCATATAGAATACAAGGGATTCTAAAACCTGAGCCATTGCCCATATCAGTCCTGTAATTCTAGGGCTGCAGAAATTGGGTCTGGAAAACCTAGTGACTCACCCAAGACCAATCACAAAATGACAGTGTCATGCTGTTGGTTTTGCCAAAGCTCAAGGTCAGAATTGGTTGCAGTGAGGGTAGTGATGGAGAGACAGGAGAGGAGATGAGAACCTCTCCAAAGAAGCCAGAGACATGTTACTTTGCTGGGCAAGCAGATGGTGACTGCAGTGACCACAGACCTCTGCTGGTCCTGCCATTGGCCAGGAAGTTGGCAGTGCCCAAAAAAGTCTATCACCTGCTGATTCTTTCCAATTTAAAAACACAGAGGACCAGAATCCTTACAGAATTTGGATCCTCACAGTCCATGTGCTATGAGGAACATAAATGTGTTTCACATATGACTGTAAATGGAATTAAAGCCAAAGCACACACACTTCCAAACAATTAAAATCCTAATTTATATCCTATTTTGGATATCATTCCACATTGATCAAATCTTTTCTACTTTTAAAGGCTATTGCCATTGAAAGTTTTATACATTTAATCAAAGGTCATCCTAGGTTTGGTCTTATAGGAAATGAGGATTAAACAACCATATTTTATTCATTCAGACTTTAGAGCTGTCTTAACTTAATTATTTTATGCATCTTTTGATAATATGTATTTTTGAAAATTGTTCAGTGACAATCTATTTGCTGAACTAGGTTTGTCCAGACTGTGTCAAATAGCCAGAAGCTGAACAAGAATGAAAATGCATAATTTTCCCATGAATTCTTCTCCAAACATGAGAATCAGAAATGAACTGTTCATGTGGTTCATGATCACTAATAGATATTCCAGGAAAATTGGGACATCAACATCACACAACAAAGGCAATCTGATGACATGATGGGACCCATGTGGCAGGTAGAGTTGTCATTTCCAAGATTGCTTTGTCTCCTGCACTGTATATTCCATTTATAAGAAGCAAACATGTAGCTCCCTCCTGGTGTCCTAGAGCGATTGGTTCTAGGAGCCCATGGGTACCAGACTTCACAGATGCTCAGGTCCATTATATAAATTGTGCAGTATTTTCACATAACTTGTGACCACTTCTCATATACTTTGTCTCTCTAGATTACTTATGATAGCCAATAAAACGTTCATGCTATGTAAGTAGTCGTTATGTTGTATCTGTTCAATGAAAAATAACAAAAAAAAAGTCTGTTTAAATTTAGAACAGATACAATTCTTTTGAATAGTTTCAATTCCACAGTTGTTTACATTGTGGTATGGCACCTGGATACACACGGTGAACTGTAATTTTATATAAATTTTATATAAATCTTTTTATATAAATTTTATATAAATAACAGTAATTTTATATAAATTCTTCAGAAGTGTTCCATGTGCAATGCAAAAACTGAGGACAAGGTGACTTAAATTCAAGATAAAAGCTACCAACACTTCTCCCTATGTCCTTGTTCCCAGAGACGTGACCCATAATGGCTCTAGTTTTTTCCCTGGTCACTAAACACATGCCTCATCTTCCTGCTTCACACTTCCTCAATGCATCTGGAAAGGCTGTTTTCCCAAATGAACTGGTCTGGATTAGGAATCTTCACAGTCTATTCAAATGAAAGAACATATTGTTGAAAACTAGCTGCAGACAGACATCAAGGATACACACAGTGTCATCACTTGACTTTTTCACATCTAAGAATGTAGGTCAGCTGCCCCAGACCTAGGGTGACACTGTGAGAAATGAAATCCTTTGAAGTCACTTCTTGACATTCTAAAAGATACAGATAACATGTCCATGCCAATACCTAACTGATATTGTGACTTGCTGAACTAGCCCCTTTATTTCAGGGTGTGGTGAGAATGTCCAAAGCATAGCCTCACACAGTTGTCTCTGTTTGGTGGAGAAACTGAGTTAGAAGACACAAGTGAGGCCTCCCAAGTTTGAGCCTGTAACTGAGGTCCACAGTAAACCAGAGAGATTCTCAGGCAATGCTCATCAGAACCACCAAGTGGGCATTTGGTGAAAAAATTTAGTACTCAGCAATAATATTCCAAACAGATATTTTTTACAGAATGGAGTGGGAGGTGACTTGAGGTTTGTTTAGCTCTTTGGCAAAAGGCCACCTTGGAAGCCTGGAGCTCACACCTAGAGGGACAGATGTGAAGGGGACTCCGAAGTTTGCAGATAGCTCAGAGGCTTGACCAAGATTCCAAGACTTCTTCTTGCTGTTTTCTCGTTTTTGTTTTGTTTTGTTTTGTTTTTTAAATAAGATTCCTCCCTGAAATATCTGACCTCAAAAGGCCAGAAATCCTTTTTATTATTACTCCCCAACTTCCAAAGAAAATGTGCTCCAGTGCCTTTATTTCTCTGACCCTTTCAACAAGGAGGTGAACGGCATAAATGGAGTACCTTCAGGATTGTATGTACATCCCCAGAAATTCACTGAAAAACTAAGGTCACTGAAGGATGACTGGAAGAATCCAAGATTTCTAATATTGGAATGCCGCTGGGCACTGTGGTGCATGCCTGTAATCCAAGTGACTCAGAAGCCTGGGACAGAAGAATCACAAGTTCAAATCCAGCCTCGACAACTTGGCAAGATCCTGGGGATGGACTGGAGAAATAGCTCCGTGGTAAAGAACCCCTGGGTTTAATCCATAGTATCAATGATGATGAAGATGAAGATGATAATATAATAAATAAAAATACTTGAATGCCACCAGTGCAATAGAAACTCTAACTCAGCTCTAAAGAGTCTGGGATATAGCCAGAGATGGACAGAATCAACTTCTTTTTGTTCCACTGTCATTTATGATTTTCCAGAGGACTACACAATTGAAGTCACTTGTTTATAGGGATGCTTTTCACAATGAGTCCCCATGAGGGCCACTCACCTGGCTAATGTCCAAACTATGAATGGTCACCTTTTTTTTTCCTAAATGTATATTTTTTAGTGGTCAATGGACCTTTATTTTATTTACTTACATGCAGTGCTGAGAATTAAACCCAGTGCCTCACACATGCTAGGCAAGTGCTCTACCACTGAGCCACAACCCTAGCCCAGATAGTCACCTTTGACTCCACATCAAGTACCCAGTCAGCTGTGACAGGTGGAAGTAGGAGTTTCCCCTTCCACAACAAGGCACAGCAGCATCTAAAGAAACAGCTGGAATGGTGGTGCTCTCAGGGGCCAAAGTACCATCCAGCTTCATGCCCTAGTCCTTGAGGCCAGAAGCAGGACTAGATTTCCTACCACAGGTTTGATGACACAGAGTTCAGATCCTTTGTCTCAAGATTCAGATTAAATCCCTTTCTCTAAGGAGTTTGAGTCTATCAAGATATTTGAATCCAGGTTTGAACCTGGATCTTCTGGTGCCTTCTATTATCCTGGTTTAATCAGAACTGACAGAGCCATCGATTCTGGAAAGAATTTTTGATAAGTGAGGTTCAAGTGAGAAACTGGAGAGAATGAGTTTTTCACCTCACCAGTGACAGATTTTGAATCCCAGCAGACAAAAAGACTCTTGGAAATCATCACGCTGGGTGTTCTTTTCTGTGGCCTTTGTGACTCTTGCTGAGTTTCCCACAAAGACGGGGGCTGGACAGGAATCTCTTTAGAAAGAGGTAAGGCATACCAGGATTGAAAAGACAGGCTGGAAGTTTAGCCTGGGGTACTCAGCTACTTAAAGAAAAATCCAATAACTTACCAAAAAAGAACAAGTCAAAGAACAATTTCAGTAGGAACCCAGGGTAAAAAGTTCCTAGAAAGCATATCAGGTACCGGGCCCAATAAGTAAGGCACGCTACTGTTCCAGGGATTGTATTTTCCTACACTTGCAAAGTGCTCAGGAAGCTCTCTGAAGCAGCCAGGAAACCTGACCTAGGAATTCTGGTCATTCCTTGAAGGAACCAGTTGGCCTAGCTAACCTCACTGGAGGAGACTTTGTAAGGACAGAGAAGAATCTTAGGAGAATTTGAATTTGGGTATTTGGAAACAAATAAGTGCATCCCATGTCTGGATGTAAGTCCACTCTGGTAGAATTGTTTTCATAAAGGAAAACCATACTAATTTTCTGGGCAACCAGCCTCTCCCCATGACATCTTTGGGGGGCCTCAGCAATCAGCTAGACTACCGTGCCATCACCCACCTCCAATGGTGCTTTCCCTTGACTGGGGCTGTTTCCTTTTCTTTCTTTTTGTCTCTCTGTCTCCGTCTCTATCTCTTGTCTTTCTCTCTTTTTGTCTCTCTCCTAATTCTCATCTCTCTTGCTCATCTTCCCCTACTTCTCCTTCCTCCTCCTTTCTCTATCCCTCTTTTCCCTCCCATTTTCTACCCCTCCCTCACCCTGCTCCTAGTTAATGCTCCCAGTTAATTGATGTGTTGGCCTCTCAGATTGGCATGATTCAACAGCCTTTTCTGGGGCTCACATGACAGGTCCTGTGTGTTAGTCACAGCACCAAGAATGCCCCAGAGGACTGCAGACCACAGACAGGATTATTCCCAGCTCTGACATGCAAGACACAGAACTCAGCACTAAATAAACTTGGGAAGTGTTCACAGTGCAGTCTTATGTATATGACACTGCAGCCTCCAGGCCAGAATAATTATACACTGAATTTTTTGTATAGTTTACATTTAGAATTTAGTCCAGACTAAATTCTTGATTTAAGAAAGCCTATTTCCAATGTTGGCATTGAAATTAGACTTATGACAGTGCATGTGCACACATGTACCTGTGTGTGTGCATGTATCTGTCAATGCACATATACACATGCATGAGTGTGTGCACACATATGTGTACATTTGATATTTCAGGGCATAGGGGAGCTACCTGACCTCTAAAAAATGCTCACTTCAATTCTAAACATCCATCTGTTTCTACAATTAAAGGTTCATCATTTGGGCTTAAAAATTAAAGGCAGGTCTATTAAATCACATGCTTACTTCTCAGAATAAAATTGCCTGGTTGCTCTTTCCCTGAGATTTGATTGTGCCTGGAATATCAACTGACCAGCCCAAATATTTCATGGGCAAATGGGGAGAGACTATGGTCAGCAGCTTTAGAAGGGAAATCAGATGTCTTCCATTATAGCATATATCACATCTGGATCTTCATCACTCCACCTTGCTCTAAATACAGTGTCAAATTAAATAGCTCTGTGACCCTAATTCCAACATCTTAAGAAATATCTACTGAAATTCAGAATCAGGAAAAAACTGATGACTGTACCTTGGACTTCCCACTTGATGTGAAGGCACTGAGTGGAGACAAGCTATATACAGCAGCATGTGGGAGAACAAGGCACTAACATCATGCACCCAGAGCTTTGCAACCTCAAGACAAATAAGACAAATACTACCCGAAATATGATCATGCAGTATTCAAGGGAGAATCAGAGCTCAGAATCTCCACCACACTTGTTCCCAAACAAGACTCATCTGCACTTTTATTTTTGAAATTTCAGAACCTATATGATATGATCATTACTTTAAAACCATTTCATTTTTTATTTTATCCCAATAGAATTTTTTTCCTTATAGAATTTTACAGCCTACTTTTTTCTTTACTCTTATGTATATAAAATCAAAAATCACTGAAATATGAGTGCTGTAAGGGGAAGTAAGAGCTTGTCTTGTCTGTATTTCATTCCCAACACATATTAAGCCTTCAGTAAACATTTATTTTTGAATGAGTACATAGAAAGAATGGTAAAGAAAACATTTATGGGATTATACTTGGTTATTCTAATTCAAGATTTTGATCTGTTGCAGAATTGGATAGCTCAATCAAAACATAATATGGAAAATATATAATTTGTGAACAATAATGCCTACAAATAAGTTCCTAAGAAAATCTCTAAAATTAGATAGCTCAAAAAAGAACAAAAGACTTCCACAGTCTGGTAGTAGAGGAACAGCTCCTATTGGACAAACCCTTCAACAGATAACAATCCCAGACACAGGACAAAATATAAAAGATAACCACCTGGAGACACTGGAGAGAAGCCAAAAGCAGGCAGAAGTAAGATGAAAGCAGACACCACAGTAAGAAGATGGGGCTTGTAGTTTTAGTCCAGTATACTTGATGGTCTACTAAAATAAAAATGTGAACTCTTCGGAGAAACACACCATAATTCAGAGATCTACAATAAATCATTCACAATATTCACAATAGGACACAAGATTAGATATCTGAAGAAACTCAGAGGAGTTTCAATGGAAACTAACTCACAATGACCCAGATGTTGTAATTAGCAGATAAGCATTTTTTTTTAAAGCTGTGCTTTAGAATGTAAAGAAAATGTACTTGAAATGAATGAGCAACTAGTAAAGTTCATTTGAGAAACAGACATTTATAAAGAACCAAATGTAAACTCTAGATCTAAAAAGTACAATATAAAAAATGTAAATTTACTAGATGGTCAAACATGACGGTGGAAATGACAAAAAAAAATGTAGTGAACTTGAACATTAATTCATAAAAGTTAACCAATTTGGAGAAAAAAGAGAAAAAAGATGGAAGGAAAGCAGGAGCATCAGTGACGAAATGAGAAGCTCTCAAGTAAGTAAAATCTTAGAAGTAAAGGAGAAGGACCACAGAATGTTTGAAAATAATGGCCAAAATTTTCTCAAATTTGGTGGGAGATATAAATTTACATATTTCTAAAGCTCAAAAGAGTGTAAAACTTTAAAGTGATAATATATAAAATCTTCATGTCCAAATACTAATCAATACCTCTTGCTTGCTTTGTGTATCATGAGAATGGACTATTTTGATACTTCCTTGCTTCTGATCACATTTGATGTTATCATGGAAGCCATCTTTCTCTCAGATCCTCATTCTCACAGTACATAATCAGAATACTTTTTCTTAGGGCCTTAGTTGTTTATTTCAGCTTAACATACAAGAACTTTTAAAATAATTTTAAACTCTAAAAAAAATTTAAACCTGAGTTATTGTTGATCTTAAAATCATAACATGAATTTGTTAGAAAGAAAATAAAAAATTCAAAATGGCATCAAAGAAAATTCATTTTTTTTCTTTTGTGTAGCTTTCAATTTATCCCAAAAGATAGTAAGTAGGATAAGCCCTGAAACTTCAGTGACGTCTTCCTTCCAGAAGAGATATCTTAGTTTTGCAACAGATAAAGCTGGGTCATTTATTTTTGTGTCCTGTTTTTCCGTGTCCCTGATGTAACCTCCAATTGCTTGGTTTTGGGTGCCAGGAATGATTTCCACCGTCTCAGCATTACCCATCTCAATTTGTTGAGAGTTCTGAATCAGCATTTGATGCCCAGGGCATGCCCAGGTCATCTAGAGATTGTAAAATTGCAAAATCACCTAAGTTCTTTGGACATCAGTACTTTGAAAAAGCATGTCTAGGTACTTGAGTAAACAATTACTGGTACATTATATAGCTCTCCAGACATTTCTCCATAACAAAGAGGCTGAGAGGCTTGCTGAAGGGCTTCTTTCTCAGTTGCTCGATCTTTTTCAACAGACCAGAAATTAGCCTTTCAACTGAAGCCAATGATACACATTTGTTTGGCCAACAATGCAGGCAGCAGAGTGTGGCGCAGGCTCCTGAGAATCGATCTACTCTGACAGATGATCCGATGTCCCTCCTGCCAACATCAATTCAACTCTTCTACACTCAATGCAGATTTTATGAAAACCAATCTTTTCCCCCTCTTGCTAAGTATCTCTATTATTATTATCATCTTTATTTGGAGGAATTTTTAAAACATGCTGTGTTTTGCAGAAAGGTGCAAGCTGCCAAACGCTCTGCACGAGATGGATCATTTAGTCATCCAGCACTGTCAGTTTTTCTCATTGACTTTGGCAGAAAAGTCCATTTCAGCGGGGAAGAATCTGCACGTCAGCTGAGACATGTGATCTTTTCTCAGCGTCACTGCTAGTGCCAACTCGTAGTAAATTAGGCGCCTAACTTATTAATAGTGATGAATCCATTAGAGTTGACAGGCACCTGGCTGCGCTGCCTCGAATTAACTGTGAGTGGTCAGAAGTGCTGGCGGTGAACAAGCTCAAAGTCAGATAATTAGAGGAGCTGCCACTTCTCCTTGGGTTTTTGCAAACTGGAGAGGTTAGGAATAGAATAGAAAAAGATGCATGCGGTGTTTGAGATTAAGGATCTGAACTAAAATTAGAACTATTTATGGCTTGGCACAAAACCTTAAATTACTGTAAATCCAGGACGTTAAAAAAAAAAAAAACTTTCACAACTTGGCATAATTGAACTCTCTCTTCTTGTTTGAAACACTTTTCCTTAATGGCATGAAGCATTCAAGAAGAAATGCCAGCGTCCCACCCCTGGGTTGGTCTGTCTGTTGGCAGCATGCCCACCTGCTTTGAAATCTGGTTTATGGAAATTGCCACACAAATACTTGAAGGATTTTGGAAAGTGATAAATGTGTTTCAAGCCATATGCATACACTTAAAAAAGCTCAGGTCGCCACTTTAACAGGGTGCAAATGTGCTTTAAGATAAGGGTGTGCACTGGTTCTATGGAGATGTTTACGAGTAGGTATGTGGGCAGCAGCTCCAAATTACTTCTGTCTGATAAACACAAAGCAACTTAGCCGGGCTGAGCTAGACATTAATCTCTGTCTGTAATGCAATGTGGCATTTTGTGATCATCTTAAATAATATGACTTGCTTTATATACAGCAAATGGAATTTTTTTAAAAAAATTCACCGCTGTGTATAACCACATGAATTGCAAAAATCCTTCAGAGTGACATTAACCAATTGTAGTATCTTCAATTCTAACAGCCCCAAAATGCTTAATTTTAAATCCTAATATCACCCATTCTCAGTATATTCAGAAATTTGAGATTATAGAAGTTGTAACATAGGAGAGTAATTCATTGTAAATGATCCAGAACTGGAAACCTGAGCAACTTCAGTTCTACTAGTCAAATATAGCATTTTAGCTCAGCTGGTAGACATTGGTCAGAACCAGCAAGAGGAAGAGAAAAATAAAATGACTTCTTGAAGATTTCTGATCATAGACTCCATACATCCCCAGATTTAAAAAAAAAAAAATTCTTCTTATTTGAAGGAGTTGGAAATGACTCAAATTAGAAAGGAGGTATTTGGAATCAGGAAAGTTATCTTCCAAAGCACTAAACATCTGAATAGTCATTGCATTTCTGTCATACTATAAATTCCAATGTGCTACAAAGTTGAAACTGTTTTACAGCATAGCTAGAATTTGGGCCTGAAAATAAAATTCTTATCAGGTTTCTTCCACTGCTTAAATATCTTCCACTGCTTAAATAAAGGAAAATACCTTCCTTTGCCTCCAAATAAATCTTTTGCTGAGTAATGTCATCATGCCCTGAATTTCCACCATCTTTGTACTCAGCACCCCCCATTATTAGCACCCATTATTTTGTGCTAAACCTAAACCTTGTACAGTAAGAAAATCATTGAAAGAGTGAATGACCTTGCTCAAAGATACAAGACACCAAAAGACTGCTTTTCCCTTAACCCAGTTGCTAGCATCAGTTCCACTTACATGGAGAAATGAGTGTAGCTGATGTTTCAATTCAGACTGGTGAATCATGAAGGTTGTGGGTAGGCCTTATTTCCAGTTTCTAGTTAGTTTCTTATTTTCCTACCCAAACCCCAGCCCACTCTAAATTACATGGTTTCCAATAGGAACAAAATCTTCCTGGAATTGATAAAGATTAAATTCATTTTTGACGTATAATAGAGTCAACCCAGGTAGTAAAATTTGGAAATAAACTGTGTTTCTAAGATTATGAATTTTCCTAGGCTTAGGGTTTCTGGTCATTTATAGTAAATTGCTTCTCTTCCTTGACAAATTCATTTAACCGTCTGAATATCATGTTACATAAATGAGCCAAAGATGGCCTTGGTGTATTAGCCCTTAGGCTGTTTATTACTTCACTGCAGGCTGAGGCCCATTAGTTCAAAAGTCTGCTGGCACAAAACTCAAATTTTTACATATCCAATTATTTTAAAATTAGCCCAAAGCAAGCAGATATTTGGCCAGTCAGAGTATGCCTGCTTTGCATCCCCTGCGGCATTTACCTGACAGTGGTTGCCTATTGCAAAAATAGAGCACTACAGTCCTAAAGCCTTTAGATGCTGCTGTGCCTAGGAGCTCTCTGACCCAGAGACTCCCTGCCATGGTGCAGACTAACAAAGTATACCACCTACTGCTGCATTTGGATATGGTTTGAGGGTTCCCAGAGGCCCATTGTGATTAAAGTCTTGATTCTGAGGGGTCACTATTGGGAAGTAGAACCTTTGGGTTGTGGGACCTAATTTGATGTCCTTAGTCATTAGGGGTGTGCCCTTAGAAGGGATTCTGGGACTGTGGTCTGCTTCTTGGCTTAAAATGTGACTACTTGCCATGCACCCTTTGTCAAAATCAGAGCCCACACCATTGTTTGGACTTTGAAGCTCCTAAACTGTGAGCTAAATAAACTTCCTCTTCTTCATTGTAGCCTGTGTCAGGTATTTTGTTATAATAACATGAAGCTGATTAATACACCTAAACATATGAGGCCCCTCTCAGATCAGCTTTCCCACAAGGGAGTCCCATGCCCCAACACCTTCTGGATGTAGCCTCCAGACAGTCTAATGCTGAGGACTCCCCCTGCCATGCAGTCCTAGCCAAGCACCACCCAATAAGTCTTGTATTATTAACTCTCATGGTCATATCTTCTTCCTTGATCATACCTTGATCATACACAATATATAGTTAGTTCAAAATAGCTTAACACCTGAGAAATAGGTAGAAATTCAAGTTTAAGACACATCTTCACTATAAGAATTCCATGAACCCTGAAAAGAACCTGTCTGGCCACAATTTCATAGCCAGATCTTAATTGGAAGGACCCATAGGTAAGTTGAAAATCTACAACTACCTCTCCCAAATTATATTCTAAGTGTGGTATGTTAACTCTTATTTTAGGGGAGAGAGTCCCTAACCATCTTTTTTTAAAAAATTTTTACAGACTTCATTTTGATTCATTGTACACATATGTACACATTGTACACAAATTTTCATTTCTATGGTTGTGCATGATGTAGATTCTTACCATTCTTGTTAATCATACATGTGCATAGAGTAATGATGTCTGTCTTATTCACCATTTTTCATACCCCTGCCCCCCCTCATTTCCCTCTATGTAATCTAAAATTCCTCCATTCTTCCTAGCCATCTTTTGATTCCTCACAAGATTAAAAAGCTTAAAGGGAGGGGAGGGGTATAGGAGTCGAAAGGATAGTGGAATGAATTGGACATTATTAACCTATATGCATATCTGATTATATTACTGGTATAATTCTACATCATGTACAACCAGAAGAATGAGAAGTTATACTCCCATTATGTATGATATGTCAAAATGCATTCTATTGTCTTGTACAACTAGTTAGAACAAATAAAAAATAAATAAATATTATAAATGAGAAAAAAAAGCCTAAAAGTTAACAACCACTACTTTGAAAACTCTGGGCATTCCACAGCTCTTCCATTCATATGGTAGTTCTATTTTTATTTTGGGGGCAGAAATCTTCATACTGATTTCCATAGTGGCTGCACCATTTTACATCCTCATCCAGTGTCTGAGGTTTCCTCTTCTCCACATCCTTGCAAATACCTATCTTTTGCTGAAGAGAAATCTGCACTCCCATGGCCATTGCAACTTTATGCACAATGGCTCAGATATGGAAAACACCTTAGTGTCCATTGATGGATGAGTGGATAAAGAACTTACTAGATTAGATAGATGGATGGATGGATGGATGGATAGATAGATAGATAGGCAGACAAACAGGCATATAATGGAATATTATTCAGATTTAGAAAAAAAAAGATTTTCACATTTGCAATAACATGGAAGAACCCAGAAGACACTGTGCTAAGTGAAATAAGTCAGGCCCAGAAAGACAAATATGCATGATCTCACTCATACAGAATCTGAAAAGTCAGATTCATAGAAGCAGTTTCTAGAATGATGGTTACTAGGGCTAGGTGAAGGGAGATTGGGAGATGCTGGTCAGAGAGTACAAAGTTTCACTTATGTGGGATGAATAAATTCTGGAAATCTAGAACAGTGTGGTGGCTATAGTTAATAATAGTGTGTTGTATGTCTGACATTGGCTACAAGAGACCTTAAGAGACTACTACACGGGCTGGGGATATAGCTCAGTTGGTAGAGTGCTTGTCTTGCAAGCACAAGACCCTGGGTTCAATTCCCAGAACCACAAAAAAGTATATATATATATATAAAAAGAGACTACTACACAACACAAAGGGAACTATAAAAGGTAATGGATATGTTAACAAGCTTGACTGTAGTAATCATGACACAAAATATCACGAATATCACATTCCTTATCTTAAAGATGTACAATTTTATGATAAAAAATGAGAAATTGAGTAGAAATTGAGCAGAAATCATAAAGATCAAAATGAAAAATCAATGCAACAAAGCCAGAAAAACAGTAGAGAAAAATCAATGAAATCAAAAGGCTTTTGTTGAAAAGATTAATAAAATTAATAGGGTGATCAGGAAGAAAGAAAGAGGAAGTAAAAGCCAACAAGACGGGGCTGGGATTATAGCTCAGTTGGTAGAGTGCCTGCCTCACAAGCACAAAGCCCTTGGTTCAATCCCCAACACCACAAAAAAAAAAAAAAAAAAAAAGCCAACAAGAGGAGCTTGTTGTAATAAGAGGTGAATATCATGAATTTATGTCTGTAAATTTGACAACTCTAATGAAGACTAAGTCTTCAAAAAATACAATCCACAAAAATTCACTGAAAGAAGTTTAATCCAAAGCTAAGAACTTTGCTTAAAACCACTCCCTCCAGGTCTGGAACTCTACTAGGGAATTCTACCAAACATTTAAAGAAAAAAATATCACCAATTCTAATCAAATTCTCCTGAAAAACTGAAGAGAATAAAACATATCATCCCAACTCATTCTGTGAAGCAAACATTACCATGATACCAAGAAAAGAAAAGAAAAAAAGTTGAACATAGATGCAAACATTTTTTAAAAATTTGGTAGATTTAATACAAACACACACATACATACAAATACAAAACAAATAAGTGAGACTCACTCATCCCAGCAAAACACTGGTTTAACATTCAAAAATCAATCAATGTAATTTACTATATTAATAAACTAAAAAAGAAAAAACATGATTCTATGTTAAGATTTCTATTTTCCCCAATTGACCTACATAGATGCAAAGCAATCTCAATTAAAATCACAGCAGGCTTTTTGAAAAATAGAAATGGATACACTAAATTTCACATGAAATGTAAAGAACCTGAATAGCCAAAACAACTCTGAAAAAGAACAAAGTGAGAAGACTAATCCCACCTGATTCTAAGATTTATTATAAAAGCTACACAATCAAAATAATTTGGTGCAGGTGGAGCAAACTCAGCCCACAAATATACAGCCTGTGCCCACACGGGCCTCTGCTAAGACCTCTCTTCACAGAACAGTTCTATCCAGCTTCTGCCAGATAAGGATTATCCTCAAAATTAAAATCAAGGAATCTTAATCATTGACATGTGACACACCTAAATCCTGTGTGTGGTCATTCCTTCCTTCTGCATATGTCAGTGATTACTTCTTTTTCCAAAAATTTTTTTATTTCAATGTGGGGAAGAAAAAAATGTTTTTTGTTACAAGAAGATGTTTAAATTCTCTAAGAGAAGAATCAGTGCATTTGTTGGAAGAACGGTGTGAGTGAGGGTTAATCCAGTGGGCAATGTGTCAATCAAAGGACCCTGCTGGGAATTGAACCCAGGCCCATATACATGCTAGGTCAGTGCTCCATCACTAGGTTTCCCTCCCAACCCCAGAACCCCAATAATCATCCTCTTTGCAATGCCTGTGAGCCTTGGAGGTGGCAGGTGTAAAGAGAAAGGCACTGTTGTATGTCAGAAGCTCAGGCCCCCACGGTAGCTGCCCATCTGCATATAACAGAGCACTTCATCACCCACCTTGCTCATAGCAAAAAGGAGACGGATGCATTAGAGCAGAGGTATGTTCAACCAATGTTTCTCAAGTGATATTCATTAATGCATGGGTCTCCAACTTTTAAAATTGCATGACCCTCCAGTAAAAGTTTTGAGAATCTTCATCCAGATGGGATGTATTTATAAATCACACACACACACACACACACACACACACACATACACACACACACACAATAAATATATATATACTTGTATTGTTCTACCATATCAATATGTTATATAAATTGTACAAATACACAAAACTGTTTTCTTTGAATGTGAGATTAAAAACAAATAGAAATTCTCTCATTTTCTTCCCACATGCCCACTGATCACTGCATATATGATTTGGAGCCTTTGGTTAGGACCAAGGGTTCTTAATTTCTCATTGCCAAGATGGGTGAACTGACCCTTTAAGACCCTGTATTAGTTTGTTCTCTGTTACTATGACAAAATACCTGAGGCTGACAGTTCTGGAGACCCAAGAATATGACACTGGGTTCTGCTGAACTCTGGTGAGGGCCCAATGGTAGATGTGATAGTGAGCACATGCAAGAGAGATCACATGGTGAGACAGGAAGCCACGGAACAGGGAGAGGCCAGTTTTGCTCCTTTTAGAAGAACTCGCTCTTTTGAGAATGCATCAATCCCTTTGGAGGGAAAGTCCCCCAATAACCTACCCACCTTCTACTATGTTCCACTTCTTAAATTTCCTCCACCTCAATACTGCCACACTGGGGACCAAGCTTCCAGCACATGAAACTTTGGAAGACAAGTCATGTCCAAAACATAGCAGGTCCCAGCTTTCTCAACTAAATTAGCTTCCCTCTTGTCTGCTGTATTAGATGCCTATTGATTAAATAACTTGAAAACCATCCAACCACATGATCTCTAAGGTTATTTTTTACCTCAAAGAATCTGTATATTCATTACATTTTACACCATATAAAATACATGCATACATTCCTCCTACTAGAAGTTAACATTAAAAAGGGAGAATATAAATATTATTTTACCCTGTGGGACTATTTTAAATGTCACAATTAAAACTCCACATGTAACAAGTCATACACTCTTGGTACAAATATTTTTTGACCAAAGAAACTTATTAAATTTTAATTTTTATTTTGCTTTATTCTTCAACAGGCCCAACTTCAGCTCTATGAAGTGGAGCAATAAGAGAAACTGGGGCATTCTCTTGAAAAAAAAAAAAATCAGAGAAAAAAGTAAACAGTTAAACACTGTAGAGTAAGTGAGGGCCATTATAAAAACTATTTCTTTTTGTATTAAACTTATCTCAAGGGAAACCAGACAGACAATCAATTCCCTAATTGAATACGAATTTTAATTGTCTTCCAGGAAGCAGATCCCAGGGCCAAAAAGTTGGTAAGAAATGGGTGGTCCTAACCGAGGTCTCGTGGGAGCCATGTGAGTGATGGTGTAGTTAAATTAACTATTTATAAATGGAAGGAAAATGCAGTGTGTTACCAAGTGTGTGGCCCCCGGATGATAAAAAAAGCAGTGACCCTGGGCTGCATTTCCAGTCAGGTCCCCAGAAGGATGTGGCACCAAGGGCCAGACAGGTCACATGACACTCGGAGACTTTCATGTTCATTTGCTTTTGTTTCAAGTTCCCAAAGGAAATGCAGGAGGCACCAAACAAATCTCCTATTTCCGGACACTGCAATTTAGCCCTTGAAGTGAGGCTCTCTCAGAGCCGGCTCATCCTCAAGAGTCATTCTGGGGACAAAAAGAATGCTTTCCTCTTAAAACCAGGGTTAGGTGACCTCTTCAGATCTAGCGAGGAGCCTCCATGCCAACCCATGTAAGTGTGTGGTCACTGTCATTCCATCCTCTTCTCCAGCAAGCCATCAGAGGAGCTATCCTAATGTTTCTTGCTACCCACTAGGGATAGGAAGAGTTAATGTGAGGGATGATGTGGAGATGGCGTGGCACAAATTCAAAGTGTAATTATCTTTACATATTGAACTGTGGCCTCGACATGCTTACCCCATAATTAAAAGCGTTGTAAAGATAACTAATGCATTTTGGTTCGCCTGCCTGTGTGCATGCTGACTTCTAGAAGTGGCCTGCACAGATCCAGGCCCTCCCCGAGGTCTGGGCTGAAGTCACTGAGGAGCAGTTGAATTGCTTTGAGGTTAACAAACCCAGGACTTGGGGTAGTAGGTCCACAGGTCAACTGCAAGTCTCTGAGGAAGGGAAAACCTCACCTTTTCTGCCAAGAATCTCTCCCTCCTCGGAGACCAATTGAGGGAAGCTTAAATTCCTGCAGATATGTACACAAAGCTTCCCCTCCAGCTTGCCATGTCAAGAAATGAACCACCAGATAGATACCCTGGAGGCAGCAGCCAAATAAAAAAGGATCCCAGAGTAGGACAGGCAGAAAAGGTGGGTGTGTCAGAGTGTGAAGATAACTCCCTCCACACTCAGCAAAGGCAGCTGGGAGAGAGAAAAAGCATTAGCCCATTCCATGATCACTGCTATATAGCAAGAGGCAGAGGCAGACAGAGAAACTGACAGACAGACAAACAGATGGAGGCAGAGAGAGAAAGAGGATGACAGAGACAAAGAGACAAGGAGATAGAAATAAAGAAAAGGAGGGAGAAAGAGACAGAGAAACCAAGAAACACAGAGATAAGAAGAGACAGAGGCAAGGAGAGAAAAGAGCAAGAGACAGATTCAGAAAGACTGAGTGACAGAGACAAAGAGACAGAGAGGGAGAGAGACAGAGCAAGAGAGTCCCAGAGAGAGAGACAAAGAAAAAGAGAAATAAAGAGGCAAACAGACATTTAGCTAGGGAGACAGAGAAAGTGGGAGATAGGGGAAATCAGACAGAAACAGAGGGACAGAGACCAAAAGAGACAGAGAAGTTGTGGGAAACCCTACAGAGCCCTCTTGTTTTCCAGAATAGTTCTTTCTCCTCACACCCGACAAGATCCTCTTTGTGGACAAAGACACCGGGGTCTCCTAGTGCTGTGGGTCTTGTGAGTGCTGAGGCTGGACTCAGAATCAGAACACAGAGCAGGAACCTGGCTGTCCTCTGTGGTGGTGGGACCGGCACATTTCTAGCCCCCACTCAGTCCTGAGGGGCCGCCTGCTGGCCTGTGAGTGGGAGCCCCCAGGCCACTCACACAGCTGGCCTCCTGCCTACCTGATGCAGATGCTGATGGTGAGTCTCCTGGATGCCATGTGATTATAAATTGTCACATCATCCTCTCACTCTCCCTCTGGAGCCCCACCGTCACCATCACATGGAAAGCTCACCATGACACAGCAAACCAGCCACAGGCTAAGCCAGCCCTCCAGCCCCTCCCCTGACACAGCACCCTGGGGCCTACACAGGCCAGGGCAGCCTCCAACCTAATAGGTAGGAAAGGCATTAAGATATTCAGACTATCCCTAACATTACTCACATTTTTATTACAGATAAATAACGAAAAAGGGAGGCTGTCAACTTGGCTGAGTAGCTGTGAGACTCACATGTGGAATTTCTTGAGGAAGAAAAATTCCCCAAATGTACCAACAGACTGAGACTGCCAAGACAGCGGGGGGCATATTGACACTCCTACAGGGTAAGGCTGAGCCCCGCTCCTCCCTGTGCACCCCACAATACCTGTTACAATGGTAAGGGTACAATTAATACTTTTTGAGTTAATGAGCAAAAACAGCCTCTGCAGGCCCACGGAGTTTTATCCAAGGAGCTGTCCTCATTAAAGATTTATGAAGTACCCAGTTAAAGTTCCAAGGTGTTGGAAACCATTCCAATCTCCATAGACTCTCCACCTGCTCCTCAGTGGCACAGCTCAACTTCAAAGCAGCAGGACCCTCTTCTTTTATTTTTAATTTTTTAAATTTTTAAAATTTGTTCTAATTAGTTGTATATGACAGTAGCATGCATTTATACATTTTGATAGATCATACATAAATGGAGTGTTAATTCTCATTTTTCTGATTATATATATTGTAGGTTCACATCGGTCATGCAGTCATATAAGTATATGAGATAATAATGTCTGATTCACTCTACTATCCTTCCTACCCCTATACCCCTTCCCCTTCCTTCACTTCTCTCTACCTAATTTTAAGCCAAACCCAAGAAATCAAGGGCTGAATGTTTTCTCTGATTGCGGATGCTAATTCACAATAAGGGGGGTGGATAGGGAAGAATATTTACTTTAATTTAAGACCCTCTTCTTGGGCTATTTTGGCACATTTTATTTAAGTGATTCATACTTAAAATATAATTAATATCTTAGGAAAATGGCAAGAGAATTTTAAAAATGACTCCGAGAGTAAAAATTATTGTAACAAATTCGGTGTCTAATTCTTCATTTGAGGGAAATAATTATCAATGCCCTCTCTAAATGCTTTTGTCTCTGCTGATTCCATAAAGCCTACAGTTGTGGGGAGATACTTGGTAGAACAATGAATCAGCTTTACTTGTCTATTATCTATTACTATGACTAAACACATGAGGCAGGCTAACTTTATGAACAAAAAAGGTTTATTTAACTTACAGTTTTGGAGATTCAAGGGCATGGTGCTAGCATCAGCTCCACCCAGGTGAATACTGCATGACAGATGTCATCATGGCAGAAATGTATGTAAGAGAGAGATCACATGGAAAAATAGAAAGCTGGAGAGTGATTCAACAGCCAGGCTCAGGTTTTTTAACACTTGCTCTCAGAGATCTTGGGGTCCCATAAAAGCTATCTTAATCACTTTTGAAGGCAGCTCAATGATCCAATGACCTAAAGACCTCTTACTAAGGCTCCAGCTCTTAACGGTCCCATCCCCTCTCACATTGGCACAATGGGGGCCAAGCTTTCAACACAACACACAAATCCTCAAGAGATACAATCAAACCAAAGCCTGAAAAACTGTAGGAAAACTGACAGCAGACATCCACAATGGAGGGACTCCTCCAGGGCCCAGTGTGGCTGCTGGTGAGAGTTGTGTCACACTTTTCCAGACCTTCCCTGATCAGTGTAGGCAAGGAGAGGGCAGTCATTCCCAATGCAAATATCCACATTTTAAAACTCTGAAGAAAAAGTGCATTTAAACTTGTAAAAACCTAGCTTTTATCAAACAATTTGTGCATAGAATCTGTGACTGAATAGCCTTCTCATCTGTCCCCTTGCCTGTTCCTTTCCTCAACTTTCTCTTGGCATCTGATGATGACAGATGCTTGACCTGGAACTTTCAGCTGGCCGGAGGCAGAGCTACTTCTTCCATGATGTGGGAGTATAGTCAGGAAAGGGCTTCGAGTGATGTAGGGTACTTGGTGAGAATTCTTTTTGGTGGTATGATGATTATTTTATGTTCACAAGTTTATCAGGTTTATTTATAAATAATAAATTCATGAGATGAATATTTGAGCATCTATGATATATAGTTGACCCCCTTGTATGATTTTATTTTTAATGGACACATGATTGTACCCATCTGCAGGGTGATGTTTGGATACACGTATATGTTGTATAATGATCACATCAGTGTATTTAGCATATCAGTGTATTTAGCATATCCATCACCTCAAACATTTATCTATTTTTGTGGGTGTGGTGAGAACATTCAAAATTTTCTCTTCTCATTCCTTGTGTATTGGCTTCAGGATAAGACTGAAGAGAATTACCGCACATACAAGTCATGACTCGACAGACATTTCCTATGAAAGGTCAGAGGGTAAACACTTTAGGTTTTGTGAGCCACACATCTCCGCAGTGACAACTCTACTTCTGAGGACTTGCCCATGTAGCTCAAAGGCAGCCATGAAACTCATTTACAAAGATGGGGGCAGGCCAGATGTGTCCTGCCATTACAGTGAGAAGACGTGCAACCTTTGGAAACATCACTCCCTCAGCAACCTTAGCTGCTAAACTGACAATCTAGGCATAAGAGGAAGAAAAAAGTCTTCAAGCAACCAAAATAGTTGCTAACAGGTTGTAAACCAAACTTTCACACTGTATTTGTAGGATAGCTGCTGACATCTGCAATCTTAATTGATTAACTTATGTTGTTGTGTCCAAACTGCATGTTGTTTTTCCTGCCTGTTTTTGTAAATAAAGTTTTACTGGCATACATTCATGTCCATTTCTCAATAGATTGTGGTCACTTCCTTGGTAGGACAACAAAGTTGAAACACAGACCCCATGGCTTACAAAGCCTGAAATATTTGCTATTTTTTTTTTAGAGAAAAAGTTGGCCAACTCCAGCTGTAGACTATACTTCTGAGGACCAAACCTTGGGAAACCATGACATGGAAGTTTCTGGTCCTCTCTTTCCTCTAACATATATAATAAAGTTCCCATTGTCCTTGTGTGTGTGTGTGTGAGTATATATATCTAAACATATATAAATTGAACTCAGAGATTCTCTACCACTGAGCTACATCCTCTGCCCTATTTATTTTTTAGTTTGAAACAGAGTCTCACTAAGTTGCTGAGGCTGGTCTTGAACTTGTGATCCTCCAGCCTCAGCTTCCTAAGTTGCTGGGATTATAGGCATGTGCCACTGCACCTGGCTGCCCATGTATATATATATAAATATAGAAGTCCCAGAAAGAAAACAAACATGGATCTAATAATAAAAATGAGGTCAATTAAGACACTCAAACAAGTGCTCATCAAAAGTTACATCTTCTACAAACATTTACTTGGCATATTGACTCTCATTCTCCTGAAAAACCAATTCCAGCTTTATCACCTAATTAGGGCAATTATTATATTTACTTTTTAAATAGCCATTCTTTATCTGCCCCCCAGTAAATTAAATACACATGCAAATATTCATCAAATACCATGATATTTCTCATCCTCTGACCTTTTAAAATTTATCAGATAGCTCTTTGAAGGGTGGGGCTTTTTGGAAGGTGCTGGCAAAAGTGAGGTAATTATGATCTCCCACCAAAAAAAGATAATGATTAGAAAATGACTAACAAAGGCAGCTTCAGTCTATGAAGTGAAAATGTTAGTGGAATTGTGAAATAAAATGCATGCAATATTATTTGAAGCTTGGTGCAATAACAGAATACAAACACAAATAGAAACCAAATCTGACCAATTTTCTTGACCTGCGTATTTACAGACCTGAAGTTGTAAATGTGCTTCTACCCACCTCAGCACTTCTCACGTCTGCCCATGTTAAAAGATTGCTCAAAATATTTTAAGGAAAAAGAATTTGGAAAACCATGGCACCAGCATGGTTGCTTTTCTTATTGGATCCCCTCTCAGTCTCCCTGCTTCCACTTTCTTCCTCTTCCTCCTGCCCTCCTCATCTGCTCCCCCTTCTCTTTCTCTTTATTTCTCTTGCTTTGTTTTATGCTCCCTCTCTTACCTGTCAAACCTGTCCTCGTTGTCAGTCTCCCCTGATCTTGACAGAGCAGGTAGCTCAGCAGGGCATCATGGTGTCATGTGTGCGATGGGGAGGGAGTCCCTGCTTCCTCTCCACTGAAATTCCAAAGTGCAATGTGACCATGGTCATCCAGTTACATCTAGGAACCCATATTCTATGGTATTAAAATTTGTCCCTTTAGGCAATATGACATGTCCTGCTTTAGTATTCTAATGTTTACTGACTGATGAGCATACAACTACATTTTTTATCCTGTTTAATTAAAGTTAAATTTAATTTAATTTAATTTAATTGTAGCCAAGGTCATTTGTCACTTCTATCCAGAAACTCATAGTCTAACTAAGGAGGCAAAATTAGGTAAAACACCAGAAAATAGTGAATACCTGGGAAGCACTGGGTGGCCAGGGTGAAATGAGTGGTGGGAGTGACTATTACATTCTCTCAGGACTGCCTCGAAGCTCACTTCTGTCAAATCTCAGCCTTTCTCAAATACAAATTCTTGCACAGGGTTGATAACACGGAGTCCAAAGGCCCTCAGCATAAGCCCCTCTCCATGTGCACACATTTGTGTGTGTGTAAGCGGTGCTCTATAAGGAGAATTGACAGCTTCCATCAAACTCCTAAGTGCCATGTTCAGCCCCATGTGCATGTATGAGTGCACACACACATTACACACAAATCAAGAATCTGCTGTGAAGTTTGAGTGTGTTTTAGTAAGGTTTCAGTAATGGAGACAGTATGATGGGTTAGAGACACAGGTTGGTGCTGTAGTCACGAGCAAAGAAGGAAAGTCATTGTCTGAGAGAAAGAGAGGGGACCAGCCTATCTCAGTGGAGATGACTTTCAGAGAATGGTGGAGAGTAAAACCCAAGAACCATCCACAAAAGTTTCACTAGGGAGAACATTGATATGGAAAGATCCCTGAGACACCTCACTGTCAGATAAGGCTAGAACACTTCTATAGATGGAAGGGTCAAAGTAGGAGTGAACTTTACAATATATCAAAGGAGACAGGGAATTTTTTTTTAAGTCCTGGGATGGAGCCGTGGGGTCTCACCTATGCTTGGCCCAGCCCCCAAACAGTTTTTAATACAAAACACAGAACATTTGTTCAATCAAATGTGTTTAAAGATGGTTTTTGCTTAGAATGTGTTGAAGCCAACATTTGTCATTGTGATATGGGAACTTTTGCTTAAGTAAAAGCATTTAAATATGTATTGCTTAATTGCAATGGTGGCTGCCGTCCTATGTACTGAGAGTACAGTGTGCAAAAATATCCTCCCTGAATCCATGATTAATATGTTTAATTAGAGGCATTTCACCTTGTAATGACTTGACAAGTATGCACCTCAATTAGCAACCAGATACACATAAACCAAATTAATATCATGCTTCCTCATTTAAGTGCAAAATTAATCTGAAAATAAGTAATCATGTGAGAACTATTTTTAAATGTACAGTGTGCCTTCAGTTTTTTTTTCTTCTTCTTCCTTATCTCTTCTCTTCCTTCTCTTCCTCCTTATCTTCCTTTTCTTCCACCCCTCCTCCCATCTTTCTTCCCCCCCACCTCCACCTCTGCCCTCCTTATTCCCCTCATCCTTCTCCTCCTCCTGTTTTCGTCTTCCCCCTTCTTCCTAAATGAAAATTGATTTAACTGAGTCAAGGGCTTTAAATCAAATGTACCTAAGATCAATCACAAGTAAAGCTTGAGTTTGCAAGCTTTGTCAATAAACTGCTTGGAGAAATGTCTGTCCTGGCCCCTAGGAAAGCTTGATTGAGGAGATAACCACATGTCTCAGATGCCTTTTGTGCTTGCAGGCAAAGTTCTGACCTAGATGAAAGCTAGACATGCCTGGAGCTCTGTGGTTCTGTGACTTGGTAAGCCAAGAAGACCTCAGACCCTTGAGTCAACCACAGTCAAATGTGGGTTCCAGAAAACTTCACTTTGCCTTTGAAAAACAAGATGAACCTCTGTTCTTTGTCATGCTGTACACAAAATTCAGCTACTAAAAACATTTTTCAAAAAACCAATTCTTCTGACTCAAGGAACCCAGTGGGAAGAGAATATTAAGATTGGTTTCAAAGCAGAAAGGTTGCAGCTCTAGGGGTGTTAGAATTGCCTCCAGAAGGCTCAAGACATTTCTGGTGAAACTGGATCAAATTCCAGGGAAAAATGACACCGGTCTATCTATACCTGAGAACAGATTTGGCAAATTCCTAGACCCTCGTCAGAAACGAAAGGTCTAGACCCAGAAACAAAACAAAACAAAACAAAACAAAAGCCAAAATAGCCCTTTGGTTAGGGAGGCCCAAAGAAAGTGGGAGAACTTTTGAGAACTTTGTGTTTGGGGATTTTTTTTTTTCTCTTCATGAAAGAAGATATGCTACAACCCTGCTGGTGAGTTTTGATCCCCATCTGCTTCACACCTGGTTGTCTGGAATCTCCTCTGAAATTTCCTCTTCCTTCTACTCAACATTTCCTCTCTACTATCATCTACCTACCCATTCAAAAGGAAGGTCCTCGTTATTCAAATCCACCACCATAACTGAAATCATTTCGATTCACTGTGCATGGTAAAGAGAAGCAGAGTCATGCTAGACTTTGCACTCACAGCACAATTGCTGTATGTGTGACAGGAGTGGCCACAGACTGCAAGCCTTTCCCTGTGTGGAACCTGTAACCCTCCATCCCTAGGAAAAGCAAGTTGGGTCTAAATGCACCAGTACTATCTGCATGTGATTCCTCTCGTTCCAGAAGCCCAGGGTTGTGAAGAAAGCTGCTGAGGATGCCTGATCATTATGAGCTTCTTATAGTTAAGAATTATATGATTTTGATAAAATTAAACAGATCCTTTTCTAACAAATGAATGCTTCTGCAACTTTAGTATGCATCAAAATTACCTATGCACCAGCAAAACAGTAATAATGGCAACAAAAACTAGTTTTTATTGTACGATCTATTGCCAAATACTATTTAAAGTACATAATTCTGAATTCTCTTACATGAGGGCTAAGCAGTAGTGTAGTGGCTCTCTGAAAATACCTAATCCCTGATGTGTAACATTTGGCAATGTCAGCATTGTAATACTCCATCAGGGCAGATCTCAAGCTACTCACGTGACATCACTGAAGTGAGGTAGGAAGGACACACCTGTAACTAGCTCTCTCATCCCCATTTTACTGGTGATGATACAGAGGCACTGAGAAGTCCCAGACCATCTAGATCAGAATTCTTCTGTAGTAAAACCTGGAGGTAAGAACTTTGATTCTACCTGTGCACCCACCCTGCCATGATAAATACCCAGGCTGTGGTTTATTTCATCAGCTCAAGGACAGGAAGAATCAGGGATGAAGGTGTTTGTGTTCTTGACTGAGAGAGTTTCAACAGAATCCTGCAGTGGTGGGGGTCCAAGGCTGTTTGGACAACAATAGGAAGTGAATGTTATAATCCTAGGACCCAAATGAATATCAAATCTCCACCTGGATGACATAGTGAAAATAATACTTTGGAGTCTAACTACCTTTCCTCCTGGCTTCCAGAGGCAGTAAGAGAACTAGGAACATCCTCAGGGTCCTCTCTCAATTCCCTTGGACAGTCATTCTAAAGTTTCTTGAACTCAGGATCGTTTTACACTCTTAAAAATTATTAAGGGTCCCCCAAAGAGGTTTTATTTTGTGTGTGTGAGTGTTCATATACATAAAATAAAATGATAAATTCATTACATGTTTTCCAAAAGAGAAATCGAACAATCATTGTTTTACATTTTCATAAGTCTGGTTCACATCTGATTTAATAGAAGACAAGTGAAATTCTCACATCCTTTTCACATCCAATATTTTAACAATAATTTTTTGGTTCAAGAATATGAAAAACAAAAACAACATCACATAAATGTAAGTATATATTTAGGAAGGAGCAAGTATTTTTGAGTCCCTTGCAGATAATTTTGGATATTCTTCCTTGTTAATACATCACAAGATGACAAGAAATAATAGTTTCTTAAAGATTGGTTGCAAGGTAGAATCTGAAAGCACCTCAAATAACTTTTCATACTGTTACCTTGAAATTCATTGGTCTTATTTGTGTGGAATGTCAACTGAAAGCCATAGGTCCTGCTGGGGGTGTAGCTAAGTGGTAGAGTCTAGCATGTGCAAGGCCCTGGGTCTTCACTGCAAATAAATAAATAAATAGAAAGAAAAAATGGAAAAAAATAGGAACACCAATATGGGTCCATTGAGCAAGACAAAATATCAAATAATGAAAAAATTTCATTAGAAAAGCAGAAAGTAACCTTTATTAATATTACCACTGATCTTGTCAGAGAATTCTTTGACTATTGAGAGCTGTAACGATAGCAGAGATGGATAAAAACTACATAATATTCTAGTTTTTCCTTCAAAATGCAAAGTTTATCACTATCAACAAATACAGTTGATTCTCCTTAAAGACATAGATTCATTTCCCTAATCTTTGAGAAAGTATTCATTACCTATCCAGCACACATCTAAGAAAACTATAATATTTTGCCCATTGTTATTTCATGGTTAAAAAAAAAAAAAAACAACCATGCCATGAAAAATGCAGTCAATCCATTTGTTACAGGTTCCATGTGTGCTTTTCCTGGGGACAAACAAAAATTACCCTCTGGTATGCAGCAGAATGCTTGGTGCTTGTTGTCCTCCCATCTCACAGCATGGAAATAGGACTCATCCTCCAGGACCAAGATAAAATGCAGTAGATGATTTTTGCTCCTTCATCAAGGACATTCTTTTTTAAAATGTTATTTTTGACTGACACATAACATTTATACACATATATGAGGTATAATGTGATGTTTTGATATAGGTATACATTAGATTGTCATAAACTCAGGGTAATCAGCATATGTGTCACCTTAAATGTTTTTATTAGAGCATTATAGTTATACATAGTAGTTGGGTTATTTTGACAAAAATTACGCATAGGATTTAATTTACTCTATTTCAGTCTTTGTTCTTCCCCCTTTCCCTCCCTTCCTCTCTCCCCCATATTCCTTTCTTTACTCTACTGACCGTCTATTCATTATTTATTTGTTTATTTATTTATTCATTATTTTTAATAGAGCTTTATAGTTTTAAATAGTAGTTGGTTTCATCCTGACAAACTCATACTTGCTTGAAATTTGATTTCAGTTCATGATTTTACCTTCTCTCCCCCATTCTCCTTCCTCTACTCTGCTAGACTTCTTTTTGCTTGCCTATTTATTTATGTTTGATTGGTTCTTTTTACTTGGGCATAAACATGAAATTCCCTGTGGTATATTTACATATGCATATAACATGATTTTTTTCCTCTTTATTTATTTTAATTTTTACAGACTTCATTTTGATTCATTGTACACAAATGGGATACAACTTTTCATTTCTATGGTTGTGCATGATGTAGATTCATACCATTCATGTAATCATACATGTACATAGGGTAATGTTGTCTGTCTCATTCCACCATTTTTCATACTCCCACCTCTTCCCCCACCACCTCCCAACCATAACATGATTTTTCAAAGAATTCATTCTGCATTGCCTCCTTTTTCCCATCCCTCCACTCTGCCTCTCAATCTACTTCTATACTACTATATATCCCAGTTACTTCATTCATCTTCTATTGATGGGTACCTGGGTCGATTCCATAATTTAGTTATTGTGAATTGTCCTGCTATAAACATTGAGGTAGCTGTATTGCTATAGTATACTGATTTTGGATCTTTTGGGAAAATACCAAGGAGCAGGATAAATGGGTCATAAAGTGTTCTCATTCCTAGTGTTTTGAGGAATCTCTATATTGCTTTCCAGAGTGGTTGTACTATTTTGCCATCCTATCAAAAATGTACAAATGTATCTTTTTCCCCACAATCTTGCCAGTATTTATTATTGTTTGGATTATTGATCATTGCCACTCTGACTGGAGTGAGATGAAATATTAAAGTAGTTTTGATTTATGAATCCTTGATTGCTAGAGTTATTGAATATTTTTTAATATATTTGTTAGCCATTTTTGTTTCTTCTTTTGAGAAGTTTCATTCAGTTATTTTTTCCATTTATTGATTGTGTTATTCGGGTTTTTGTTTGTTTGGGTGATGTTTTTTGAGTTCTTTATATATTCTGAATATTAATCCCCTGTTAGAGGAGTAGCTGGCCAATATTTTCTACCATTCTATAGGCTCTTTTTTCATGCTCTTGAATCATTTCCTTTGCTGTGCAGAAGCTTCTTAGTTTAATAGCATCCCACTTATAGATTCTTAGTTTTATTTCTTGCACTTTAGGGGTCTTGTTAAGGAAGTTGGTGCCACTACCTATATGATGGAGTGTTGACCCTGTATTTTATTCTAGCAACTGCAAGGTTTCAGGTCTAATTCCTAAATCTTTAATCAGTTTCAATTTGAGTTTTGTGTGGGGCGAGAGATAGTGATCTAATGATTTTCCTACACATAGTTATCCAGTTTTCCCAGTACCATTTGGTAAAAAAGGCTGTCATTTCCCCAAAAATATATTTTTGGCACCTTTATCTTGTTATCAGGTCATTGTAGGTATGTGGATTTGTCTCTGTGTCTTCTATTCTGTTCTGTTGATCTTTGTGTCTATTTCAATGCCAATACCACACTGTTTTGTTACTACAGCATTATACCACTCTAGTATAATTTCAGATCAGGTATTATGATGCCTCCTTCACTTTTCTTGCTTCATATTGCTTTGGCTATTCTGGGTTTCCTTTTTTCAAATGAATTTAAGCTTTGATTTTTCTAATCCTGTGAAGAATTTCATCAGTGTTTTGATGGGGATTGCACTGAATGTGTATATTACTTTTGGTAGTGTGACCATTTTAACAATATCAATCCTGCCTATTCAAGAATATGGGATGTTTTTTCATCTTGTAAGGATTCCTCTTCCTCTTTTTTGTGTATGACCTTTTGTGTGTAATTATCTTATTTGTTCTGTGACTTCTCTCTTTTTTTGATATATGAATTGATGTCAGGGGGTGAACCTGAGGTCCCTCTGTGATGGCTCCTCCTTGGGTCCTGGTTTTTGTCTCCTCCATTCTTTGAGCATGAGTAATGTCAAGCCTGGGGTTGGAGCGGTGCAGGTTAGATTGTGTGTAGGGTGAGATTCACTGTTGCTTGGTTGAGACATGAGTATTTCTCAACTGCAGGATCTCTCCTCTGTGATCTTTAAGTGTCACAATATCTTTCTAGCCCCTCTTAGAGGGAGGGGAACCAGAAATATCACTAATGACAGCAGCAAGTGTACAGCCTTAAGATAAATCTCCAGTGCCTACTTTGACAACTATAACACTAATTCCCACCTATATAGGAATGGTGGGGTCAGCATTTAACAACAGTACCAATAATTGTTTTAAAAACCCACATGAACTAGATCAGGTGTTCAATAGCAGGTGTCTACTATGTTGCCTACTATATTAATAATCATAATAACTTGAATGGGGTAGGAATCACATAGTCTATTATATTTATATTATTTAGTCAGATTAAAGTTTCTTAAGTAAGAGAAAATAAGCAAGGCAGGTAAGAGAAAGTTTGAAGTGTTTGACAAAGTGATGGGAGGAGAGGAAGGAGATAGGGAGTTGATATTAGTTGTAAAGAAGGAATAAGGTAAATGAAAGAAATGAAAAAAAGATAGGAGGAGAGAATAGGAGGTTTGAGCTTTTAGGGAGATAGAAGGGCCCAGAAGCTAGGTATCAAAGAACCAGAAAATGGAAGATAAAAAGAACTTGAACCCTCTTATGATTGTATTCTACCTGCTTCTAATTTCTGCTAAATAATGAACACATGCAGAAGAGAGCTATTAATGTGTGAGTAAAGTAATTTTCAAACATTTTATCATATTGCATTTTTCTTCACTTTTTCACTATGCATATTTTTCTTTATGCGATATTCAAACCTATCTGCACAGAGTATACACAAGTACACACACACTCACGTACACACAAAATTGTGCATGATGAAAGAAAGTGAAGAATAATAAAATATGATAAAATGTTTGAAATCATTGAAAGAAGTAAAAATTTTAAAAAGTAAAAACATGGGACTAAAAAGTAAAAACAGAAGCCGGGCGTGGTGGCACATGCCTGTAATCCCAGCACTTGGGAGGATGAGGCAGGAGGATCGCAGAATTCAAAGCCACCCTCAGCAACTTAGCGAGGCCCTAAGCAACTCAGTGACACCCTGTCTCTAAATAAAATATAAAATAGGGCTGGGGATGTGGCTCAGTAGTGGAATGCCCCTGGGTTCAATCCCAGTACCAAAAAAAAAAAAAAAAAAAAAAAAAAGTAAAAAAAGAAATAGGAAAAAAAATCCTAATGAAGATAAAGGGCTTGTTTCTGCTGTGGTGGTCATATCGGCTGGCAGGAATGGCTTTTCAATATTTGTACTTACTTTTTGGCTCTGGGTTTTTGGCCTAGCTACCTGCTGGGGATAGTAGCTTTCAGCTTCATGTGTTCCAGTATGGGGCAGGATAGACTGGGGAGTGCTGATGATGAGTGTAATCCAGGTATTCACTCTGGGGTGCAGTGTGCTTGCATGGCAGCAGTGAACTTCTCCATAATAGCTCCTATGGGGTGTCAGCCACCTGGGACCTTTCTCTCTTGGGATCCAGAGGCTGAGTGGTCCAGGCTAAACGTTATTTGTGCCTGCCTCAGTTTCTCTGGTTCAGGCACCCCACTGCTGGGAGCATGTTCCATGGTCCACACTGCTGTAAGGCTGCCCATGGGGTGGGAGGGCTTGCTGCCCAGGGTGCTTTTACCCATGAGGACAATTTTGGATTTGCTTTTACTGAGATGTTTATCCTATGAGCTCTATGTCCATCAAAATCAGCCTCCCTCTGTAAACCCCAGTTTTCCTTAGGTTGATTTTTATTTCTCAGTTTCTTTATCTGCCAGCCTCATGCTTCTTGTCTGCACTCCCTGTTCAGTTCTGATGGTGGTGGGAGCTGGCACATCTCCAAGATATGATTCTTATGATCAAGTTACTGACTTTATGTAGCTCTATAAATTTTTTTAATTACAGTTCAGTATTATATTTCAGTGAGGTTCCTTCATTACTCATTTGAATGAGGAGACATCTTCCTGTTTTATAAGTCTAGTGCTGGGGAACTGCTCACTATTCCCTCACTACTTATTTTTGATTGATGCTTTCCACATATACATGAAGGTGAAATTCCCTGTGGTATATCTATGCACATAGCATAATTTTCTTAAATTTGTTCTGCATCTCCTCCCCTTCTCAGAACCTCCTCGGTCTCCCTCAATCTCTTCAACTCCAGTGATCCTTTCTATGTCTTTATGATATTCAATCCCCTGCCTTCTTTCCCTTATTTTGTTCCAGCTATCATATATAAGTCTGGTTTATTTCACTTCACATGATGTTCTCTCTTTCTATCCATTTACCTGCAAATGCCACAATTTCATTCTATTTGGGATGGGGAGGCACTGAGTAAGACTCCTTTGTGTATCTGTATCACCTTTTCCTAATCCATTTATCTATTGATGCACCAGCATCTGGGCTGATTGCATAATTTGGCTACTGCATCACCTTAAGGTTTCCTGATTTCTTTATGGTGAGTACGTTCCAATTCCTCTCTTATTGTTTTGAGATAGTGAATGCATTGTTAATTACATTCACCCTACTGTAAAGAACACCAGAAGTTACTCCTCCTATCAAACAATAACATCATATCCATTGACCTTCTTCTCCCCTAATTCTCCCCAGGAACCACCATTCTGCTCTCAACTGATGTGAGATCCACTTTATTTTGTTTAGTATTTTTAATAATGTTTTACTTCTGTATAGTACACAGATAATAAGGGTACACAGCCTATTCAGTTTTTACATGTGTATACACTTGTGTAACCACCTTCCAGATCAGGAGTTAAAACATTTTTTATTCCCCAAAAGGTCTCCATATATCTCTTCCCAGTCATCAGTCACCATCTAACCCCCCAAAGATAATCGATATTCTGACCTCTAATTACCATAGATGAGATTCACTTTTTAAGATCCCACTTAAGAGTATGACCACATGACTCTTATCTCTCTGGGCTTGACTTATTTAACTTAGCCTAATATCTTCTAGGCCCATATTTGGTGTTGCAAATGATAGGATTTCATACTTTTGATGACAATATTAGTATTAAGTATTAGTATTAGATGACTTAGTATTCCCTTAGTATTCCCTATCTAATTCTCTTTACCCATTAATCTGTTGAGGAATATTTGGGTTGATTTTATAACTTGGCTCTTATGAATAGCTCCACAATGAACATAGGAGTGCCAAGTACCTTCTCAACAGGTTGGTTTTGTTTCCTTGGATGTAAACCCAGCAGTGGGATGAAAGAATCATAAGGACATTCTTAAGGGAGACTAGCATTTGTCTCTTCTTTGTTTCTCATAGAGAGTGAGATACAATGTCCACAAGGATTGTGGCTGCTGCTGGCTTAATTCCTGCCAGGATTCATGTAGTTTGACCCAATGCTGCTTTGCAGCATCAGTAAGCAGAGCTAAGGACAGTGTTCTGGACCCCGGGGTTTGCAGACCACACTTGAGAACCATTGCCATGGGGTGGTTTTGGTGAGAAGATAGAAGCAAGAGCCAACCCTCAGGGGCTCTCCTACAGCCTGGGCTACACAAGATGTGGGGAGCCTGAATAATGTCTGGTCACTTAACTCGTGTAGGACTCATGTTTCTCTTTCATAAAATGGAGAAAACTGGAACAAATGAACCCTACCAGGTCAGGAACCTTTCCCTTCCAACCACTATGCTGAGAATTCAGTGATTCGATGCTTGTAAAGCCTAAGCTCATCAACCACATATTTCTGCCTGTAGTATTATTTTAGATCCCAGGAATCTCTCAAAAACTGAGAAAGGTTAAAATATGAACTATGCTCCTTCTTACTGGACATTTTTCAGCACATGCCCTGCTCACAGCAATCAACATGGGATGAATCCAGTGCTTTATAGCCTCTTTTCCCCCATCTGCCAGGTGGGAGAAAAAATAGTACCTACCTCCTAGGAATACTATAACAATCAAATGGAACAAAATGTCAAGAATGCTTTAGCACAATGCTGGTCACTTGATGGGTGCCCTCTCATTGTTGGCTCTTGAAGCAAGTCTCACTGCACAAACTTCTTCCGTCTTTTGAATGCCATACAGGAGAGAATTTCACTTTTCTGCCTCCACGAACTAAAAAATAGAAGGAAAAATTCCACCTGAAAAAAATGTGTACTGATGCCAAGAAATAGCACTGCCCACAAGTGCTTAGTGATGCCCAATGTAAACTCACAGGCGGTGGGTTATATAAACTCTGCTAAATTTATTAGAGGAAGCAGCAGATAAAGGGTCAGGATGATTGGTTCACGTCTGGAACAAGGAAAAAGTCATGATTTTCAAGTCCAACCTTGTCAAATGTGACAGTTAAATGGACCAACAAAAGATAATATTCAAAATACCAGGTGGTGAGCAGTGAGGGGAAGGCTCAGGGGAAAAGGGAAGTGCTTCCTGCTTCCTCATGATGGGAAAGTGTGATCTAGTCATGATTTTTCCAGCTCCAGCCTGCATGTGGCTGCAGCACCAGCCTCCTTGCAAGCACCTGATCAGACCAACCCCTTTAAATCCTCCAACTAAGGACGTTCTAACCAATGTGCACTTGGTTGGACTTTTGACAGACACACAGATTTTCAGAAATGGTATTTGCAACAAGAACAAGAGCAGTGGGTGCAAACCTATTCACTTTTAATAAAAATCTTTGGGAGAATATCTATCAGTTAGGAAAGCAGTTAGCTGCAAATAACAGACAACTCAATTAGAGTGGCTTAGAAAGAAAGATTTATTTTTTGAGATAATAAGAAGTTGTGATGCTAATTTGGGTTCAGCAGCTTGGTAATGCCAGGGCTTATATCTCTGAATTTCTTTTAGCTTTCCCTCATGGTTAGGAGATAGTTGCTACAGCTCCAACCATTACATTCACATTCAAGGCAGAATAAAGAAGAAAAGGCCACACCAGTCACATCTGATTTTTTATCAAGAAAGAAAAGGCATTCCCAGAGATCCATAGCAGATTTATGCTTATCTCTAATCAGCTTGAACCATGACATATTTGTCAAGGTGACACATGTGTCATTCATAGAGAGGCTAGAAAAGTAAATATTTGGGTGTACCCCCTCCCAAAATTATTGGAGTTCTGTTAGCCAGATTGTGGGGATAAGTATAGTTTAGGCAACAAACAGCTCCTGCCACAGATTCCAGAAAAACATCGACAGTGTTTTCACCATTGACCACTTACTCATGGCACACAATCACCGAAACTGAGGGCGATGAGAGTTTGCACAATATGTAAGTTGTAAGGTTGCTGTCTTTTATTAGCATGTAGGACAATAAGTCATTATTCTCAAGACACCAGGATTAACATTTTACTTCCTTTGAAGGTTCCTGCTATCAGACACTCACTTGTGAGCAAGCAATGGACAAAAACAAAGAAAGAGTGAAACTGGGTCTGTTACTTTGCCTACCAGCTAGAGATGCTGAGACCTTGGGGGCAAAAGAAATTAAACTGATTGGTAAGGAATGAGGCTGGAGATGCATGGGCTTGACTGTTCGTTCTCCCTGATTGGCTGAGGAAACACTTTGAAGCAAATGGAGTCTCTGGGACTCGCTCTAAAGTGAAAAAACACCTGTTAGGATATCAGACTTGGGCCCGGGGGGCTGTTTATTTTGCAGACCACCCTCCTGATTTGAGGGCTCCAGCTGTGTTCAGGTAGGGTCCATAGATTTTTGCTTATGTTGGGCTGAGATTTTATGAAATTAAATTCTTTGTAAGTCAGGTGGGAGAACACTGTATTTTTTCAGAGTTCCCCCTTACTAAAATGTTTCAACAGTGCCTGGAGCAGAAAGACAAATACCCTCCTGCCCCAGTCTTCTTAGAAGCCTCATTCAAATTTTATGTGCAAACAAGCACAGTATATACTTTTAAAGATGTATAGCATTTAATAAGGCTTAAGTCAATTTTTCAAAATAAGGATGAAGGGCAATAGATTCAGAAAGCATTAAAGTGAATATAGCCCAATGCGCGCACACACACATACACACACACACACATACACACACAGAAGCATCTCAATGTATAGTGTAAATAGATGTGATTTCTATTTGTCAATTACACCTTCATAAATTGATAAGTCAATAAATCTGCAGCTTATACTATCCATTAAAAGAGAATTGCAATTTTTTTAATACATGTTCTCATGATACAAAAAACCCTCAGAGTTGGAAGAACCTAGATGCTCTCAGTTTACACTTTACACATAATGAAACAAATCAACAAGGTTCCAAGACTATACTATGATCATGAAGCTAAAATAGTGGCAGAGCCAAGAATAAAACCCAAGCTCTGAGAAGTTCCATGTCCTTTAAGAACATAGATGGTGAAGTCAGGAAAATAAGTCCAAGGACCTCAAGGGGAGAGTGACAGCCTGGGCTTCCTGGAACCAGAAATAGAAGTGAGTAAAAGCAAGAAAAATCCTGAAGAGCTAGGGTACGGAGAGGCAAGGCTGCTGCCATGACTGTTGAACCTGGACTGCTTTACTCTGTGAAAACATGCTCTTCCAGAAATCAGGCTTATGGTCTGAAATTGTCATTGTGCTCTTCTGGAACATACTGTCAATTTAGGTTGACATAACAATATGGCACTTATCAGACATTCAACTGGTATCTGTTAGGTTCTAACAAGGTCATTAACACCAAGTAGGGCACATGAACCTCATTCACAAGACTACACATTATGGTTCCAGAAAAGATGTAACAGAAACCAGGAGCTGCACCCATGACACAGAATTGCAGACCCTAACAAGAAGGAACTGAGTGCAGCCACCACTAACACCCCTTCCTGGTGGTCAAGAGCCATCGTGACTGACCTACACAGAGACAGGAAGGCAGCACCCCCTCCCACAAGGCCAGCTTGCAACCAGCGAGAACATTCCTCACAGCCCAGATATAATTTTTACATTGTCTTCTGTTCCTATCCTTGGCTCATGGTTCCCATGTCTTAACTTCAGGATTTACTTCCGTGATTGCTGGATCAATTCCCCTTTTAAGTCACACCTATCTTTCCTTACTAAGGAAGTTTGGAACTGAGGTTGTCTATTCAAGCATTAATGAAATGGACTAATCCACATATTATGTAATTTGTTAAATGCTTAAACCTAACAGATGAGAGTCTCTCCTGAAATGCCATGACTACTGTGTGCAAATATTTTGCAAGCAACACTATCATTACACAGCTTAGATTTTTGCAATCTCTATTATCCTACATGATATGTAGAGAGTGTCTAAGTAAAACTAGAAAAGAAACAGGAAAAATATGGGGGAAATACTTAGAACATAGCAAACTGTTTAAAGGAGAAGCTTAAAGCTAAGGGTTGAACATCTAGCATCCTATCCCCTCTTGGTATTATAGGTCCAAGAGCTCTGGAGTTTTTTTGAAAGGTTCCTTGTTGGAGGCCTTACTACCAGCTATAGTTGATAATGAACGCTCCCAAAGCCCATGTGTTACAAGCTTGGTCCTATCCAGGTGCGGTGGCTCATGCCTGTAATCCCAGTGGCTTGGGAGGCTGAGGCAGGAGGATTGTGAGTTCAGAGCCAGCCTCAGCAAAAGCGAGACACTACACCACCCTTTTTCACTTACTTTATTTTATACTCAGCCACGAAGTGAATGTGTCTCCCCTGCCATGTGCACCCACCATGATGTACTGTGCTGCCACAGCCCAAAACAATGGTTCAAATAAATCCTGGACAAAAATCTCCAACATTGTGGACAAAAATAAACCTTTTCTCTCTTAAGTTAGTTTATATCAAGTATTTATCATAGTAAGGAAGACCTGACTAACACATCACCTCAAATATTAAACTGAAATATGGACATCAAACTGCCATAGATACTCCCAGTTAGTGACACATTTTGCAGGCTCTTTAGAAAATCTCCAGTGTAACTGGGATACAAGAATTTTCATTGTGGAAAACCACACAGGATTCCCCACACCCTGTCATACTTAGTGAATATCATGGATATGATACTTCTCTTGGAAGTATAAAATACTAGCTTCTGACATAATAAAGGTTCTTGAGGTGCCATTTTTTTATACTTACAGAAGTCTTACTAAAACTGGTAAAGAAAAAGATACTTTTTAGAAGATAAGGATAACAGGCAAAAACAGACATAAAACATATGGAATGCCCATATAAAAATAGTAATACATGATGTGAAAACACAAGCAAGCCCAATTCTCAGCTAGTAGTAAGAAAAGGCAGAACATCACCCCAAATAACATTTAGAAACCACCAAAACTTTGGAAAATTTCTTACAAAATCCTTTTTGAACTGGGGTTAAAAAAGGAAGCTAAAATAAGGAATCTATCTCTCTTTTATGGTTTGGATATGAGGAGTTCCCCCCAAAGGTCCTGTTAATGCAGGAGTATTAAGAAAATGATTGGATTTATGAAAGCTGTATCCTTACCTCCATGCTAATTTGAATGGACTGATGGGGTGGTAACTCTAGGCAGGTAGGGTGTGGCTGGAGAAGGTGAGTCACTGGGAGCATGCCCTGGAAGGGTACATATGCCCCATGGCCACTTCCTCCTAACTCTTTCTGCTTCTTGACCCACCAGAGCTGAGTAACTTTCCTCCTCTGGGTCCTTTGGCCATTGTGTTTTGCCTCACCTTGGGTCCAGAGCAATGGAGTTGGCTGTTTATGGACTGAAACTGAGTCCTAAATAAACTTTTGCTCCTCCAAGTTATTCTTGTCAGTTATTTTAGTCATAGTGATGAAAAACCTAATAAAAAACACTGTCAGACCAGAGACCCTGCACCAAACAGAAGTAAAAGTAGGCCCAAGTCTTCATCATGTCGACCTAAGACCAGACTTCCTTAACATGACTCCCAAAGTGCAAGAAATAAAAGTAAGAATCAATAAATGGGATGGATTCAAACTAAAAAGCTTTTTCTCAGCAAAGGAAACAATCAATAATGTGAAGAGAGAACCAACTGAGTGGGAGAAATCTTTACCACACACACTTCAGATACAGCACTAATCTCCAAAATTTATAAAGAACTCAAAAAATTCAACACCAAAAACACAAATAACCCAATCAATAAATGGGCTAAGGAACTGTGCAGATACTTCACAGAAGAAGATACACAAATAATCAACAGGTTTATGAAAACATGTTCAACATCTTTAGTAATTAGAGAAATGCAAATCAAAACTACCCTAAGGTTTCATCTCACTCCAATTAGAATGGTCATTATCAAGAATACAAGCAACAGTAGGTGTTGGTGAGGATGTGAGGGAAAAGGTACACTCATACATTGCTGGTGGAGTTGCAAATTGGTGCAGCCACTCTAGAAAGCAGTATGGAGATACCTCAGAAAACTTGGAATGGACCCACCATTTGACTCAGTTATCCCACTCCTCGGTTTATACCCAAAGGACTTAAAATTAGCATACTATGGTGATACAAATGTTTATATAGCAGTTCAATTCACAATAGCTAGACAGTGGAACCAACCTAGATGCCCTTCAACAGATGAAAGGATAAAGAAACTGTGGTATATATACATAATGGAATATTACTCAGCCATAAATAAGAATAAATTATGGTATTTCCAAGAAAATGGATGGAGTTGGAGAATACCATGGTAAGTGAAATAAGTCAATCCCCAAAAACCAAAGGCTGAATGCTTTCTCTGATAGGTGGATGCTGATAAATAATGGGGGTGAGGGGGCATTAGTGATGAATGGAAGAATGTTGGATTGTGTAGAGGGAAATGAGGGGAGGGGCAGGGGGCAGGGCAGAAGGAAAGATGGTGGAGTGAGACAAACATCATTACCCATTCATTACATGAATGGTGTGACTCTACATCAAGTTCATCCAGACAAATGAAAAGTTGTACCCCATTTGTGTACAATGAAGCAAAATGCATTCTACTATCATGTATAACTAAATAGAACAAACAATAAAAAATAAATAAAATTTAAAAAACCACTCAATGTTTGGTCACCTAGTATGATGCTTAGCAGAAGGTTCAGCACATTTGAGAGCATGGTTACTGCAGAGGAGAGAAGGACATGTCAAAACCCTATACCTGAATTTTGGGACCCTCCAATCTTTGTCACCTCCAGCATCCAGAATGCCAGCTGTCAATAGAACTTTCCCTTTAAATTGATACACCTTGGGGCAATGGTCTGAATATGGTTAGTCTTCTCTGAAGTTCATGTTGAAATCTGACTGCCCACTGTGTGTTGGGAGGTAGGGCCTTTCAGAGGTAATTGGGTCATTGAGAGAGGTTAATACCTTTCTTCTGGAGTTCTCACTCTCTTGGGCCTGGGTTAGCTGACTCTAGTGGCTACAAGGCAAGGTCACCTTGTGTTTTGTCTTCTGCATACTCCGCTTGCCCTTCTGCTTTCCACCATGATTTGAGGCAGCACAGGCCCTTGGTGGCACCATGCTTAGATGTCCAATTCCAGAGCCATAAGCCAAAATAAACTTCTAACCTTTATAAATCACCCAGTCTCAGGTATTTTGTGATAGCAACAGAAAACAGACTGAGACACTTGGGTTATTCCATCAGCCTTGGGTCTATCTTAATGTCCTATAATTCAGCCCATACTTCTTTATATCTTTCCAAGGATATCAGAAAACATTATCTAACTCCATGCCAAAACTGAAATTCATTTAATTTAGTTAAGCAACATATTGCTCAATTATTTTGAATTTGAATAACCTCTTAATCTCCTAACTGTGCTATTTCTTCGAAACCCCCCCCCAAGCTCTATTGTGGTATAACTAATAAATAAAAATCATCTCCATCCAAGGTATGCAACATGATCATTTGATATTCCCATGCACTGTGAAATGATTGGCATAATCAAATGAATTAGCACACCCACCCTTAACCACTGCTACTAGTGTATTGTGTGGTGAAGACACCTGAGATCTATGACATTCTTTTTCAAGGAGAATGCAGTCGTCCTTTGGGATGGAGTAGCTTTGCCTTCACACTTGTGCCTCTTATCACTGTGTGCCTACCTCAAGCGCAGATTCTGGCATATCACATGGGCTTACTGCAAACATCACTTTTTAAAAGCTTTTGGTCACATCCTTAGCATTTTCATGAGCCCCAGCCTAGTTTCTGCTACTGTTACTCCTATAAGCCCATCCTCCTCACCATGTGTGTTCTTGGCTATGGTCCCTTCTTTCATCTTCTCTAACTGCCCTTAAAGAATCTGAGTCCTCTGCAGGCTCCCTGCGTTGAAACACCCTTTTTTGTACTTGTTACCTTGCTCGTGTTGCAAGTGATTGTATTGTCAACCAGTCACTTTAGAGTCCTTTCTCCTCTCAGCATCTCTATCAGGTCCCAAATCTCCCTGAACCAGGTGCTGCCTGGTGATCCCTCTTTATGACAAGAGTCCCAAAAAAGCTTGATGAATCAGGAGAGCCGACGGGGCTGAGCTAAGAAATCAAGTCAGCCCTCAGGAATTCAACCTTGTGGTTTTAGGCAGCTGGAGGTTTCTGAATTTGTCTGAGACCACTGAGCCAGGCACACCCCTCCTTTCAACTGTGTCATGTCTGGAAATAGAACCACCAACACAGTAGAGCTGCAGTCCATTCAGTAAACCTACAGACAAATAGCCAGACACAACTACCTGACCGCCCTGTCACTGCCTGCTCTGATGATCTAGTACTGCATAACAATCCAGGGAGTGGTGAAAAACCAGGCTCAGATGGGCCTTGATCTTCTGGGATCTCTTGTGTGGATGTAGGTGGATATCAACTGAGGCTGCAGGACCTAAAGTCTCAACTGCCCTGGATGCCCTGGCTCATTCACATGACCAGGATTTGATGCTGGCTGTTGACTAAGAGATTTACTAGGGCTGTGGACCAGACAACCAGCCCTAGTGAGCTGTTGAGCTCTGAGACAGAGTTCCTAAGCACAAGCATTCCAAGAGATCTTTGTAGAACTACGCTTAAATTCTCAAAATGCACCACCAGTTTTCCATTTGCCAAGTTGCTAAGGCAGGATTCAAGGGGAGAAAAATTAGACTGTTCATCCTGAAGTGATGAGTGGAATGCATGTACAAGGAAAGATGGCTTTGGTTTGGCCAGCTTTGGATACAACATACCTCAAGGTCTATCTCCATTGCTGGCTGACATCTCTCAGACCATCTCTTAGAGGAACTTGGTTAAGAAACCCAAATCTGAGATCGAGCAACCTCAAAAGACGTTGTGATCCAGCCATAAAATATACCAATTCTCAATCTGTATAATTCTGAAAGTTACTCCAAGTTCTCCCCATATTTCCCTTGAAATCCAAAACCTAGATAGTTATGGTTTCCTGTAATGCTCTGTACTGGATGAATTTATCTTGGGGAAAGACAAGTCTGTTTCTCAGAAGTTCAGAAAGCACCATTCTGACAAGATGAGTTTATCCAAAAAATACTAATCTCGTTGTGTTGATCCATTTTCCACTACTGTAACAAAATACTTGACAAATCAACTTATAAAGAAAAGAATGTTAATTTTTGCCTACAATTTGAGAGGTTTCTATCCATAATTTGTTGACTCTGTTGCTTTGGGCCTGTTGTAAGGCCACAAATCATGGTGGCAGCTCAAGGCAAAAATGTTCACTTCACAGCTGGGATGTGAAAGAGAGAAAGAGGAAAGTGCTGGCCCAAGGACAAGCCCCAGTGACCAAAAGACTACTTCCTAAAGGTTTCACCACCTCCTAATAGTGTCACAGGTTAGGGACCAAGCCTTTAACACACGGGCTTTTATGGGACACTTATACAAGCCATAACACTCAACAACTGTGTGTGATTACAGAACCTGACCCTCAAATATGGGAGATCAGTGAATCAATGTAATCAAATTTCTCTGGTAGGGTGTTGCAGGAGTAGAATAGTCTCAATGGGAAAAGTTCATGTCACAAAGGCTAACACTGAGAGTTCTGCATTCACCTGTGTCACCCTGATGTGGAAAGGAAGAAACGAAAGAGATCAGGAGAGAGTCTACACAGCCACTTGGGAGGGGTAAAAGGCCATGGGACCAAAAGGGTAGGGCAGAAAGTTTGCCCTTTAGGATTCCTAGACCAAGGCCATTGTTTCCCTTGATTTCCTCTCAGATCCAGGCAAAAGCACCCTGATATTGCACTTGTTTCTTGGGGTTCTAGTAGAGAACTCTGATGCATCTCAAGGTCTAGTCCCATAAGCCCCAAGGCAAGGAGTTGGAAGTAAGTTTCTTGTGTGCATTTGAGACACAAAAGGTAATTTTATTACACTATTGAATCAGTTTAATAAGTAAAAAAGTTTTAAATTGTATTTTCTTTTCCTTGATAAATAAAAATATTGTTAAAAATATATTTCAAAAAAATTGCCTCTGTATGAACATTACAGACTTTTTTCTTGTCATTATCCCCCAAATGATATAACAATTATTTACAGTGTTTACATTATATTATTCATTATGAATCATGTAGAGAATTAAGTATACAAGAGGATGTGCATTAGCTATGTCAGGGATTTTGGTATCTGAGAAACCAATTGCCTGTGGATGCTGAGGATTGACTGTACTATTATCATCCCACTTTACCAATGAGAGAACAGACACACAGAGATGAGGAAAATGGTCCCAGATCACCTTGCTGGAAGCAGTAGTGAGTTTCCTACTCAAGCTGACTGCATAAGGAGGCCAAAAAAAATAAATAAATAACACTCAGTAGAGGGGAAATGTGTCTGACCAAGGACCTGGGATCAGAGGCACAGCCGAGGAAGTGGAAGATGAGGTTCATTCAGACACAGCAGCTGGCAGGTGTGGAGCCAAATCCAACGTGTCTCCAACTTCAGGAGACCTTCAGGAAGACAGTTCATTGTGAGTGAATGATAAGAATAACACCTGGAGCCCAGGACCTAAGACTGGAAAGCTACCACTCACCCTAGAGAACCACTGGGGCCTGAAAACAGATGAAAGACCTTAGAAAGAGCTTCTGAGGTGGCAGCGGGGACTGTAATGCAGAGTGGCTGCATGGAGCCAGAGCTGCTCCAGGTGTGGTCTGTGGGTGGGGCCTGAGAGTCACTGACCTGGGTGGCATCTAATTTCCCCACAAGTTGCCAAGTTGATAATAATGGCAGTCTTGTGAGCTACTGGTCACCCAGCCTCAAGTCCTCTCCAGGATTCTTCACAGTTTCTGTTGGCCCCACTGGGAAGACCTGAGTTTTTGCCAAGGAACTTGGGAGCAGCACATTACCTCTTCTAGGCCTCATTTGTCAATTGGGGAGTCAGATAAGATCACCTCTGAATGTCTTCCAACTATAATACACATGGTCCAAAATTTTAAGAACAGAAAAAGCAAAGAACAGAGAGGAAAGGTGAGGACAGAATAAGAAGAAAGGAAAAAGAGGGGAAAAAAATGCCTCTTTTCCCCTAGTGGTGCTTTGCTTCCAGTGATGATGTGCATCTTTCTATCCATAAAGGGAAAAATACCCCCCACCCTGTTATTTCACTCTTGACTCTTTTTTTAAAAAAAATATTATTTTTAGTTGTCAATGGATCTTTTATTTTATTTATTTGTATGTGGTACCGAGTATCGAACCCAGGGATTCACACATGCCAGGCAAGCACTCTACATTGAGCCACAACTCCAGTCCAAACTCTTGACTCTTAATCCATGTTAGCAAAGCCTGTTCTTCCTCCATCTGTGTTTTTATTGTAAGTGACTGAAATCCACTTTGAAGTAGGAAGGGTATGCAACCAAGGAGGACCCTAAGTTCCCCACTTTCTCTCTGATGAACGACAGAGATACCGAAAGTCCAAGAAGCAAGGACACAGCTGACAGAAGGGACAGATTCTCATGACTGGACACTACCACCTACGCCAGGCAGTCATCTCATGCATGGGGTAGGGAAGGCTGGGCTGTAAGTCCGTGGTCTCAGCATCCATCTCTACACTGATCATGCCACCAGAAGTGACAGCATCTTCATTTTTGACAGAAGCCCATTAGTCTAAGGAGAATGGAAAACAGTCCCAATGTCCTTTTTAGGAGCAATGCAATGCTCATGCCTCACACATTCTCCTTTCTGCCTGAAAATTCACTTGTCATTTGATACTTCTGTCAGAGGCTTAGCTAAGAGAAGGGTGAAAATAGTTGTTGCCCAAAGATAAGGAAGCCCCATTCTGGAATCTTCCACATAATTCCCAGTGTGCAATGGTGCTTGTGTGATCAGAAGACATAAGGCGAATCAGGGCCTCTAGATAATGAGCTAATGTCACTGTGAGAGCTTGCCAGCAGCACCCGCATTCATGGAGTCATGTTTTTGCCTAGAACCCATCTCATGCACTATAGAAAGACAGGATATGCAACCCCTGTTCTGATCCATTTCTTTTCTTCTGCATTCACAGCCCCACCCTAGTATTTACTATTTTCTAATGGAAGGCATCTACTGTCAATTGAAGTCTGAACTTAATAACCAGATAACAGAGAGGTCCCAGAAGGAGAGAATGCTCACCTGCCAAGCAACTGGTCATACTTTGGCACTTCCTTCGTCTCTACCCACACATACTTGAACTTCCCCCATAAAAGGAGAAGGGAAAGCTCATACAAAAGTCAAGACTCCAAGTGAAAACCACAGTTTGAACAGAGCTGTTCAGAGATGAGGGGTAATGTGCCTGTAAAGTTGATTAGCTCACTTTCAAAATGTTTTGAAAATATGATAAAGATATGGACTACAGACATCTTCCACATGTATTTGATAAAAACATGACTTTTAAGCCATACTGATTATGAGACCACTGGGAAAACCTAAAATGCTTTGGAAAAATTATATACATATATATATATATATATATATATATATACACACACATATATATTTTATATATAATTATATAATTTTATATATTTTCCCATATGTTATCTCTCTCTATATATATATCCCATAGAGATATATCCCATATGTATATCCCATATGTGTTCCATACATATGACTAAATACTTTACATATCAAAACTTCTCTTGTGATCAATAATTGGATTATTTTTTTATAGTTTATAAAATGACTCGGGTGGATTTTTCATGGTCCAGCTCCAGCTTCTCATCTGAACCATGTGTGAAAGAATTCTTCCAATTTCATGGGATGAGAAATGGCTCCACCTGAAGTGAGCACCTGCACTCCCCCATTAGATACAAAAACTTACTCAAATATCACATTGGGCTCCCGAGGAACTGGAAACCCTTTAAATAGTATGCTAAGCTCGTGGTGTACACATGCTTTCTGAGACTCTATCCATACCTTGTGTCAGATCCTCAAAGGCATTCATGTTCTTAGAGGGTCCAAGAATTTTATTTGAATGCTTTTTATATTAATATGCTATCTCCATAAAAAGATTAAAATGAACCCAACTTATATGATTTACTAAAACATCTAAATTATAGAATTGTTTTAAGGAACTTGAATTGAGTATGTTGAAGAAAGTCAAATAACAGAACTAGACTTTGATATTTATTTCTAATCTGTTTGTCTTTTGAGAAAAATGCATGAAGTATAATTCTTATTCTTTTGAAGGTAAAGTTACTTGTTAAACTTAAGGAGGTTTCATAACAATTGGTTGTCTTTTAAAAATTTTCAACAGATCCCTATAATTTTCTTTAATATTAACTTACTTTCCAAATCCTTTCTTTTGCTGATGGTTCCAGGTTAATCAGTTCAACTGTGTAAACTACTACAAAGGCCAAAGGCAAGACTTCAAATCAACTGGATGCAATTGCATAAATGCAAAGAGTTAACAAGTGCTTATGTACCAACGTAGATAATGGCTAATGTTGAAATGAGTTAACATCAACACTGGATAATCTCATCAAGAAAAATGATAAGAAAAAAAGATGCATTCTGAAGATAAAACAGACAACACTGCTAGCCAAGCACAGGAAGTGGATAAGGCAGGCTCACTGCTGCCTGAGTGCATCTAGTGGTTAGCAAATTAATATAGCTGGCCTTCATCCAGTGCTCCCTTTTTTCACTTTCCAGGATTTCAGTTACCTGCAATAAATTGTCATCCAAAAGTATTAAATGGAAAATTCTATAAATAATCAATTTATAAATCTTTAATAACTTTTATTACAAAATACTGTTATAAGTGTTCAATTTAATTTTTAGTTATTGTTGCGAATCTCTTATTGTGCAGAATTTATAAATTAAACTTTATCATTGCTATGCATGTATAGGAGAAAACACACTATATGCGGTATACACAGGGTTTGGTATCATCTATGGTTTCAGGCATCTTTGGAATATCTTGGAATGTATCCCCTGTGGATTAGCCCAGTCCTTTCAATATGAGCATAAACCAAATTTTAAGTCTTCTATATTGGAATATTTTCCAATGCCTTCAGACGTCCTCTTCCTCCTCAGAGTCACTGGGGTAAAGGCCTCCTTGGTCCCTCTTCCCACCCCTCAACCCTCTCAGTGTTACTTGAAGTGTCACCTGTCAAAGCAGTTTTAGTGCTGTTTTGTTGTCATTTCCTGTGTTTTCAATACTGAACTGCATGTCCCTTCTCAGTAGGATTCACACCTTTGTCTCTACAATCTGTGGCACACAGTAGGTGCAAAATAATTGTCATGACCTGGGTGAAAGAAAAAGAGTCCTTTATAAAACCATGAACAAATTAAAAAATGTAGGAAAACCAAACAAGCATTTGCATTGCATTTCATCTTTCTCTTGAAAGCTCCAACTCAAGAAAGGAACTTGGTATAGTTTGATTGCAGTAGGTGCTTTTTTTGAAGACAACAGAGACAAAGTGCAACTCAGCCAAGGTTTTAGTGCTCTGGTTTATGAGCTTGCTGGAGATCAGAAGCATCACTCACTCACTTTCAATGCTGCAGCATGCTTTGGGAATAATGAATCTGCCGCTACAAGCCCTCATTGCACAAGCCTGTGGGTTCCTGTTGCCTATATCAACAGGAGGCCTTTGCCCAGCAAGTGATTTGCTATACTTTTCATCTTCTTTGACAATTAAAGCTCAAGTGTGGCATGTTTGTGTTTCAGGGGAAAGGTTTAAGGCACTAAGGGAGAGTCACCCTTGTTGCATCACAAAAACTAATTAGCTGGCATTATTTCCAAATAGCCTTTGATTAAAGTTTTTGAGGCAGTGACAGTAAAGAACAACACAGTATAAGTCTTCATTCATCAAACAAAACAAAACATTGTATGAAACATTCACCACTTGGAGCTCAGGGCCAGAAAAATAGACCCGCTTAACACAGGCCGTCATTCAAGATCATCTGAAAGAAATCTGTTCAAGTTTCCAGACTTAGGAAAGAGCAGGAAACCCCAAAGCACCAAGAAGATAGAGGGGTTCAGAACTACTTCTCAAAGAGCCTACATGAGCTGTTATCCTCAGAAGATAGTACAGGCAATACCAAAACGTGGACAGCGATGGCAAGACCAAGCCTCCAGCATTTCCCCCTGTGTTGGGTTCGCTGGCCAACAGCTGCACATTGCAAATTGGAACCTGCAAAAAGTTAGAACTCTCACCTCAGCCTCCTAACTCTTCATGTTTCCCTCTCCTCTGCCTATTGCTTACCATCCCCTCTGCTGGTAAATCCCCAGGTCTAATTCAGCAACCTCAGGGCTTCTTCTTTCCTTTTGCATCTTAGTGAAATCAAGGGCAAGATCAATGTTGATAAATTACACTCTTATGTGAAAAATTCAGTCCTGTTACTGCAGTAGTGAGGTCACCAGAATTAGGTAGGAAGGTAAAGGCTTTGTGCCTGGGTAGAAGGCCACAGGAAAGGAAGGCCCTTTTCAGTGCCCTTTGAATGGAATCACTTGGACTTCTGCCGGGACCTGTTCTACAGTTGCATGGTCCAGTCCAGCATTCCCCTGTGGGATTCCCCCAAGTCAGGCATCACATTATGTTCTGGGGATGAAAAAATGAGCAAAATGAATTTTTGGCCTATTTGGGTCTAGCTACTGGATTATAACAGTGATCTTGTTCTTCTTTTGGTAGGGGATTAGGGACAGGGAAAATAGTCTGTTTCTTGGAGGAGAAACAGCTCCAGCTTTCTTGGAGGAGAGCTTGGTTACAGGGGCCACTGTTTCAGGTTTCATCTGCCCACTCCCAGCCACAGCTCCAGAAAACTCCCCAGGTCATGGGCAACTCTGACTGCTTCCACCCACTCTCCAAGAATGGGGGTTCACTACTATGTCCATCTCCCTCCTGCCTCTGCTCTACCCCTACCAGGAAGTCAGAATCTGTTTTCCCTAGGTTTACTTCCAAATCAGATCTTCCCTGTCTTATGTAGCAAAGGCATTTCTGCACACTTGGTCACAGGCAGCTTCCTTAATTAATTAAACTTGATAGACTTCTGGTAGATGCTCTTCCCTAATTTTGTCCCACTCTGGTCAATAAAACAGTATGAATTCATTTATGTTTTCCTGAAATCATATTAACCAGATATTTGAGGACTACCCTACTTTCAAATATGATAGATAATATTAAGTCAGCATCTTCAAGGTTGCTGCCAATAATTCTCTAGATACACACAGGAAACTTGCAAGCACAAGATTTAGCTAAATGAGAGCAAGTAAATTAAAATAAAACAATTAATGGGGAAATGAAAAATAGAAAACCATCCCCCAAAAAGTAGTGCAGTAGTTATAGTAAAATATATTCTACCTGAAGTGAAAAGACTTATTCAGGACTCAAGGGATTGCCCTGACATAATAATGATGGTACATACACTTAACACTGGTAGGTAATTTTGTGTTTGCATCTGAGAGGCAGCTTTGTGATCATTCTCTATGGCTATTATTCTTAATGTTTGTTGATTGTTGATTGGTGGTCTGGGAGTTAATTTGCAATAGTCTGATGTTCAATTTCATTAATATGAAATTTTAAGTAATAAAGGATTCTTACTTCTCATTCACAAATTGCTTCTCTTAAGACGCTGGTCCTCAACTGCCCTAACTGGAGACATTCTGACTGTCACAGCTGGAATTGGGGGAAGAGGTCAGGGATGCTACTAAACATCCTACAATATCCAGGAAAGTCTATCACAACAAAGAATTACCCAGTACAAATCTCTACAGTGCCACAGTTGATCAACCTGCTCAAGGAATTCATTTGACATGTACAGTATGTTCCCACCCAGTGTGTTTCACATGGCTTGTCCCACAACCTCTTATCTTCCAGGCCACTTGGGAGTGTTCAGTAAGTATTAAGGAATCGTCCATGAGAAGACCATACTGGCATTGTATACCATGGCTAGGGTCTGGATGGCTCTCAATGTTGTCTTCTATAGCAACATTGTCTACATGGTGACAAGATGCCAGAGTTGTCTGGCAGAGTTGTCCCAGGAGCCTCAGATCATTCTAACCCCTTGGAGTTGTCAGAAGGGAACCTAAACCAGAGTTGAATAGTTAATTCATTTGCTCAGTTAAGATAAATAGACTAATTCCATCTCACAATACATGCTCAGCTCCATACTGCCTGGATTGGCAGTACTGTTCTCACTGGACAAGCTATATATGATGCAAACAGACCCTTTTTGAAGAGCAACAGTGATTTGCCACCTGAAGATACTCCCAGTTAAAGCCTCCTTAGGCATGGGTCACCATGATTATATTTGAGGCTTTGCTGTCCTGGCTACAATAGATTGAGCCAAAGATTAGTATCTGGCCCAAGAGTTCAGAAGGAAACCAAGAATAAGAGCTCCACTCTATGAGTTCTTAATATAGATGATAGACTAGCAGGAACTACTATGCCCTTTGAGTTGACATGCTTAAGCTACATACAAAGGATACAGATTATTGAGAAGCACAGAAAAAGTAGTGGATAGAATCCACTGATGACATAGGATACCAGCAAGCAGAAGCATGATATAGAAAGACCAATCTGTCACATATGCTTGTGAATCATGGGCTCATAGGTAGGTGGCCAATTAACATGTGTTTAAAAATGGTTTGTGAATAGGGAGATGTGTTTCAGCAATAGCAGGAGACTAATAAGCAGAGACATAGAGGAGCTCTTGATCTGAGCTCAGATCTGAGCCCTAGCGTAGGAAGTCACTGCCAGTGCTGCTAGGCGGATAATAAGACAAGTTGATTGCTAGAGGTCCCATTTCCTATTCAGCATCTCTGCTTTCCTGAGGCCAAAATGGGTCATTGTAGAGGCTGTTTCCTGCTGTCATTCTTACCTGAAGAATGTTGAAATAAAACATCAGAAATGTGGATATTGGAATCTGTTGAACCTCCCCTGCCCAAACATCCATGAGATCTTGTCAAAGCGGGAAGAAAATGGAGACCCTGCTCTTGGACAGATATTTATATGAATGGAAGACCCTTGAACTTGGAGTTCTATGGTGTACTCCTGCCCAGGAGTTATCCCCAAGGTATCTTGACTTTCCTTCCAGCTTATGACTTATATTAATAGTGAAAAAATCTCTTCGTGGGACTAGAAAAGCAAAGAAGAATTTTTTCAGATGGTTTGTTATCTCCCCTGCTGCAGCCACACTGTGTGTCCACTAGTTCAAATATAAGAATTTCTGAACCTTCTGCATGATAGAAATAAGACCTACAATTTGAAGAGTCCTATTTCAGTAAGACCTGGGACAGATCAGAACTTTGTGCCCAGCCCTACCCTGAATGAGTAAGCACAACTTGACCCACCCTGTAATCAAAGCATGATTTATTCTGAAGTCCTGAACCCACAGCAAAACATTAGATAACAACTAGCCTATTAATAAAAGATGAAAGTGTTATTTTTAGATTAGGTTAACCTAGAAAAATGTTGACTCAATTTTGGCTAAGATGACCAAGATATGTATATTAACGGCTCACCTATTTTTGTGCTTAGCAGTGCTCAAATTAACAGGACATGTGTCTTCTCATAACTCTGTGGTGAGTTTTGAAATGGACACAGGTGATCTAGGTGGATAAGAGATACCTCTGTGGATAAATGGTTTTCTCTTTCCTCTAAAAAAATCTTGATTGCTTCCAAGTACTGTGCAGAGCCAGGGCTGTAAGGATATTGCAAATTCAATACATGCTGCACTCTTGACTATGGTTTCACACTGAGTTGGCATCTGCTCACTCCTCTTTCCAGCTTTCTTTGATGGTAGAAAGATGGTAAACATGGCAAGATGACATAGTATAGGAATGATTACTGTGGCTGGTGGTTAAAGATTTTTTAATTAAGAATTCATTTATCAGGCTGAGGATATAGCTCAGTTGGTAGAGTGCTTGCCTCGCACAAGGCCCTGGGTTCAATCTTTAGCACCGAAAAAAAAAAAAAAAAAAGAATTCATTTCTCAATTCCCACGTGTAGCGAACTTATAAAAAAAGAATGAGGAAGAATAATGAGAGCATTTTATCTCATGAGAATAATGAGAATAGAAAAAAATCTTCTTCTATTTTTCTTTAAATATTTTCAATAGTCCCAACGATTAAATAAATGAGACAGTATGCCCATTTTATAGACAGGAAATTGAA
>JAJEJO010001822.1:221392-297938 GCA_020662805.1 Glaucomys volans | reverse complement strand
ACACACACACACACACACACACACACACACACACTTACACACACACTTATAGGGACATATTTTCTCTCCAGAATAATAGAGACATATAGAAATTATTTAAGCCTTTCAGACTGGATGTTTATACTTGAGAATTAGATTTTGTTTGGATACGTTAAAAAGGCAGAAATTGACAGTCAAATCCAATTTTTAAAAAGAAATTTTTATGCTATTTCATTTTGTCAGGATAATTTTAATCACAGTAGAAAATAAGCATGTGACTCCAATTTGAACAAGCCTATAGTCTAGATGAAATAAAGATAACCAATTTAGTAGAACCATGTCATGGTCATCTATGTTTTCACAGCAGGAAAATTTGGCAAGTCCTCTTAAAGTACAAAGAAACATTTCAACTTTTTATGTAGCTGAGAATTGGTGGCTAAGAAAATGAGTGTTGTGACACACAGATGTGTTCTTTGACATTGCTGAATTGGTTCTTACAAGATATTTAAAATCCAGATTATTTCCCTTTTTCTATTCTAGTCTCTAATTTCTAAATGCTGTGGCATTTGAAATATATTTTCCTGAATGTTGTGGAGGCTAAGTAAATTTTAAACAATAATTTTTATTGGGAAAGGGGAAATAGGATATGGTCTACTGTTTCTTTCCCTGTTCTCTTAAACTGCCTTATGACTCCTTCTGTGCTGGCTTTATGAATTCCCATCACAAGGCAGTCACCCAGGGTAAATGGCTATGCTGTGTGTCTCATGTTCAACCTCCAGATGTCCATAACCACTTCAAATTGAAACCAAAGGCAAAGATAGAAGCAAAAAAATACTCATTCATTTTTCCATGTGCTGTTCTCATCCAGTGTTTCTACTTGATTTTTTCTAATGAAATATACTTCCATCTTTTATCCTTTTTTTTGTAATTTAAATGATACAGATTTTTATTGCCTTACCGAGTGGCCCCTTGTTTTCCTATTCCTTACGAAATCAAGTTATGTATACATATGTATCTATAGTCTACAACCCAGGCCATTATGCTTAAGTAGGGAAAAAGAAGTAATTTGTGTCAGAATTGTTTTCCTAATAATAATAAATAAATTTAATAATAATAAATAATTATAAATTTCCTCATTTGTAAATTACTTCCTTATATTTTGAATGAGAAGTTGTTTTTTTTTTCCAGACAGTTTGAACCACCTAGCTCTGCTGTGTCCCAGTTGCATTTACTTCTTTAAAATCTACACCAGTACATAGTTTGCCATCATGATATATTTCAGTTAATCAGAAATAACAAGTGATGTCTACTTGTAAACATGTTGTAAGATGTTAGCTTCAGTTTAGAAATTTTTCTTCTGCTTTTTGTTTCACCATATTTGGCCAAGACAGTAGAAGTCAGCCATTTCTCATTCTCAAGATTAAAAATGTCAAGAAACAAGTTTTCTGTATGAGACAAGAATTTTTAGTATGTGTCCCACTACGTTGACAAATCTTGGTGTAATCTCAACTTTTTATGACTAGGATACATGAAATAGATACTTTAGTTATTCGTAAGGACCCAATGGTATTAGAATAATATTTTAAACATTGAGATCATCCAATAAAATACAGTATTTCCTTGAAGGGAAAAATAATTTTTATTATTACAGTTGTGGTATGTGAGGACTATGATGGAACTGTGAAAAAAATGAAAAGGAAATAGGGTATAATATGGAGAGGTTCTTAGTGCAAACACTTTGGTCTTTTTTTGGTTCAATTTAGTATTACACATGTTATAGTCCTGTATCACAAATCCTACAGGTAACTGAAATATTACATGATATGGAGAGAAACTAATTTTTGTATGTGACTCCAGTTTGATACAGACTCCAGAAAAGTAATGCGTTTTGCATAAACTACATCCTCAACAGGATTTCTTGGCTCTTTATTATGAATGTCTCCTAACTGTTCACAATTAAGCTAGCTATTGATGTTCCAGAAATAAACACGTTAGCATCATATTTCCAGGGAGCATATAATTTATCAGCTAGGATGTATTTCCAAGGGCATGTTCTATAATTTCATCTTTGATATGTGCATTCCATTATGAGATACTTTATTATTTACATAGAACAGCTAATTATTAAAGCTAAACTTGATACATTTCTTAGATATAAACCTCTCTATCCACAGAGAAAATTTTGGTGCTTATGATCCTCCCTTAGAATAATCATCATGAAATTACCATTACGTTTTGACATTTAACACTCCCTGAGTAATGTGAATTTTTCTTTTCTTGCACCATTTTTTCCTCACAATCTCAGATTACTGAATGAAAATGAGACAAGTGGACTGCCTCAAATTCATTTTCTCTGCCCAACTATTTTCAAAACATTCTATTACCAACTTCCCTTTAGTGTTCTAGAAGCAATAAACTCATTACAAACATCAAATGTAAAACAAGAAAGCATGCTATATACGTCACTTTCATGATTAAACCATTTGACATCAATTAACTTCTTTTCTCTACCTTAATGGGAGGTAGTTGGTAAGTATCAACCTCCCTTTATGGCCAAGGGAACTGAGGTAACATTTAGATGTCAATGAAGAATCCATTCCAATGAAAGCTTTGCTTGGTATTGGGAGAAACTTGTTCCTACTTTTGTGCATATAGTTAATTACTCTTTTCAATTTAATAGACACATGTTATAATGTATAATCATAAGGAGATGTCATTTTAGACATATCAGCAACGTAGTCTGGATTATCAGAATTTATTACATAGGTCCATTGGGGTAGTTTTCCATCTTCATAGAAAGTTTATACATGCTACAGGGTCATGTATGTATATGTAAGTATGTGTACACATACACATATATGATGATAATGTACATAGATCTTTTGAACTTGATATTTAGGAAAACAAAAAATTTTTAAAACACCTGTTTTTGGTACTTGTTATAGAAGTTTGTGTTGTGTACTCTAAACGGTGTAATTACATTCCTATCCCATAAAAACTTGGATAAACCCTATTTGGGAATTATTGATTTTCTTCTAGTGAAAATATGAGTTAAGACTTTTTAAAAAATTAACAGAATGACTGTGTCAACTATGTGATAAAACTATATGATAATTAGTCGTTAGTACAACAGGAGAAACATTTGACTTCCCATCTTGCCACCAGTTTTTCTTCCTAAAAAACTGCAGCCAGGTATTTAGGCAGTTTTTTTTTTTTTTTTTTTTTTTTTTTTTTTTTAGAAATGGGAATAAATGGACAGAATCTTTCTTTCTTTTTTTTTCTGGACAGTTGCTGACTCTGGGTTCCTCTGTGGAATATTTTTACTCTAAAAACTATCTGTAGATGACTCTCCTTTTGCAAAGGCAAAGCAGAAATTAATTACCCATTAACCAAATAATCACATTGGCATCATCCACAGAATTACAGTGTTGTCTGGGGCACAATGTATTTCTTTTTTTCATCCCCTCCCATTATAAATACTTATGGTACTTGCATGCAGAATGAAAAAGAACCATGGGCCATATTAATATTTTCAGTTTCACTAAACACTAAAATAGCAACCACTGCCAGTAGTCATTTTTGCTTATGAAAGACACACATACACAGTAAATTTGGGGGGAGCAGGTTATTGCTTTTATAAACTGCACAGTATGTTTGTGTGCAGCTACTCAGTATTAAAGCTTCTGAGTTGTAATGACAGCTTAATTACTTTGCCAGCCTTTTAAATCTAAAATCATTTTTTACAACATTGAATTTTCTACCATGTGGCTACTCATTTACTTGGTAGTCACAGAGACTTCAGGCTGCAAACATGTGTTGAATGTGCCCCTTCACCCAAATGGATTCTGTGTCTGATGTGTTCAATATTTGTCCATCTTATTTTCATTTAAATTGGAATTTTTAAAAAGGTGTTCCCATCCATGTGATAGAGTTGTTTGTGTGTGTCTGTCACCACCTTTTCCCTTCCCCTTGGAAAAAATTGAGATTAGAATATGACATCATAAACCTTTTGGTGGCTTTCAAACCAGGGGTATGATCAAACCAGTGTTTTGCTGAATGACAGATACAGCATCAGTGATTGAAAACAGAATCTCAATTTTGGCAGCTTGGGGCTATAAGGCCTTGTCCTCCCACCCAAACCTTTGAAAACCCCCATCCCAGGGACTCTTTCCCAACCATCCTTCAAAGATAATGGTATCTTTGAAGTGACTATTCCATAAAAGTGGTTTTGGCTAACACCCACCAGAGGACGGTCTTCTGCATTCTCTCCAGAGTACCTAACACTGTTGATGCTTGACAGGGTGGCAAGTGTGCAGAGCGAACCTGGCCAGCAGAACCTCCTCATCCAGCAGCCACTGGGGAGGAAGAGGGGCTTGAGGCAGGTAAGCAGCCCCTGAAAGAATAGGAGAACCAGCCTGTGAAATGGAGGCTCTGTTTGAATTTTAGTGCTTATGTATATTAAGATTATATTTTGCCTTCTTCTTACATCAAATTAGCAGTACAGAGCAACTCTAAAACATGGTAAGTGCTAGGGCAAGTTTTGAGCTTTTGTTTTAGATCTGAATCTTCTTACTTGCAAAGCTAATTACTTAGAAAAGTGGGCTTTTTCTCTACCCAGAAACCTTCTTTACAATCAATCTCACTGACAGTGAAAGATCTGTTATACAGCTGATTTAATATTTAAGGTCAGTTTCTGCAGAGAAACAAAGATGATGAAATCCTTTCTCATTTTGAGATTCATAATTTAATTTAAAACTGAAATCAAAGTAAAGATCACCTTTACAAATATCCTTAGGTAGAGTTATTTTACATCACTTTCTAAATAAAAATAGAAACTGCACTATTTCTTCAAAGGGAACTTCCCGTCATTGATTGATTCGGGTTCCAGACATTTTGCCAGCATGTTTTAAATAAACCTCCTTCTTGAAAGTTACCATATGTTCAACTGTACCTTTTAGATGAATAAAGGCTGGTTAGTAAGCAATTGTTTTATATCCATTGAAATTCTCAAATTTACTATTTTAATTTATGTCAATGTTCTTAGGAACCTTAAAGGAATAATAGTTGGGAGATGAATTGGTTAAAAGGGATGCCAGAAGGAAACAGTTGTAGTTAAAATATGCAGAAAGAAATTCATTAGCTATAAATATGAGAGCCACCTTAGGAGTCCAGGGAAACATGAAAATAAAGGTACAAGCTAAAGTCAGAATCCTCTGAGCACAGCTCCCCCCCCCCCCCCAGGCAGCTGGACTCCTTTGCCAGTTTTATTCCGCCTATTCTCTTTAGCTAAGACGTCCTCTACTGTCACGGCAGAAGACTCAGACTGAACCCAAAAACCGACATGGGGCTCGGCTGTCAACCACTCGCCGGAGCATTCAACCTAAAACGAAGTCATCTGGTGAGGCCTCCTGGGTCCCTTCTGCCTGTATCATTGACATGATGCCATGCAAGTGAGCCAAAAGGCCTGCAGAAACTGAGCAAATGCAGATAAACACCTTTGGGGGAGGTGCTAGGATGAGGGAAGAAGTTTCCCAGAGAATTTTAATGCCTTTTATTCTTTCCCAACCCTATTTTATCCTCATGAGCCTAGGAAAATGGAATAACCCTCGGGAAACCATTGATATTCTGAAAATTGAGTACTGAGGGTTGTGATTTCTTTACTCAAGTCAGGAATTGGGATGTTTTCTCTTCAGTAAGAGAAAAGGTATGATGTCTTACTGAAGAGAAAGGTTTGATGAATAATACGCTGGGACTTTTAAGTCCTTTTGGCAGTTATTATGAGGACTGATCAAGTTTACTAATGCTCCTTGCAAATCTTGTTTTAGATCATTTATGTAAAAGTGATTTTCTTTACCAAGTCCTACTGTTTGTAATAAAATGAAATCAAAACATACAGAATGGTCAAATATGCTCTCATTTATTAATACACCAGTAATGTCTTCATTAAGAAAATCCAGGAGACACTGGCTAATGCCAGATATTAAGCATTAACTGTCAATTTCTCCCTTATTTACTAACTCACCTCTGACTTACAGTGGATCAGAAACGATCAGTTACCTTCATTGAATCTCAGCCAGAGCCAACAGCTGCCCCGACTGACACACTTCCTGCCATAGGTCAACCACAGGGCTGCAGCCCAGCCCTGTGCAGAAAACCAGAAGGATTGGACAAACCAGTCCTCACGTCCTCCCCCGCCATAGTTGTTGCGGATCTCCACAGCGTATCTCCCAAGGTAAGGACACTAAAGAAATAGGCAGGTACTGCTCCTTGTGTTCTTATTTCTAGGAACCATTTGGATGAGCAAATTTATACCATATAGTCTGGGTCTGTGACATTGTGATCCAAACATGGTTCTGCCATCATGAAATAGAAAATCTATGTAAAGTGTATGGCTAAGAATATATCTACTTAAAAAGAACCATGTGGCAGTCAGCTTTGTGTTATTGTCACCAAAATACCCAGGAAGAACAATTTAGAGGAAGAAAAGTTTATTTTGGCTCACAGTATCACAGGTCTCAGTCCATGGTTAGCAGAGTACATTGCTTTGGGCCCAAGGTAAAGCAGAATATGGTGGCAGAGGTAAGCTGCTCCCTGCATGACAGCCAGGAAGTAGAGGGGGTGGGGGCTGCAGGGGAAGGTAAACTCTTCCAGGGCACACCCCAAGTGACCCACCTCCTCCAGCTACACCCCGCCTATAGTTACAACCTAGTCCATTCAAACTAGGATGAGCTGATTAGGTTATAGGTCTTAACAACCTAATCATTTCACCTTCATACATTCCTGCATAAACATAGGAGCTTTGGGGGGATACCTCATATCCAAACTATAAAAGACCAAGAGAAGTCTTTGTGATCTTAATTACAAAACCTATAAGAAATATTTTGCAGCTGAAATAACCATTGAGAACAGTTATATGATACCTAACTGAAGAATAGTTCAATAAAAAAATAAACAATTTAGATTAAGACTTTACATCAAGAGCCTTCTGTTTCCTTAAGATGAAAGGAACTTTGTTTTGATCTTCCTCCTCATTGTTTTGATATTTTTCATATTTTGACTTTCTTTTTTCTGCTTTTGATTTCTACAAGTAAATTCCTATAGGTACCACATTCTTCTCATGCAGTATTTAAAGAAAACTAAGGGGCAATGTTACTCTATATCTTTGTATAGATATATAAACATTTTAATACTTATTATCTCATTTGATCTTCATAGTCAATAAGGTAAGCAGGACCAAAAATTGTGCTCATTTTACCGGTCAGAAAACTTAAGCTTAGAAAGCTGAAAGGGTTTTGTAAAATCTTACCTGTAACAAAGGTTACAACCAGGGTTAGCTTTCTGATGTCCTTGCCAGTTACAACTGCATAACATACTTGATACTCTTCTCTGGTATCCATCCTACTTGTTTACGTGTTATGATCCTTTTGATCATAGAGTGAACCCCTCCCCACCGAAGAAGGAGAAAAGAAGGAGGACACAGAAGCACAAGGTGCTGTAGCACCCAGCCCCCTCTCTCCTCAGCTTTCAGACCCTGATGACTTCACAGGCCTCGAAACATCCAGCCTCTTACAGCATGGAGACACTGTCCTTCACATCAGCGAGGAAAATGGCATGGAGAACCCCCTGCTGTCCAGCCAGTTCACTTTTACTCCCACTGAGCTGGGGGAGACAGATGTAGTCCTCGATGAGTCTCATGTTTAGTTCTGTATCTTGTTAGTCTTGAAGGTATAGAAAAGACATGGAAAGGATCACTTTGCTGGAAGTTGAATACTTTTGCTTTTAATTAAAAAGATTAATTACAAAACAGCACTTTACATCCAGTGAATGGCACAAATCTGAGTAGATTTTGCTGCCAAAACACCTAATGTTTCATAAACATCTTGAAAATGAAAGGCTAAAAGGATTTAGTTGTGTGAAGACCAGAAAAACCAGGGAAGAATAAGGGGAAAGAGCCATTTCACTGTACTTTGTGATTCAAGAAGCCTTGAACAGTTAAAAGTATATACTGTTACAGCACTGCTTTTACAGGAATATTAAATAATATATTCTAAAAAAAAAGAATGCAATTTTTGAGGTTGCTCATATTATACATCTCATGCAAATGTTTATTTTTATAGTTTCAAAAATATTAAACCAGGTGGCTATACAAGTAGTGATTTACATGATGATAATCAATATGGAGAATATTAGTTTGGGGTGAATAAATAACAAATAAGCCTGCAGCCATTTTTGTTTTGGTCAACAATGCAGCCATTTAGAAGAAGAAAAAGTACTATTTTTAGAGCTGTGTACTTTTCAAAATTTATTTTTCAACTGTCACTTTCATTGCACATTGCAAATCAAAATGCTAATGCCGTAAGACCATTCCATTTCATAATCACATTAGAGAATATTCAGAAATTATCAGTTATAATTCTGAATTAAGAACCTAAACAGTTATACAATTCTAAAACTTACATGTAAATATAAGATTTTCAAATATAGATTGAAAGAGGTACTATTCCCACTTTTAGCCCTGACTACACTCATGCCAAGATTAGGGTTTATTGGGAAATGTGATTACTTTCCCCTATGGCATCCCTATGGTATCCTGTGCCTGCCCTTCAGGGCATATTTTCATATGTTAAAGTTAGTGTTGTTAGAATTGGTTCAATAAAGTAACTTTTTTCTCAATAGTAAAAATACTCTTATGAACCTTGGAACATCTATGTTTATGAGGAAAAAAACATATAAAGTTAGCAATTTCTTCTTAGACACACTCAGCTTGTGCATTTTACAAATAGGCCTTTAACTTGAAGTTTAGTTACTTTAAGATAAAGTACAAAATTTGGAATGCTTTGAGGCCAATATCTAGTGGATTATTAAAGGGCTGGGCATCAAAGAATACAAAATTGATTTTTGTAATTTTAACAGGCTACATTAGAAAACTGTTACATAACTACTGAGCATAAAAAAATATGCATACCTAAAATGGTATGGTTGGGTGAGTGTGTGTATTTTCTAGTCCTAAAGTAGAAGTTTAACATAGATTTTGATTACATTGAGATTTAAAATACACTCTATATGCTTCAATGTTGACTCTGTTGACTGTGAAATGTATATGTACATAAAGAGGAAATCTAAACCCACCTTAATCATAAAGGAAAATTATTTTTCTGTTAGACTTGCTTATTAAATAGGTACTGGTTTATATCATGATTTACAATTTCAAATATAATTTGGGATTATTATAAAACCCACTTATTAGAATGAAAGATATCTGTGAGTTAATGATAAAAAACTATTTAAAATCTCAAAATTCAGAAAATCAAGGAGGTAAATGGCCTCTTTTATGTTTTATAACATTTTCACATCATTTACACTTAATGCTGAATTACTTCTCAAGTGCAAAAGTTGACATGTAAGTGATTTTCTGACTTTAAGCTGACATATTTTACCTGCTAAAAATCATGCTGCTCAATTAGCATTAGAGGCCTTATGTTTGGTAATTACAAGTGTCTGGGCTATGTGAGTCTCTCTATATGTGTGCGCTTTGTTCCAGTTGCTTGACTTTTGACTCAAATTCTCTATCTATATCAAATATTTAAAAAGTAAAGGGGTCATCCTAAATACCTTTATTTATATATACATATATATATTTTAAATGTATTGAGCTGTTTAGAACATGATCTTGCTGGTCTTTCTGCCTTTTAGTCCAACTCCTTCACTCAAATGTATGGAAGTCTGTTAGAAACTTTTTAAATAAGCTAAATCATGTAATACTTTGCAAAAAAGAAAAAAACTCCCATTCTGAGAAACTCTGTGGCTTACAGAGTGGGAATGTTTTCATCCTGGGACTACTGAGATTTTGCAGATGTGTGCATCTGTTCCATTGAAGATATCCTTAAATGTGTTGAATGTAATGTGTTGAATGTTTATGTGTAATGGCTAAAGTATCTATATGTATGTGCATAAGACCCTCATGAGATGTATTCTCAGGAATACTGTCACCTGGAGTTTGAAGGAATAACTATTTTTAAAAAGCAAAAGTTGGGGAAGGTTAAGAAAAAAGTTCAAGATAATTGACAATCTTTTGTAATATTCAAAGTATTATTGACTACTTGACTAAAAGTTAATTATTACATATGATGAATACAGTATTGGTAATAATAGGTCATTTCTTAAGCTATGATACTGATGTTTGTTTTATTCAGAGGGAAACAACACAGGCACCTACTTCCCATGTGTAAAAACCTGGACACAACAAAAAGGTTGCTTCTTCAGAAAGTAACAGTTGAGAGACCCTGGAATAAACATACATTGCCATGACAGTGGGTGTAGATACATAATATGCAGATTCAATTCAATCAATCACATCCTAGATACAGAATTTCCTATAGTAATCATTTTACTTTCATTTTTCAGTATTTGCTGCTTTCTATAATTCTATTAGATAAACTATTTGATTTTTCTGAAAAGGAAATTAGTTCTTGGGTGCCTGTCCCAAGGCACTAAGAACTATAGTGTTGAAAGGCATAAATGGGCACATGGCATTGCTGGGGGAAAAGTCTGTAGTATTGGTGATCTGATTAGGGTATTTTGGGAGTAACTGGCTTGCTACTTCAAGCCTCCAAAAGTACCTTAAAGAGAATGGTATCTCCTCCTCTTTAGCATCTGTTCCTTTAACAAAGAACTTTCTCCACTCTGCTGCCCAGCTCCGAGAGTTTCTGAGAAAAGAATAGGGCATATGTAGAGAACTATAGGGAAGAAAGGGTCATAAATGAATAGAATGGCAGTCCAAAACAAGAATTAAGTATCCTTCCTCAAGTTACACACTTTAATAAGAGCACAGTCTCTGGAATTTGCTGCTATCACATCAAGTCATGCTGTTGCCCTGTGACCTCATACTTCCAATTCCATGGCCTTGTGTCTTAGCAGTGAGTAAAATGTCCCACTTCCTCATTTACTTTAGTGGGTCTCAACTGCAGCATTTTAAAAGCAAACTTCGATTTGACACTCAGGAGAATAAAAACAAGGGCAGGATGTGTTTGGAAACGCTTAGGACAAATTTACTTATATTATTTTAGGATCATTTAGGATTACAGATATATGTACCTCCATAATATTTTTTAATTGTCACTGTGACCACAGGATGAAAGTCCTTTATTAGCCATTTTATAGGTAAAAACAATGGATTGACTACACAGCCAACTTCCCTCAGATGACTATAAAGTCTGTTATGAATACTGAATGACCAAAGAGCATGGAAAAATGCATATGAATAAATACTGAAATGTTTATGAAAGATATTTATGAAAGATATTGACTTCTGTGTTTGAATATGCACATATAATAAAAAGAAATCTAAGAGCATTTAATATGCCTGAGTTTTATTTCTCACCAAAAGGAAGAAAGCCTTGGCTCATTCAGGAAAATGTTCATTTTGGATCCCTGTTAATGTTAATTCATTTTGTTAATGTCTTGCAGTCCTTCTAATCTCCAGCATGGCCAGAGGTCACCTTCCAATTAGGCACTTCCTATTCATGACCCGGCCCCCCAGCTCTATACTACTCCCGCTTTCCACTCTTTTCAAACAAAGCAGAATTGGGTGCACTGGAGTCAGGTACCGCAACCTGACTTCACTGTCCAGATGATGACCTATTGGAATGATAGGCTGATTTCCCAGCGGGAATGTTAAAGACCTCCTTGTCCTCTGACAGTCCATAAAGACTGTGGGGTCCCAGTTAACACTCGTTATATCTTTAACGACATACGGCAAATTACGATGTGCCCTCTCCTTACTTCCTAGGAATTGCTCTTGCTGAATCCATTTTTCCCCATGTGGTTTTACTTCCATCTCTTTTTCGGACCCAGAATCTTTATACATTTGGTGGCAGGACACTTACTCATGTCTGTATTGTGTCAGAACAATAACCAAATGTGTCACATATGTCAATGACTATTGCTGAGAGGGAAAAACTAAAAGATGGATGAAGGGCAGGAAAAGTGGGTACTAATAATACCATCATTTTGTACTGAGCACCGGACATTCTACGGGGCTCGTTCATTTAAACCTTACCAGAAACCTAAACGCTGCGCAAAGTCGTCAGAGATGAGAAAACCAAGGCAGCGGGAAGTGACTTGCCTGGTTACTCAGCTTAAGCCTGGCCCAGAAGAGTTCTAGGAGTTCTAGGAGCGAGAAAGCAAGGGGAAAGGTGGTGGTTGTTTTTTAATGGGCAAACACAGGAGTTGCGGAGGAAAGGAACACGTAAGTAAATGATGGAGAAACAAAAGGTGAAGTAAGGTCAAGAGACAAGGGGAAGGAACTGTACAAAAGATAAGACTGAAGAGGTTCAAGAAACTCCACCAATCTGCAAAAGGTAAGAGGGTCAGGAGAAGGAGGAAAAAGGACTACGTAAGGCCCCGCCCCTAGGCCCCTGACCCCTCTCCTGAGCTGGAGGCGGGACTTCCTCCTCGCAGGGCCCTGCTTCCGGCAGAGTCCGGAAGACTCGACGGGGAAGGGGCGGGTCCCCGGCTGCGCGCCCAATCGGGGCGACGCTTTAGTCTAGCCGGGACTCGTGGGGCAACTAGCACTACGGAGCCAGCACCATGGCGTCGGGCTGCAAGATTGGCCCGTCCATCCTCAACAGCGACCTGGCCAGTTTAGGGGCCGAGTGCCTCCGGATGCTAGACTCTGGGGCAGATTATCTGCACCTGGATGTAATGGACGGGTAACTCCTCGGGGCTCGGGTCGGGCTTGCCGCGCGGGGCAGGTCGGCGCACCTATATTGAATGCCTGTTGGGTGCACGGCGTCCCCGTACGACCCGGCGCCTCACTCTGAGCGCAGTGTTGAGGTGGGGACTGGGGTGGGAAGCTTGAAGGTTCTGGCTGTAGCTGACCTGACGCAGCATCCTGGTCTGCGGGCGGGTCCCAAACCTCAACTCCTCCCCTCCCCCCACGTAACGTGTGGTCTTAGGACCCGGAAGCGACCTTAAATCTCCAGGCCCTTTCGCGTACAGGTAGAGAAACTGAGGCCCAAGGGGATAGGCATGACTTGCCCAAGCTCATATAGCTAGTTAGTGGCAAAGCTGGGGAGACATATTTGTGTAACGATGAGAGCTGAAGGGAAATTGCCCAAGTTCTGCCACTTGTTGGATTACCTTGGACAAGCCACTTAACCTCATTGAGCTTCAGTTTCATTATTTGCAAAAAGGGGAATACTCATAGAACATAAGCTTAGGTGTGTTTGGAAGACGAAATGAGCGAATACAAGTTTACAGTGCCTGGTGTATAGTAAATTCTCTTTGTTAGTTGTATCATTATTCGAATTCTGATTTTCCTATCTATTTTTTCTTCAGGCACCCTGCTCTGCAGTGAGGTCAGTTTTTTGTAAGTAAATTTTAAGCACTGTAGTTATAACCCATGTTATTTGGCATCAGAATACAAGTTTCTTAAGTTGGTTACAAAATGAGGAAAAGAAATGGAGAGAAAACAGTAAGGCTCCCTCAAGATTACAGCCATTTGTGACAGACCTGTGGTAACTCGGATCTTGCCTTTGCCAAATATCTGTAGTTCTCTGATCGTCCCTGTTTGGCAAGTCTTTATGTTGTTGGGATAGAAAAATTTATTTCAGCGGGGAGCGATGATGCTCTCTTGTAATCCCAGTGGCTGGGGAGTCTGAGGCAGGAGGATTGCAATTTCAAAGCCAGCCTCAGCAACTTAGCAAGACCTTGTCTCAAAATGAAAAATAAAAAGGACTGGAGATGTTGCCCAGTCTTTAAGTGCCACTGGTGTCAATCCCCCCTACCCAAAATAAATAAATAAAAGAGAAAGAAAAATTTATTTCAAATAGGTGAAAACCTCCATGTGCCCTCATTCACATTTGTAAATTGATGTTACTTACAAAAGATGAGTAGTTTTTTTTTTTTTTTTTTTTTAATTTCACTTCTTTTTGAGTTTTGTCTTCCTTTATTCTGTATGGTTAGATGTGTTGTTTCTCCTTCGAATTCCACCTTACAAGTTTTCCTAACTGATCATGGCAAAGCCTTGACCTAAGGTCAGAAGAATAATAGGCTTAATGTATAAAAAGATTAGTAAATATTACCTCTGACAAAGCTTGATTTTTAGCTTACTGTCATGTGTAATTCTACGTATATGCTTTTATTTTTAAAACCTTTTCGTGGAAGCCCTCCGTTCTCACAGGTAACACTGATTGGAGTGTGTATCTTAGAGATGTTAGCTACATTTTTATTCCTAAGAGAACACCTAGGGGTCTTAGGATGGAGCAGGCTACATGCATATCTGTGAGCCTGACACAGAAAGCAATCTGGTTTGAAATAAGCCATGTATTGGTAAGTGAATGGAAGAGGAAAATAATTTGTTTCAGTTAACCAATCAGAAATATTAATGACAATAATAGTAGCAATATTTACAAGCACTTGACTATTTCTACTCTGGTGCTCTTTGTGAATTAACTTAGTGTTACCATGTTGGTGCTACTCTTACCACCAGCGTGTTAATCGGTTCATATTATATGTAGCGTTAAGATTCATTTTGACATAAGTATAAAAGCATGGAATATAATTTGCTCTGATTCAGTCTCCAGAACTTCCCCTTTCCCTCTTCTCTTTCCCTACTGATCTTTCTGCTATTTATTTATAGTTTTTTCTAAATTAGTGTCTTGTGGATTTACATAATGGTGAGATTCACTGTGGTATATTCATATATGAGCATAGAAAAGTTAAGTCAAATTCATTCCACTGTTTTCTCTTATCCCATCCCTTTTCTGTCCCCCTCAATCCCCTTCCTCTTCTCCACTCATATTCTATTTTGATAGAGGTTACCCCTACCCCTGTTTCTTTTCTCTTGCTTTTGGACTAGTTCCATATATTAGAGAAAGCATTCAACCTTTGACTTTCTGGGTCTGGCTTTTTTTACTTAGCATGGTAATCTTCAGTTCCATTTATTTGCCTGTACATGCAATAATTTCATTCTTCTTTGTGGCAGAGTACTACTCGATTGTATTATCAGCATTTTTGATAGGAGGAATAAGGCACATAGTCATGTCTTATTGCTAGAAAATGGTGGAACAAACTTTAGAAGCAATGTAACCATTTGTGGTCTCTCAAAAATTAAATGCTTCTTGTGGGTCCAGGGTTGACAGAATAATTAACACATTCTCTGTCCTCAAAGAGTAATTCATAATTTATACTCTTATTTTTGTTGCTATTTGTCTTTCTAGCTACACTGAAAGCTTCCTAGAAACAGGGTCTACCTCTCATCTTGGTATTCTCTGCAGTAAACACCATCACAGGTTTAGTTATCATTGATGAATGACTGAATGGTTAAAAAGTAATAGGAGGAATATCTAAAGAATCACTTTCGCCTCCTCCCCTCCCTGTGGCAGACCCTGAGCATATTAAATAATATGAAGAATTTGGTTTTATATCGATACCCTTTTGTCAGGAAACTGGTTTGGAAAAAAGAAAATCTTCATATAGTTTGCAGGCTTTTCCTTTTAACCTTTACACCTTTAAAAGAAGTGTTTTTATGTGTCTTTTACAGCAGAGACAGTTTAGGGAGGTTCAACCAATGCCTTTAAGCCATATGCCACAGTGTCTCCTAGACCAGGGTTATGAAATGAACGCAGATGGCCAGGCTGAACCTTCCCTTCCTAATATCCCTCTGTTTCTCTTTTCCCTGGCCCCTTTATTCTCATCCAGGATCACACTTTGGATGGGCTTGTTTTCTGGTCTCCCTCTTCCTCACCCAGGCCCTTAATTTTTCTCCTGATCAAAACAATGTTTTTGGCAAACACTAGTTTGGAGATCAATGTGGAAGGTGAGGCACTAATATTCTTGTATATGGAATAAAGGACAAGTTGATTACTTTGAAAAATACCTTGGCAAATGCAAACGCGGTGACGAGTGTGTTGATCCTAAGCATGAGAACAGAGCAAATAAACTATTACCAAAATTTAAAATTGGGGAGATTTCACATTAATCCTGGTAGCAGGGAAATTAAAGATTTGCTGGCCCTGGCCACACTCTGGCAAGGCCACAGTGGGCTGGACCTGAGTGGGGCATCCACCTTTAGCCAGTCCAGGAATTCATTGCTCTTCCTCTCAATCTGCTCTATTTTGCTCCTGATGTTACTGCCAACTCCCTTTGGCTTGTGATTCCTGATTAAAAGGAAGTTTGTTTTCTGGTATCAGTCTGGGTACTTTTTATATCAACCTTAGTCCTCTCCTTACTACCTTCAATTTTGTTGTTTTTCTGCAGTAGAGTTCATTACAGTTATTTTCTAAGAAAAGCTAAGGATTGATAATGGAATGTGATGAGAGATAAAATAATTTTATTTTTGTACTACATTTGTAGTTTAACTCCAGTAAGTCTCTGGGAAGAAGAAATACTTTTGTTTCTTGCATTTTATTTCTTGTAGACTATTCCAGAAACTTCCTTCAAGGGGGGGAAAAAGGCATAATGAGATAATGATGTAGACTTTCTGATGAAATTTCTGTTCAGGAGAGTGAAATAATTTAGTCTTTTCCAGGCTGGTCTGATAAGAATTCTGTGGAGCATTTGAAAAATTCAGATTCTTGGATCCCTTTTGGAGTTGTTAGGCTTGAAGTAAAGGCTCTAAACCATTTGTATCAGGTGCTTCTGTGTGGTTACCTAGGCAAATTCAGGACATTCTGATTTCATGCTTGGATTTGTAGCTCTGTTTTGTTAGAGTTTAGCCACAAGCCTTTCATTTCTTCTGAGAATATTGGTGCATTTTGTCCTTCTAGGATACTTAGTGAACCCACTGCATTTAATTGATCTTCAGAAGCACAGATTGGTCACATAATTCGGTGTCAGTAGTTTTAATTGTTATGCTTGTGTCAGCCAATAAAGTAAACATGTATTGTTTGACTTGTACTTTTTCATGATGTTATCATTTTATATTTTCATGATAAATGAAACCTAAGGTTCAGATAACAAAATTATTTCCAAGGCATCACAGTAAATTGAGAGAACACCTTAAGGAATCAAACTCTTAATTCCAGTATTGCAAAATATTAGTATGTCTAGCTGCCTGCGTATCTGACCTTTATTTTTGGTTTAAGTAACCCAAGCACCTCATCTGTCTGTAATCCTTAACAGCAATTGCTGTTAGGCAAATGCTAGAATAATTTTCTAAATACTAGAAATCAGCCCACGAGGGCCAACATATCAGTTATTGAAAGTTCTGTCCTGATCCACCTTACCTTTCCTCAGGTGTATCCTGAATCCTGACCTTCCCCCGTTTCCCCCCTTAGATGTCATTGAAGGAACAGATGGCATTAAGGTAACCCTGTTGAACTCCTGCCTTTGCCACTCACTGATGGAGTGACTTTGGGCCTCTTGATTATCTGTAAAACACAGATAGTAGTGCCTATCTCATAGGATTGTTGTGAGGTTTTAGATTTAATATATGGGAAGTGTTTAGAACTTGTGCCTGTCCTATATGTTAGTTTGTTTTTTATTAACACTCATTGTTCTGTCATCTACACTTAAAACTTTAACCATGGTTTCTTTTCTTTTCTTTCATTCCCCAAAGCCCCACATCTAATCAGTTGACACATCCTGTCAGTTTTACCTGACCTCATTGTTATTCCTGTTCCTTGCCTCTTACCAAAACCTTTTATCTTTCTTCTTGCAACTTGTTGCTCAGTCCTTCTTTCTGCTTTATTAATTTTATCTTATTTAGTATTCCTGCTTTAAAAGCTTACTTCCTGTTTCCAGGCGGATAAAATCTGAGCTTGGCATTTGATCTCCTTAATGTGATATAACCCACCTCCTGTGTTTTTCATACCTAGTTCGTTAACACCATTGACTTCCTTCTTTGAACATAACTTTCTTCCTTAGGTTCCTTTTCAAACTTTGCTTCATTTCTTTTTTCATCTTTGCAAATCTTGCTTTCTAAATCTTGTGATCTTTTAATGTTCTGTAATCCATTTTTGTCTGTTTATCTATAATCACATGTTACTGTTCAGTGTTTTCTGGAGACCCAGATATCATTGATGTAACATTATAGTTTATTTCTTACTTATGTAATAGTTGAATGTGTGTCCTTCTCCTTCCATTCTGGGGCTCTCATGCTTTTGTCAGAATGGTAAAGTTAAAGTAGGCAAGGAATATACATTGAATATCCCTTATCTAAAATCCCTTATCTGTATCTTGGATCTCTTGAATATTTACATACATGTAAATGTGTATACATAAAATGAATTATTTGGGGACTAACACCCAAGTCTAAACATGAAAACGTGAAATTCACTTGTTTCATGTACATCCTATACGCTTCTGAAAGTAATTTTACAAGGTATTGTTAACTAACCTGCATTTTGTATTGTTAACTACCTGCATTTTGATTGCAACTTTTCACATGAAGAGTGGAAGTTGGTGCTCAAAAAGTTTCCAGTTTTGAAATAGTTTGGATTTTCAAATTAGGGATGCTTGACCTATACCACTTAATCTTCTGGACTCAGCAATGATGTGTATCATTTAAACTCAGATCATTGATAAGAGCTAGTCATGTGGGCTGACATGGAGGTAAAGGGAGCTGGAAAATGTAAATTCTCTTTTAGTATGGAAGAACTCAAGCATACTTCATAAAACACAGTATCTGATTCACCCAGCATGGTACTTATATGTAGAAGATTTTGCTAAATGTTTAAGTGAGCAAGTTATATAATAGGAGGAGTTAGTGGGGTAGATGAAAGGTTAAGTACGTTGGGTCTGATGTCAGACTCAATATGAATCCTCCCTCCATGGATTATTAACTGGTTAACTTAAGGATGTTATTTATCCTGTTTTCTTCAAGTGGGGATAATGGTAGTATCAATTTTGTTAGGGTTTTGTGAAGATGAAATGAAGGTACAATGCCTGGCATATAGTAAACTCTCAGTAAAAGGTGGTGGTTAATAAAAACATCAAATTTTGGTACTGATTATCCTTAGGAAAATTTAAATTCTCACTTAGCGCTTTGTGAAATGCATTAGAAGTATCCACAAGTTGCTGTGAAAGCTGCAAGCTAGAAGACAGGTGCCAGAGTCCTGAACTTTGCTAACTAGTGTGTGACTTGGGCAAGTCATAAACTTTTGGGTTTTTTATTTAGTCATTTTTTTCCATTTCTACCCATTACGGGTTATAAGTTCTTCTAATTTGTTATGAAGATATATGTAGCATTATGCATTTTTGAGACATCAAGAAGTTGTTGCTTTGCAAAACAAAGTTGTCCAGTTATTATTAGCTTAGTTTTCATGTTGAGGATATTAAATTGAAAAATATTGCAATCCCAGCCAGTTCCTTCTACCCCCATCAGAATTCATATTGAGAGAAATACAGAAACTGAGTCAAAAACATTTTCAGAGTAAGATTTTGTTTGTCTTGTAGGCATTTTGTTCCCAACATCACCTTTGGTCACCCTGTGGTAGAAAGCCTCCGAAAGCAGCTAGGCCAGGACCCTTTCTTTGGTAAGTGTTGTTATGTCATCTGGTGCTGGATTATGTTGTTCAGAAAAGGAAAAGGGGATGATTGATTTCTTAGCTTCCAGTTCATCCTGTACCCTTGCACCTTTCCCTTCAGCCCTCCTTCCTGTGTTGGGGCTTCACTGGCCTGATTTCAACAGCAGGCCAAACTCTTTCCTGCCTCAGGTCCTTGGCACTTACTAATCTCTGCTTAGAAAGCTCTTCACTTGGCTGAGTGCCTCGACTTTGGGCCTCAGGTTATTTGTCATTTCCTCAAAGAGGCCTTACTAAGCACCTGTGCTAAATTAACCTTTATCAATTTACTACCTTGTTGATTTTCGTATAACTTCCTGCAGTAGAGTCTATGAGGGCAGAGATTGAATCCACCTCATTTACCATGCTTTTCCTGAAGCAGCATAGACAAATGATTAGGCCTCGGTGTACTTGGTTGAATACATGAATCAGTTGACTCATATGGTGTAGAAGTCATTTATTTCATGGAAATTGAAGATTTTGACTTTGCTGAAGTTACTTATTTAATCAGCTTGTACTAGATGCCATGCTTCTTTTTTGTGAATTAAAGTCGTTTTCATGGCTATGAGAGGTGGATGAAATAAGTAGCACTGTTTGCTCCCACTTTATGTTAGCCACAGAGTTCTCTGCTTTTGGCTTTCTTGTGTGGATTTTAAAAACAGTTTATAACAGTTTTCTCCTTTTCTCTCCATTTTATGTGGGTTTCTAGGATCACATTTTGCTGCTGTCTATACATTCTCTTTCCAGTCCTTGCCACCACCACAGGCCCTCTACTTTTCCTGTTTAGTTGTTTGCTGATAAACTTGATAATTAATAACTGTAAAGTTCATTCTAAAATAAAGGTGAATGAACTCTATATATCTTAATGTTCAGGTTTTGTGATCTTTGTTTTTTTATATTAAGCATTTTTTTTCAGTTTAATTCTTGGATCTTGGCTGTTGGGTGATTGATGGATGCATATTTTAGGAACTAGATCACAAGTTGTATGTGCAACTTCTAAAGTTCTTAAATGTTCAAGCTTAGTTTTAAGTACAAATAAGCATCTAAGAAAAATCAATAAGAAAAAAATCTGTGCTATCTAAATCAATGGACTTCAAATTGGTATAGGCACCCATGGAAATCCTTAAGACCTTTTCAGGTCATCTATGAGGTCAAAACTATTTTCACATTACTCAGATACTGTGTGATGCTTTTTGTATTGATAGCGCAAAAGCAGTGGTGAGTTAATTTGCTGGTGCCTTAAACCAAATCATGGAGTGGTATTGAATTATACCAGTAGTCACCGTATGCTTCATTGCTGTGTATTTTCAGTAAGTATCCTTGGTGAGGCAGTACAGGTTATTAATTTTGAATAAATCTTAGCCCTTGAGCACATATCTTTTTAATATTTGTGTGGCAGAGTAGGAAATACATACAAAGTAATAGTTGCATACTCAAATATGGTTTTCTCAAGAAATACCACTTCTGTCATAGTTTGAGTTACAATCTGAACTAGATACATTTTTCATGAATATCATCTCTTGGGAAAAAAAATTGGCAGATGAATTTTGAATCTTCAGACTTGGTTATTTTACTGACATTATCTTTAAAATTTATAAGGTAAACTTGTCACTTAAAAAATGCTTTGTCAGTTTTGTAGCCACTGATAGAACTTGGAATAAATTAGAATATTGGAAAACTTGTGTCTTGCTCCTCTGAGTTTGACAGCTTCCAGGTGCAGATGCTCCTCACCTCACAGTAGAGCTGCATCCCAGTCAATGTGTTGTAAAGATAAAAGGATCTTAAGTTGAAAATGGATTTACTACTACTCACCTATCAAACTGTTAAAGCATTATACTACAACAAAAATTATGTGAATACAATCTCTGTCAAAATATCTTATTGTATTTACTCTTCTTGTGATAATATGAGATGATGCTTCAAAGGTACTTTGTGACTTTTCTTTGGCATATTCAAATTGCCGCCATCGCTACTCTTGCACTTTGGGGCTATTTAGTAAAATAGGGATTACTTGAGCATAGGCACTGGGGTACAGTGACAGTCAGTCATTCACCAAGACAGCTACTAAGTGACCTGTGGGCAGGTAGTGTGTGCAGTGTGGATATACTGGACAAAGGAATGGTTCACAGAGCAGGATGGTGTGAGGTACATAACTTAAAACTTGTGAATTGTTTACTTATGGAATTTTCTATTTAATAGTTTTAGACTACAGTTAACTACAGAAACCTCAGAAATGAAGCTATAGTAAGTAAAACTGTGGATAAGGAGTATCTACTCAATGTATTAATTTTAAATAAAGTAAGTTGATAATTTAAAATGGATTAGTTTAAATTTCAATACTATATTTCATATCTATAAATCTAGACCATATCAACATAGGTTTTTGGGGATCCTCAGTTTTTTTTAAGAATAGGAAGGAAGCCTGGTACTAGAATGTTTGAAAACTGCCAGTCTTATGTTAATTATAGGCAGAATCACTGAATTATGTCTCCCTGAACTTGTGGAGATTCTCCAGTGAGAGTTACTAATGGTTACTGGTAAGGACGACTTGCCAGTCTGGTAATTGAAGGAAAAAGTAGACTAGGTGTTTTAAGCAAGATTGAATTTTCCTTGTTTATAATAACAAAGGAGTACAACTCACCAGAGGGATACATTTTTAAAAAATTTTTAGCTATTAAAACAGGTTCTAATTTAATTAATTTAGCTCATTTAGAAGTAACAGACTTTAGCCAGGCATGGTGGCGCACGCCTGTAATCCAAGCGATTTGGGAGGCTGAGTCAGGAGGATCGCAAGTTCAAAGCCAGCCTCAGCAAATCAGCGAAACCCTATCTCTAAATAAAAATACAAAATAGGGCTGGGGATGTGGCTCAGTAGCCGAGTGTCCCTGAGTTCAATCCCTGGTTCCCAAAAAAAAAAAAAAAAAAAAAAGAAGTAACAGACTTTAAATCTTGTGTTCATTAGTCAAATCGTGTACTCTTTTCCTAACATTTTTCCAGAGCTTTATTGAACTTTACAATCTTAGTTAATTCTGAAACATTAGAATTTTTTACTTGAATATGTCAGAAATGTGCTTTCTCCAGCAAAACAAAAACTCCTCACTACCACCTATCATTCTTCACAGGCTTATTTCTTGATCAGCCTTTAAGTCAAGTCTCTTAAGAAGTCCATGCCCATGTTCCCCTTACATATTTATAAGAATCAAGCTACAGAATGAGGTTGAATATCAGACTTCTAGTCAACCTGAAATCTGTACTGTGCCCATAATTTTCTGCCACTCAGTTAATGGCAGTTCTCTTGTAGTTGTTCAAGCCCAAATCCTTGCTACCATGTTGACTTTTCTTGTCTTCTGCATGTGAATCCATCAGCAGCTTCTGTTAGCTGTACCTTCAGAACATATCCAGAATCCTCAATTGCTGCCATCATTCTTTCTCACCTGGGTTATTGTCATCTAGCTTCCTTGGTTGGACCTTATCACTTAACTTAAAATTCTGTGATATTTTTCCCATCTTGTTTGGAATAATACCTGAGGGTCTGCTGAACTCTGTGCTGTATCTCCTCACTGTGTGCTTTTCTCAGACTTCATCTTCTCATCCCTGGGCAGCCTTGGCTGTCCACTGTCCTTGTTAACTGCCAACCTAGTTTATTTATTGTTTTTCTTTCTCTCTAAAAAATGTAATCACCATGACAGTGGATAAACAGCAGCTAATAGCCTGTTTTCTGCCCTGTTCCTATCATCTAGGATAGTTAGTGGTGCAGGAAATGTTTATTAAAAGTTAAGAATAAATGTAATCACACAATTTTGTTTTCTAAGAAAAAGCAAGGCTGCACAGATAGTTGGACTTGTTTGAGTGTTTCTGGAGTGGCATTTCCTATACCTGTACCTGGGTTTCCTGATTTCTATTTCTTTTCATGTACAGCAGCATGTGCTTTGTGTGGCACTTTTTCTTTTCTTTCTTTCTTTTTTTTTTTTGCATATGAACTTAAGCAAGCCGTATATTCAGAAAAAAGGGAAACTACCTTGAAGTGTAACTGTTTAATTTCTCTCATGCCAGGAGTTTACATTCAAAATGGCAAGAACTACAGACTGATTTCAATTGTATGAGCCAGGTATTTTCCTTCCAGTAATATATAGGAGCTATATCTTTTCTTTTTAGACATGCACATGATGGTGTCCAAGCCGGAACAGTGGGTAAAACCAATGGCTGTAGCAGGAGCCAATCAATATACATTTCATCTTGAGGCTACTGAGAACCCAGGGGCTTTGATTAAAGACATCCGGGAAAATGGGATGAAGGTAAGAAGTTGGTGGTGGTGGTAATGTTTTATATTATTCCCTTTCAGGGTTTGGTGGATTTGTTGGAAAGCAAGAAGTGACAGGTAAAGACGACCTGATGTAAACAGCTGTTTCATCTGTGAAGCTAGAGTTTAAGAATGACTTATTTATCCGATTTATATATGCCACTAATATTTTATGAAGATTACTGCCTTGTGGAACCATATGCCACATTAACTTGGGGAAAAAAAAACAATGAAATAATCTATTTATTCTATTTTATTAAAAATTGGTATTTATACTGTGCCTAATAGGCACAATAATACAATAATTGATGTAGTAAATTTTTCTCTGTTACAGGTAGGCCTTGCCATCAAACCAGGAACTACAGTTGAGTATTTGGCACCATGGGCTAATCAGATAGATATGGCCTTGGTTATGACAGTGGAACCTGGGTTTGGAGGACAGAAATTCATGGAAGATATGATGCCAAAGGTAAAAGAAATATTTGATTCTGGGGTGAGAATTTTACTGTATGTGTTTATTCACTAAACATATATTGAAAGACTTGTCTATTAAGACAACTTATTATAGAGGTAAAGAGACATGGGTGCTTACAGATTGTTATAATACAGGATGACAAACACTGAAGTAGATTTAGGTTTTAAAATCAGAACTGCTGTATCCCTACTGTGACATTTTCTTTCAAAACTGTTTTCTCTATAACCTTTAGATCTCTTGGGAGTTTTCATTGAATATACAGGGTTTGCGTTTGTCTTCTTTGCATGAAGTATAGTCTCTGTAAAGACATGGCAGATTGTATGGAACAAAACCTGCTCTTATAAAGGTTAATTTGTCTCAGTACATTAAAAAGCAAGTGTTTTGATATAGTTATTTTGAGATTTGGAGTTATAATGGATAGTATAGCTATTTGATTTTGTTTTGTTTTTTTTCCCCCCACATATCCACTTTAGGAGTCACTTATTTCTTCATGTATATCTAGGTTCATTGGTTAAGGACCCAGTTCCCGTCTTTGGATATAGAGGTCGATGGTGGAGTAGGTCCTGACACTGTCCATAAATGTGCAGAGGTGAGACTCCTTGACTGTGACTAGACCAATTTGTTGTCAGATAAAATCTGAAAGATATTTCCTAAGTTGACTTAGTTTCTTGGGAAAGTATTGTTCTCTTTATTTTTTTTTGTTTAAATGTAGAATTAAGAAGACCGTGAATTTCTAATGTGATAAATAAGTAAATAGTAAATCCTGGTTATATCAGTAATGCTAAAGAAAGTTCTTTATAGAAAAAGAATATGCTGAATGCCAGTCCTTTGGAAGACCATTAAGTTCCAGGTTCTTAGGAATGAAACATTTTTCTAAAACAAGGGGAAAAGAAAAGGTATCTCCTGTCAAAGGGAAAAAATAGAGAAATTTAATTTTCATAGTTTTTATGTTAATTTTTAGAACTTAGATATATTAGTTATCTATTTGTCCCTTGTAAAAACAGACAAGGACCATTTTTGACAAAAATCTATGTCTGATACCCACTTTGTCTTCTACGTAGAGGTGAGGTGTTTTCTTGCTTTGTTTTGTCCAGATAACTAGTCTGCTTATTTGGGCTTCAGCTTCATAAGAGGATGACAGCCCTTCCTATGGCAATGCAGGTGGTACAGGCTTGCTTTTATCCAGCAGTGTTGTATATCTGCACTTCTAATTTTTCCTAAAGTAGCCACACTTTTTTGCTTGATACATACTATCAATACTTGGCAATGATAGATACTTAGAGAGGAGTCTCGTCAAATGCACAAGCATGTATCTTTTTGACCCTTGTGGAATTGCTTTTAACTGTTTGCTATTATGCTATTCCTCCTCAAATGAAGTGACATACTAAGTGGTAGCCCTATAAAACTTATTTCTGTGAGGAATGTTGTTCCAGATGTAATGCTCTGTCATAAAGTGATCATGTCACATTGGAGAAATGTTCCTCAGCTTGTGGTTCCCCTGCTTCTCCCCTTTCTAGCAAGGAATCACATAACACATTGAATTTCCCTTCTCAAGTCATATCCTAGAAAGTTCAGAGCTAAATTTAAAGGCATCTTAACTTAGTTTTTAAAAATTATTTTTAAACATCTATTTTTATTTCTTTGCTTTTGCATATCAAAATGTCATTTTGAGGGATGGGGTTGTAGCTCATGTGAGGCACTGGGCTCAATTCTCAGCAGTACATATAAATTAATAGAATAAAGGTCCATTTACAATTAAAATGTATTTTATAAAAAAAAATATTACTTTGAAAATCTTTTGTAGATTTTTAAAACCATTCTGGAATGTTAGGGTAAAAGTCTTTCTGACCCAAAGTGAGAAGTCATTTAAATTTAATGTTGCTGATACCATATGGATAATTTTATATTTTCATGCTAATTGTCCTTTCAGAATTTCCACAAATTCATATAAGTAATTCAAAGATTGTTTCTTTAGTATCTATGGGGGCATTGGTATATATATATATTTTTTTTTTAAATTTTTTTTTTAGATGTTGATGGACCTTTATTTTATTCATTTATTTTTATGTGGTGCTGAGAATCGAACCCAGTTCCTCACACATGCTAGGCAAGCGCTCTACCACTGAGCCACAACCCCAGCCCGGCATTGGTATATATTGAGGAAAAATCTTAATAGAATTTAGGTTTAAAGGGTTTAAAATTATCTTTTAGCAAAGATAACTGTAGAACTTATTTAGAATAGATTTAATAGAAAAGTTCAGTGATTCTTTAAGTTCAGTGATTTATGATACATTTTAAAATAAATTTACATTTAACAATTTTACATTCTTATGAATATTATAACTTCTGTTATTGAATGAGATTGCTTAAATTTATCTCAAAGTGGATTTTGGACAAAGTGCTGGGATAGGCAATGGTAGAATTCTGTTTTAGGCTCCTCTTCTCCTTCCTTTAAGGCATAACCTAAGTGTTTACTTCTTCCAGGCAGGAGCTAATATGATTGTGTCTGGCAGTGCCATTATGAGGAGTGAAGACCCCAGATCTGTGATCAACTTACTAAGAAATGTTTGCTCAGAAGCTGCTCAGAAACGGTCTCTTGATCGATGAACTCACAAGGAACTCTGTGTTTGTGCTCATGAAACCTTCTTTTTACTGGAAAACAGGAATATTGACTACCAAATCATATCCAGTTGAGGCAGTGTTGCTTTTCTGAGCAATTATTCATTCCAGTGATTAAAATCTGTGCAGAATATTCTAAGAGGTTAAAAATTGGTGTGTACAACATTCTTTAGTGATCAAATTTAAAGGTTAGTGTGGTGGAAAGCTGTTTTTACTAGAATTGATTTTTATAAAGAGTAAAAGTATGGGCTGTATTAAGGTTACAAAAAAGAAGTGTGTCATAACACCTAAGGGGATATTAGCTATATGAAAATAATTTTTTCTATGTTTTTAAAAATAATATTCTGTTGTTTCCCATCTGCTTTCCAAAAGCAAAGGAAACCCTTATATTTTCCTAATTCATATCATTTTTTGATTTATTTGTATGCTTGATAACATGAGCAGTATGGAGCTAAAAAATGCAAGCTTGGGCGGGATGGCATACTGTCGTCTTGGATCTGAAACATTTATTTTTCACTTATCACCTTAAATTGGATTCATTAAAAACTATAAAGGCAATGTCCTATGAAGCCCAGGGGTTCTAAAATGCAAGCATAGATTTTATCAAGGTGTTTTGTTGAAGCATCTTATTCCGTGATTCTTTTCTATTCCTGGTTTTCTTAATCTCATTCTGCATTCTTAAGGACATTAAATAATGCTGTTGTGGTAACTCTGCATAGATAAAAAGTAAAACCTTGGGTTTCCATTGGGTTGAATCCCTTCTACCTGTTTGATCTCAGCAAATCACCCAACTTTTTCACACTTCTAATTCATTTGTACATTGACTATAATAACCATGCAGAGTTTTGTTGAAGATTAAAATAGATAATTGTTGATAAATGGAAAGCTTCCAGTAGTATTTCTAGAATTTAGAGAATGCACAAAGTAGATAGCAGCGTAAGTTTATGTTATGGGTTATGAAGTACTCTCATACAATCTTATTAAACCTATGAATTACTCCTACAAATGGCAGGACAGGTATTTTGTTCTGTTTAAAAAATGAAATTACAGCTCTACAATAGGCTGGTGTCATGGAAAGATCTAGTAGGACATAGAATTTCTGGCCTGTTTTACTTCCCACCAGCGGACCCCCCCTTGAATCTTTGGGAAATATGTTAGGTAAAAGAAGTTCCTTTTACTTAATATTGTCTTGTTTCCAGTCTACCTTTATGATGGTGGTTCAGATGACTGAGAATATTCTGGATTGATAGATCTTTATGCAAAGGATACACATTTTATTCCAAGAAAGACCAGGTAGGCTAAGAGATGATGTGGTAGTGTTAGAGTCTAAGTATTTATAACTGTGTTCCCAGTTATATAGAGATTATAAAGTGGTATCAGCTACTTCATTCTTCTAAATACACTCAGTGTGATACTTATGGCACAGAATAATAGAATCAGTATCATAAAATTTCTTGAGACTACTGTGAATTCTGAGAAACGAGTTTCAAAAAATAAGAACGTTGATACCTATGCATGCAGTAGAACTTGCTTAGGCCTTTTTCCTGTACCACAAGGTAAACCTTTGTTTCTTAATGATTGTATTTTGCCTTAGAAGTTTGTGCCATAAATAGGTAGTATTTAATCAAATCATACAACACAGACATATAGAAATAACTTTAATTAAAAAACTTACATAGAAGATTATAATATCAGACAAGACAAAGATTTGAATTTTTTGCCAGGACAACTTGAATATGTCTGGCTTTTTTTTTTTTCTTTTTTTCTTTTTTTCTTTAAGAATAAATGTACAGTGAAACTACAAGCAAAAGTTTGTCAGTATTGAATTTGAATTTTATCTCCCTTTAAGGGACCAGTATAATTTCCATTTCTGAACAAAAATTTTGCATCAAATCCCACAGTCTAGTCTAGGCCAAATAGTCATATTTCACTTAGATGAGTATTATAACTTGAATAACCTTTTTTACATGACAATGTGATTGATACAAATTGTCCTCAACTTTCACATAGAAAAAAAAATGGTATAATACCTTCAAAATGTGCAATCTCAGTATCAAATATTGAAGTATTGGCCCCTGAAAGTTCTAATTCACAATCTTAGGATGCAAATCAGAATAGACATTTGACTAAGCTATGACAAAGAAGGACCAAATTAATTAGAAATATGACAGTATTTCTAGACTAGAATTAAACCATTTTAAAAATTTTATAAAGAAGGACTTTCCTCTTCATTGCACATTTTAAATTGGTGTCTTCGTGAGATACAGAAAGTTAAACTCAAGTTGAGTTCTCAAAGATGTATAGTTTTAAAGTGCAGCCATATATAACTAATTTGCTTGTCTCAGTTCTGTTAGGAGTAAACAAAAAGTAGCCTGTGGTTAGTCCAACAGATATCATTGATTTTAAATAATTGAGTATTTTGTTAAATGGTATAAGAATTTCCATTAATAACTTCTGTTGGTTAAACATGTTAAAAAACAAAAATAACTCCCTCTCCATAGTCAAGACTTTTAGATTTTTTTTTAATCAGAGGAAACACGTGCTTTATATTTATTGCAGCTTACATTTCATAGGATAGTTTGTACATGCATTTTTAGTGGAGTGGGTCATTGCCAGTGCAATTTGAAAACTACGTGTGTGCATATGTGTGTATATTCTATACATATGTATATTCTTAATATATTTTGAGGCAATTTTAGTGAATTACCATGTGAATAGGAAAAAAAATAGCTCTCATTTGATGCAAAGGTGAGAGAGAGAGAGAGAGAGAGAGAGAGAGAGAGAGAGTGTGTGTGTGTGTGTGTGTGTGTGCGTGCGTGCACGCGCGTGCGATTTTAAAAATTACCCAATAATGTGATTCAACATCAAATTGCAGGAGTTAATATCTTGGTGCTTGTCATTTGTATGATAAACACAAATGACTAGCACTTGTCTGTAGGTGAAAAGCTAGCTACTTCTGTGATTTGAGAAGGACAAAAAACAATCTTGCCTGCTCCATAAATAGCATGAAAGATGAATACATGCAGTACATTCTGTCATTCTGGAATTATGACCAGAGATGGGTGGGAGATCCAGAATAGGGCTATTTTTCCCCCTCCTGACTTCCCTTCAGTTACATAGTTTCTTCATCTGTTCCCTGTCACCTATTTTTTTTAACATTTGTAAGTCCTAGACCAAAGGCTTTATACTCTTCTATTCCACCTAACTGTTTTTTGGGGTGGTGGCCATTCTCTGGTGCATTGGTACAGAAGACTTCAGCATGGAAAGCTGTGCTTGACACCTCAGTTTGATTGTTTTTATCCTCCTGGCATAATAAAACTGCTGTGTCTTCATCCTTCAGTGGAAAAGACCGTCGTTCCCACCACAAAGACTGAAAGAGGAAACATTTTCAGTAAGTTCATGTATCAAGAAATATGTAAATGTCAATTATATTCTATTCTTTTAGCACATAAATGTGCAAATTTGCATTTGGACCTAAATATCTCAAAGTTGGATATATTGAGAATGTAGTGACTTTGGGGCATTGTTTCACTCTGCCTCCGCCAACAAGAGGAATAGCACTGGTTGGTCTTCATTTTCAGCCCAAGAATACTTTAGGAAAACCCCTTTCAAAGTGCTTTTAAGTTTGATCAACTTCTTCAGTATCTTCATTTCCATCTCATTGTTATTAAGATACCTACTGACTTTTTCTGCTCTGAGTTTTCTGCAACTTGCCTATCATAATTTCTATAGCCTCCACTCTCCATTCTAGATCTGGTTCTTGCTTTGCAGCACCTATTTATAAAGAAAGGTGCACGAATGGATGCAGTGTTAGAAAACACTCCCCTTAAGGTAGGAACTGGATCTATGGTGAGCAAGTAAAAACTTTAAGAGGAAGAAGAGAACTAGCAACTAACATTCACTATGCCAGGTGCTATTCTCCATTAGTCATATTCATTTTGTAATGAAACTGATAGCATCTGCATTTCTTAATAAGTAGGTAGTTGGAAGTTGCTAATGATAGGATACAAAAAAAAATTGCAATTAGTGATGGAACTATAATGTTGCAATACAGATCTGATTCTTATCCTTCTAGAATGAACTGAGTTCAATATGTAGGGTTGAAACAATTTACAATATGTAATTTCTATATACACAAAAATTAAAAGGCAGTTAAAATGTACTTACCATGATTTCTTGATTTTCATTTAAAGGTGAGCCATGTGCATAGAGATCATGGTGTTCTGAAGGAAGATCAGGAGGACTTTCAGCAGCACATTGCTGACTGCTACTGAAGTCATTAGGGCATTCTTTCAAAAGAAAGTCCTGTCCTTCAACGTTTTTACTGTAAGCCCTACCAAGAAAATAATTACATATTTCTTGAGATCTTAACATTTTATGATCCAAAGGTATCACTAAGTTAAACTTGGTAGTTTTTCTAAAATTCATCTGTTCCCTTCCTGGTGCTACTATTTTCTGATCTCAAAGGCTTAAATATTTAGTCAAATTATATTTATATGTTTATCTCAAAGGCTTTGTTAAATATTTAGCCAAATTATAATAGCAGATTTTGTTGTTACTTGGCTTGCTTTTTCTTTCCTTCTTTTTTTTTTTTTGGAACTGGGGATTGAACTCAGGGGCACTTGGTCACTGAACCACATCCCCAGCCCTATTTTGTATTTTATTTAGAGACAGGGTCTCACTGAGTTGCTTAGGGCCTCGCTAAGTTGCTGAGGCTGGCTTTGAACTCATGATCCTCCTGACTCAGCCTCCCAAGTCACTTGGATTACAGGCGTGCGCCACCACACCCAGCTTTTTTTTCTTTTTGAAAGACAAGAAACAGTAATTGTTTGACCCTTATAGTCTTTGAGCTCTTAAGATATTTTGTAATTATTATAATATCATCCATGAATTTCACAGTTCATTTTTCCCTCTGTATTTCTGGAATGTGGGGAAGAATGAGAATTCCATAATCTTATGTGTATTAGGAGAACTCCAGGATTTATAGCAAGCCTGGATATCTTGAGAAAGGTATTTTAATAGAATTAATTAAATGAGAGATGCCCCTTCACTGAAATGACTGCCAGATTTCACATGATATTGTTTCATGATTTGGGGATATATTAAAAATAATTCTATGTAAATGTAATAATAATAATAATAATCCTATGTAAATGTAATACTGTAGGGATACTTTCAAATACGTAGTTATTAAATGTGATTTATTTTCCTTTCCCTAAAGGTCTGCGTTTTTAAAACTACTTTAGACTATTTGCCTTTTAGATTGGACAGTTTTCTTCAGAATTTTTCTTTTAAAGTATTAGTCATTTTGAAGTAGTTATTTTAAAATGGACTATCTAAATTCCATCCCCCAATGTTAGGTCCACTGTTAAAGTAGACTGAAGTGACCTACTGTAGAATTTTTATATTATTTGCTAGTTAACTCTATTCCTGAGACTGACAGAAAACCTGAGAAATAATAAAATACAGAAACTCAATTCATCCTCACATGCTTAGCCCAAGCCCAATATATTTTTAATATAAACCCAGTATATGCTGTGAAACACTAGTACATATACTCGTACAGAACTCACTGATGTTAATTTCTTATGTGTTCCTTCTTCGTGGCTTCCCCCAAAATTCATGCAGAATTTTTGTTCATTCCACGTGGGCTTCATGTTTTTGGGTTTTAAATTTAAAATACTTGCCTACTGTTTCTTCTGTGCCATTTGCTTTGTTCCCATAGTGACCACCTGGCTTGCTCTCTCTCTTCATATTTTTTGTGTCTTAGGGAGAAGACTTCATCAGAAAGATCTTCTATCTGGAATTAGCAAAAAAGATTTTGCTTTTATGGGAATCCTTCTGAACAGGTTTCAAATGGTTCATCTAGAGCACAGTAGGAAGCAGACTCTAAAATGCAGTTTGTGTCAGTCAAGAAAACACATTAGGAGATTAGCCTCAAATTCCTGAAAGGTGGGAGTCCAAAGTTTTATCTTCTTCCTCTTGGTTCACATTTGAAGACTTACTGAGATTACAAATGAGTTACTCTTTCCATTAGCTACAGCTTCCATAAAATAATCTTAAAGCTTTATTCATTCAATTGGATTTGTATTGATTGTTTTTTATGGCACACACATTGTTCTGAGAAAACGTTAATGTCAAATAAAAGTAAAACTGATTAAGTCACAATGCCTTATCTGGGAATCTAACCTGGATAATTTGGTTATATTTAGGAATTTGGGTTTCTTGACAAGGATCTTTCTGAAATAGAATGCATTACAAGAGGGAAGGTCATTAAAGGTAAGTTGTAGGGTAGCTGAAAAACAGAACCGGGCATGGAAACACTGTTATTCATAGAAATCAAGTATCTTCTACAGTGTACTGCTTTTAGAGACCGTCATGTTGACATTAGTTTGGTTATTCAGTATTTTTCCCTATCTTCTTATCTTAGTGTGTACAGGTCTATAAACCCTTACCTATAATTCCAAAATCCAAAAATCTGAAAAAACAAATTTTTCATATAATCCAACCTGATCTGAAACGGTATGAGGCTGTTTCTAGTGTTCATCCCACTCATTGGTGCCTGTTTGATTACAGACCTATTAACACTTGATTAATGTTACAAGAACTGTTTAGACTGAGTATTACATTATACATGTACCACATTAAATTCCATAATTTTCCAAATTCAAAAGCAAAGTGGTTCTGATATTTTGAAAATGGCATTGTAGGAGTGAATATTGAGACTTTCTCCTTATGAACAAAAATAAGATTAATGCTGAGGAGGTATATTTCTATATCATGTCAACTAATAAATAGCTTATTTTATTTTCCTCTGTTCCTTTATACATTCTTTTTGATGTCAAATTTGCACAGAAATGTTTTTCTAACAATTTATATCCTTTTTGAAAAATTTTTCGTAAGTGAAAAAATCAGAAGTTCAAGGGTTCGTTTTCCTTTAGTTCCTTAAATGTTAAATTAAGCAGGCTTCATAATATACAAGGTACAATTATCCCATTAAATGAAAGGTAGCTTACCTCTTCTTCACCTAAGTTACATTCATCCAAAGGCTGAAGAACAACCATCCTCCAGCTGTTGAAGATATAAATCAATTTCAAATAGCTTTTATCAATTAGTCTAAGTGTAGCTATTTTTTTTCTTAAGCATGTGATACACTGTGTTTTCTGTCCTTGGGATTTCCACAATTCACGTGGTTCTATCTTAACTTTTTGTTTTTTTAAAGAGAAAGAATATTTGTATTATGAGAAAAGAACACAGGGAAGATGAGTCTTTACTTTTGACTTTACAGTGAGTGAACATTCATTTTATATATAACAATTATGTACTGATTTTAAATTAAGTCAATGGTATATTGATAAACTAACTTGACCAAAAAGAAGGGAAAAAAGATCTGATTTGTTATTTCTGCCAATTTCTTTGATGTGAAAATGCCTATTCTTACCTTTTTCAACCTATTTATAGTATAACCAGCTCACAGAATTCTGTATTTTACAGCCAGGTCCACCAGCTAGTTCCAGCCCACTACTGCAAATGCAAAAATGTTGCTATGGAACAAATACTTCTAATTTTTGTAGAAAATTTCAACAGGTTTTTTCAGTATGAGTTCTCTGCCTTCTAGAGTATTAGACTTGTCTTAATACCTCAAAGTAATTAAGTAAAGAGAAACTGAAATTAAAATACAGGGCCTTGACTAGTTTTCACCTGGCTCATATTTTGATTTCCAACCTTTTTCTCTCTTCTTCCTTACGCTATATTCATATTTTTAGGAACTGCTTTCATCATTGCCAGCAATTTGGCTAACCTGACTGCCAGTAGAAGGAGATCTGCATATGGTATTCAGGAACCTCCACAATCTGGTTCTTTTCTAGCCTTACCTGCCTTTATCAATCTATGCAACACGTGAATATCTGACTTAGCCTTACACATTTGCCTGTCTACCTTTGTTGTTGTCTCCCTGTTGTAAATAGCCTAGCTCCATGTATGTCTTCTCAACTCTTTCCATGCATTTTTCCACTTAGTGTGTTTACTACTGATTTGGGAGCATATCAAAATTTATTTTTGTTGTGAGAGCTGTTACTGTCTTACAAGGTGAATACATTATGCAAAGGTAGTTGCTTTCTTTGCATTCTTAGCAACCTACACACGTCTCTTTAAGGCAAATATTGTTTGTTGTGTAGTTTTTATATCAGTAAAGTACCTTTTAGTGCCATTGTATGTAATAGGTACCAAAATATAAATGAATGAAAAAAAATGACTAGAATGCTGAAGTAAATCAATATAGAAATTCTTGGTTCTTAATAAAAGCTAAGAAGTAAAGTTGTGATACTCTGGCACTTTTTCTTCACCATGAGTAATGTGAAACTTTTCTTACACCATGTTTTCCTCTCTGGCTGTATAAGTAGGGTAGAAAATGGGGCAGCATTCTCTTCTCAGTTAAAAGTTCATCTTCACTCTGAATTTAAGTTTATTAAAGGAAGAAGGAAAAATGTATACATACCTTGGAGTGATAATTTCCTTATATTGGAGTTTCTCTAATTTAGCTGGTGCTACTAATGACATGGGAATCACAATGTTATCTATGTCGTAAGAGCTCTCACTTCTTAACCTCCTTCGTGCAGTACTCTGCAAAACAGAATATGATACTGGTTTACATGTCTAGTTAACCTGTGATGATATATTTCTTTCATTAGTTATATAACAGTATGTAAGTATATCATTTTTGTAAATATATTATTTAAAATCTGACTATAAAATGTTAAGAAAACCAGTTAAGGAAGTATGCCTAAACTCTGGCAGGTTTGTAATTTGTATATTTATGTGTATAAACAAACAAGCTTATTAGGAAAGGTTATGAAATATATTTTGTGAGACCTTTAGTAAAAATTATTACAGTCTTTATGTATTTTTGGTTCGAGTTTCAGACTGTTAATTTCTAATACTTCCCACTTTTTAACTTTTCTACTCCTGGGCTTTGTGCCAAAAATCAAGATCAATTAAGAACAATACATGAAAAAAATATAAATAAAAGTAAAACGAAAAACAATACATTTCTTCAAAACACAACACAGTACACATAATCTCATTAGCAAGATTCTTTGTAGCTTCATATGTTAAAGAGTAGAAATGGTCATGATAAAATTTAGTTTTTAACACAGAAAAGAATCTATAACAAGTTAGCAGCTTTCCAAGTGAAAAAAATGTTTTATTTAATCAAATTTATTATTTCATAGTAAGAGTTCTAAATGTGCTAGTAAAGCAGATATAAATTAGCAAAATGCTCAACTTTTTTAATTGGCTGGTTTTATTTCAAAAATCTTTTAAGTAGTTTAAACAATTTTTGATAATATGGAGTTTTTAATTTTTTCCTTTATTGGTGCATTTGTAATTATTCGTAATAGTGGGACTTATTGTTATGTATTTTTACATGCAATATAACAATATAATATAAAGCAGTTTTAGAGTTCAGTATAAAAAAACCTACTTGTGCTGATGAATTCTGCGTTCTTGATATAACATTGACATTAGAGATGGTAGTGAAATTACAATGGGATCCTGGTTCTGTGCGTTGAAAAGCAAATTCTTCAAATCTGTTTTTTTCTCCTGTCAAGGAAAGAACCATTCATAATGTCACACATTAAACATAACCAGTATTATTAGAATTATTTTTCCCAGTTAGGTAAGAGGTGAATTGATACTCTGTTGACTGATTTTTAAAATTAATGTTTTGAAAATAAAAAAGGAAATATGAAAAAAAAAAGAACCTCATTTAGTCTTGCTACAAGTATTTCCATTTTTCTGGTGCCTTGGCATTTTCTCTCCATCACATTTCATATTACTTAAGACTCTATCTGCTCTCTTTACACTGTTCCTTTTTTCTGTGACTCCTCTCATAGGCTACACGTTAAGACTGATCTGAATTTTCTTACCTTTTCTCATTTTTTTTTCATGTCTGACTTCTTTTTCTGTGAGATTTCCTCAATCTTATAAAAACACTTTTGAAAAATTTCTGCAATTAAAGTGTACTACTTTCTAAAAGTTACTGTCCTCGTGTTTGTTTTTTATACCTTCCTTTTCTTATTTCATGAATGAAGTGTTTCTCTGATGATATTGATTCGTAATTGACTTGGTATTATGTTTCTTTCCAGTTCCTTTGTTTTTAATTCTTACTAAAGAAATTTATAAATTTATTCATTTACATACTGTTTATTTTATTCTAGTGTGCATCTTAAAAAAGTGACATTTTCCTGAATAATGTACAATCTAATACCTAGTCTATATTTATATTTCTCCAGTTGTTAAAATATATCCTCTATGGTTAGTTTCTTCAAATATGGAGCCACATATTGAAATCAGTTATTACTCTTCAAGTTTTCTTATAATCTAGAATAGCTCATTCTTTATGATATGACTTGTTACACAGACTGGACTAATGTCCTGCACTTTTGGAGTTGTCTATTTCTTTGCAGTATGTCTTTTTATTTGTTCTTATGTCCCTAAATATCTGTTCAACTCAAAATGAGATCTAAAGTATCAATCAATTTGCATCTTATTAAGAGGTACGAAAAAGTTCCTTTGTTTTGGTATGGCATGTATGAAAGTTCTTCAAAAGCTTGATGATCCTTGGTTGTCTTATTCTTAAGAGAGACACTACAGAGAATAATGAAAGTTCTGGATGTGTGGGAATTTGTTCATTTTGTGCCACAATGTATTTGATTATGTAGTGACTATTAGGTAATGACTTTGTCTATTTCGGGAGAATTTCTAAAGCTGGTGGAGGTAATGCATTAAATCAATTGTGTATAATTATAGTTAAGTACATCTTCAATGTAAATAGTTTAATTTGTAAGGTACATTATTGAGATGTCATCTGGGGAATATTTACAAAAATATAGTATAATGTTCCCTGAAACAGTGAACAAACACCAAATGTGTAGATGTTTTCCTATTCAAAATATATTTGCCAGTTTTGTTTTTTATCATTAACAGTGACTGGGATGACGATCTTCTCCCATATCACACAACAAATCAATTTTGTATTATTGGAAGAATTCTAGCTTCAAGTGATATCTCTTGATTATCTTGGGACTATAAAGATTCCTAAGGAGAACTGAACAAGGTAGTTGAATGCCTTAGTTGACCACTTTCTCAAAATCTTGAGAAATTTAGATATAGTAATAAATTTCTCTAAATGACCTTTTGTTGAACTAGTTTGAGTCCAGAACAACCTTAGAGATTAAATTCTAATCAGACAACAGTTGATGGAAGAGAACTAGCCAGGGAACTCTGGAAGGAAACTGTCATAAAATGGGTAAGTAACCAGTCTAAAAATTCTAAATTAATGATATGAATATGCTTATGGGATGTGATAAATGTTTTAATTAAGTGACCATTCTGAATTATAAACTCCCATGAGACAATTATAAACTTCTTTGAAAAGGAGATTATTTTCAATATTTAAACCTAATGGTCATATCCTCATTTTAACCTACCTAATGCTGTTTCGCTCAAATGTCTTTTCTTTCTTCCCTGAAACAGTTGTGCAGAAGATTCTGACCTTATTTGAGGCTTACATGTAGGTGAATATCCATTGCTCCACTGATTCAGAGAAGTACTGTGTACTACAACAAATGAAAGGAAATGTGAAGTTTTAGTTTAACACAAATAATGAACATGTTAATCTGTGTATACAGCAATGCAGAATTTTAAGATATCAGTTCAAAATCACTTGTAATGAAATACTTAAGTACCAAGATGGATTCCCCTTAAGCTAAAAATACCTGATATAGGATTCCTTAAAAACATCCTCAGGAAGTACCCAACTTCCTGTATTTGCTTCATTTGATCTCTTCCTAAAGTCTTCCAAATTAGTATCTATTAGTTCAGAACTATAAATTTTGACTGAATAGAATCTGAATCCTGAAGTGGCTTACCCTTAAATCCAGAAATAATTCAGGACTAAGTTTCAACATGGTCACAACAGTCTTGGACTCCTTGAGAGCAAGACCCAGATTTTATTCACCTCTGACAGTGACAAGCACTAGTCTTTCACTTTTTAAAAATAAAAACAGTGCACAATTTTAAGTCATTCAGTGCATTCTCATCTATAAAATAGGGATAATAGCTATCTTGGGATTATGAAGATTAAATGAACTGAGTATCTGGCATGATAAGTGCCTAATAAATACTAACTTCATCATTACTGTTATCTGAATCTATTTCCAGTGTTGATTTAATAACAAAATTGGCTCCTTTCTGTAGACATTAGTCACAGTTCCCAAACTCTGATTGACACTGAAGCAAAGGGCATAGCCTAGCAACAGTGACCAGGAGTCCAGTTTCATGATGGCAAAGCATTCTAAAAATGATAAGACAAAATTTGTATATGTAGGCTCATGGAGATATGCCCCTATACAAGCAGAAAAGGGAACTTATAAATCAGAATTTATAAGACATCTCCGAAAGACTAATAACCTGTGGAACTGGAAGAGGAAACCCAGAGTAAAAGCCCATAGGAAAGTGCTGCCACAAAAATGTGATCAATACCAAAGGTGCTCTAGACCTGGAAAAGAAAAACTGAGAGCTGGGCAATTCACTGTACCAGCTGATATGTTGTCAATACATGCCAGTATCCATCTCAGCCAGGCTACCAGATGAGATTACCATTCACAAATCTGAATGTAGTGTAAGGAGTAAATGCCTACCCTTATCAATAACAGTGGAAAAACAACTTTTTTTTTTTTTTTTTTTTTGAAAAACGATCTTTAGCAATGAATGTCAACTTCAAAAATGAAGTAGACAAACCCCTAAAATATTGACTACCAGTGTCATAAAACAGAAGATCTGCAAGTGAAGAACCATCCAATAGTTACTGGAACATTCACAGAAAAGATTACCAGGTCTTTAAAACATTTGTGAAGAAAAACAAGACCAAGAGTCGTCTTGAGAGATCTCAGAAATGTAAAATACAATTGTTCAAAATAAGAACAATCACTGAGTGGTCTGAGTAACAGAATGGATGCTGCTGAAAATAAAATTTGGGACTGGAAGAGGATTACAACTGAAAGGAACAATGACTATGAACGGGGAGGTAATACTTGACAGTAAAAATGTTTTTAGACTCAACCCTAATATTTCAGAGAACTGTCTTGAACATCAGGAAATAAAAATCATACAGGATATCCTAGATGAAGATATCCTCTAAGTTACAAGAAAAGGGTTAATATTCCCCAAAAAAGGGGAATCCATTTGCCATAGCAAAACTAATTGTAAGAAAACAATGACTAAACAGCCCAGGAAAAAATGGTGGGCAGAATTTTAAGATGGCCTCTTGATATTTTCCACCATCCAAAAAAGTCTCGAGAGAAAGATGTTAAATAAAATAATAAACACAATTAATCCTACACATTAAAAAAGGGTAACTAGAGGGCTTGAAGTGTAGCTCAGTTGTAGAGCTTGTAATATTCTGCTAGAGTAATTTAAGCATATGCAAGATATTTAACCCTTTGGTTGTCTTTTTTTACTCCCCAGATAAAGAGATTTCATATATGATTAGAAATAGCTGACAGCAAGGGGAAGAAAGAATAGCTTGGGCAAAGGTTGAAGGCAGCAAGGAACGGGGACAAATCTGGGAACTGGATAGCAGGTATGTAAAGGAAGCATGGTGAAGAAAATGGGACAGGCAGGAGCCAGCAATCTGCAGATAGCGCTTTAGGGGAAGAATATTCCCTCAAATAAAAGGCTGGGGTGGGGATTCTGATTTGCATTTTGGAAAGATCACTGTCTAGTGATTGAAGCTAACTAAAAATGAGTTTATTTAGCAGTGCAGAAGAAATGTTGGTCTGAATGTGATTGAAATGCAGATAGGAAGATTTGAAACAAGTTTACAAGCTAATATTGACAACTTGGCTAGTTCACATGGGAGGAAATAGGGGTTAAGATGGCTGAGTCCAATTGTGGGTTATGGTTCTTTTGTTTCTCTCATTTATCCACTTCAGGAACGTTTAATTTTCTTATACTCAAACTTAGAAAAAAAGATGAAATGTACAGAGTTTCTATACATCCTTTACCCAGATTGCCCAGATGTTAACATTTTGTCACATTTGCTTTACCTTTCATGAAGAGATCAAATTATAAGTTTCTGACAGGGATGGTGCTTTATCCCTTAATATTTCAGTGTGTACTTCTCAAAAACAAGGACATAATTTTATGTAGCTACATTTGTCAGAAATCAAGAAATGAATACCATTAGCTAATTTATAGGCCTTTATCAATTTTCACCAGTTGTTCCTATGAGTAGTTTGTAGAAAATTCTAGTTGCTCATTGCATTCAGTCTCTTATATCTGAAACAGTTATGCTGTCTTTCATAACCTTAAATGTTTTGGTAACTACAGGCTCGTGAATCAGTTTTTTAATATTTCCTCATGATGAGACTTATTTATTTTCAACTCTGCACTTTGACTTGTGCTTATGTCCTTGTTGCCTGAAGTCAGCAGTGCCATAGTAAATGCAGTAAAGAATGAATCCAAGTTCTGTGGCACTTCACACAAAGATCTGTCTGCTTAACCTTCGCACAATTTCCTCTGCAGGAATACCTAGCTATTTGTATATACTTGAACATATCACATTGTTTTAAGTCTTTATGATGAGTGCTGGTTCCCATTATTCAAGCCTTGTTTGTTACATAATATGGCCAATATTAAACATGTGGGATCTTTGTTAAGAGTTTAGAATCTGCATTCTAATAATACCCTTCAAGGAATATGTTCTTACATTAAGTTTGAGAAGCATTGATTTGGAATACTTCATCCTTCCACTAGATTCCAAGATGGCACTTGGAATCACCATTTGTCTTAGAGTTCTTACCTTATTCCTCTTGCCTTATGCTAAGCTATCTACTCCTTTTTTTTTTTTTTTTTTTTTTTTTTGGTGTATGTATGTGGTGCTGGAGATTGAACCCAGGGTCTTATATATGCTAAGTGAGTGCTCTATCACTGAGCTAAACCCTCAGCCCTGCTTTTGTATAGAATATTTATGCTATACACAAATGTGTGCTTATCATACCATATAATAGTTATTCATGTTTGCTTTCCCCTGTTATATTATAATTTATTTGATTTCCTATGATTCACCTTTGGTTCTTTACATTATAATCTTGGCACAGAGGAGGTGCTCAAGAATGAATGTTGAACTCTGTAGTTCTACTTAATTCTATAGAAATCACTAAGAGTAAAAGAAATTAATGAGCAGCTACCTTAAGAAAGATATAAAGATATATATATAATGAAACCTAATTAGTGCTTAATTATTTGGAGTAGGAATGGTATGGAATGAGAAGGGGATGAGAGATTGGTATACAAAAAAATACGTCATTGATTTGTCTAATATTAAAACATCCAGCTCAAGTATATTTCTAACCTTTAATTTTCTATTACATGTGACATATCATTATAATCAACACATTATTAATTCTGTACCTGATATTTACACTGCCTTATTTCAGTCAGATAAATGGTAAAATAACATTAGAACAGTGATCATATGGTCTCTAACATCATATACTTTCATTTTGCATAATCATAATTTAGTTAGGATAACATATAATGTTATTTTATCCTATAACTTGTTCTTTATTTCTTCAAATGGTTGCCTAACATTCCTGATTAGAGACTATCCTTCAGTTATGTCCTAGTTGTTGGACATATGGTTGTTACTACTGTCATCATCATGAAATTATTGCTATTATGCAATTTCTTAAAATAATCATATTAAAGGATATGTGTTTTCCTTTTTGAAAAATGTGTGTATCTCCCACCAGGTAGAATTATGTCATGAAAAAGTACCTGAACATAAGCCTACATTTTCCAGTCTTTAGTTTTTCTTCCCTAAGTGTAGGTAATTGTTCCTTGCCTTTGGTGCTTTTTATTTTTTCCTATAACTTTTTATTGTGGAAAACTTTTAAACAAACACAAAAGGAGACTACAATAATGAACTCCTGTGTACCCTTCACTCAGTTTTAGCAATGATCAGCTTGATCAATCTTGTTTCATCTCTTCTTCCACCACCTTTTTTGCTATAATTTAAAGCAAGTTCCAGACATTATCTTTTCATCAAATACATCAGCATGAATCTCTAACAAACTGATAGCATTTATGTAACTTACAGTACATTATTACATACAGCAAAACTAACAATAATTCACTAATATCTCAGTCAATGTTGTGATTTCTCTAATTGTTTTAAAAGTGCATGTATGGGGGCTGGGGATGTGGCTCAGTGGTAGAGCGCTTGCCAAGCATGTATGAAGCACTGGGTTCAATTCTCTGCACGACATAAAAATGAGTAAGTAAAATAAATGTGTCCATCTACACCTAAAAAAAAATTTTAAATACATGTATGTGTGTCTGTATACAGCTGGTTTGTTCAGAACCCCAACAAAGTCCACATATCACAGTTAATTCATGGAAGAATAAACATTTTTACATGATTATAATTGTACCAAACACAGAAGTAAAATGTCTTCATCTATTTGTCACAATGTTCTTTTGATAAGTAACATTTCTGTCCTTACATGAACTTTTAAGATATTTTTAACTTTGTATATTCTACTCTAGTACATAGTTTACCATGTCCCTACATTCTTCAAGTTGTTGCTGATTTTTTATTATCACAAAAAATGGTAAGATGAATATATTTATGTTTAAAGGTTTCATATTTAGGATTAGACTACCTTCTTGGAAATGGAATGACTGGGTCAGAATACAGAGTTAACATTCAGTTCAGTAAATACTTATTTTGAGCAGATATAAAAGTAAAAAGGGCAGATCTTTTCCTTTTTCTATCACCCCCCCCCGCACACTCCAACTTAAAAAAGTATATATTTGGTTTAAAGACCTTTTAATACATCTTACAGTGCTTCCAAAAAGGCTTGTGTCAATTCTTATTGTAAATATCTGAGTACTGTTTTTACTATCATAATATTAGAATTAATTATAATATTTAAATTTGTCAATATAATGGACAAAAAAGTAAACATTCAGTGTCTGACAGATAAGTTCTCAGTAAATGTTAGCTACACATTATTTTTATTACTGTTAGTTATCACCAAACATACCTAGTTTTTCTTCTGATTCTTGAAAGACATCATTTCATCATTTTAAACATTTAATCCATCTCAAATGTATTTGCAGTGTTCATCTAAACGATGTGCTATATGAGGTATCAGTCTCATTTAATGAGTTATTCCATGAGTATTCACCAATTACATGTGAAAGTTGACTGTTTAGATAGAGCATGGACTTTGAGCTAGAATTCTTGAGTTTGAATTCTAACTCTACCACTACTTAACCATGATTTGGGACAGGATATTTAAGGATAAAAATACCTATCTCACAGATTAAAGGAATTAACTAATACAGAGCTCTTCAACCAGTGCTGACATACAAAGAATGCATCATAAGAATTTGTTTTGTCAGTATTTATTAACTAAACCACCCTTTTCCCACTGATAGGAAAATACCACTGTCATCATACAGTTGACCTTTGGGTCCATCACTAGGCATTTTATTTAGTTTCTTTGATCTGGCTTTCATTAATACCACCAAATTTTAATGATTACAACTATGATACATTTTGATATCTGATACCTCCATTTAATCTTTTAAAAAATTTTATTGGTCACTCTTCAACATTTTCTGAGATAAAGTTCAGAATAACTATTCAAAAAGAACACCCCATGATTCTGATTAGAATTACATTCTATGTATAAATTAATTTGGGAAAAACTGACACCTCAAGTTTATAACACTGTCTTCTGATAAGAATGGGGTATTTCCACGTGGGAATATCCACTTATGTCCCTCAGTAAACTGCTGGCCATTTTTTCATGTAGGTCCTTAGTTTAGTCAGAGGTATATTTCCATTGTCACATGCTTAGAATACTTCATTTCTTTACATATTCTATATCTAGTTACTGGTATTTATAAAAGCTGCTGATTTTTTTGAACCCAGTATCTTCCTATTACTGAGCTATCATCCCAGGCCTAAAAGCTGTTGATTTATATAAAATTCCAATACTAACAGGCATTCATTTGGCTCTTGAGTTTTTGAGGTAGATGATTATTTCAACTGCAATTAACATCAAAAGTCATAACAAAGATAAATTACGATTTTAACTTTGCAGATAATCAAACCATGTTGATATTTTTCTTATAATTGCTTCCAAGCATAGCTGATGTCTTCACATCCTTTTTAACAAGCATAAACATTTCAGTATAATTTCTTTTAAATTTTTTATGGGGTTTATCCTTATTAAAAAATCTTGGAATGAACTAAAATTTATTCTGATTCATGAGATGAAAAGAATGTGTAAAAAATATTTACTCAAAGATTGATATATTGTTTATTGAATGATTCTCCATTTTCCCATTGGTGCCCTGAATATAAAATATGCTCTGTTGTCTGCCTCGTGAATTTGTTTTCATAAATATAAGCAAAATAAAAGCAATGCCAATTATTTGCTGTAGGTTTATTTTGGCATACCTTTATATGTGGTCCCAGTTGACTTTTCGAAATTTTCCAGCAATTCCTTTTATACTTTGCCCTGTTTACCCAGTGGTCTGAGGAATTATTTTAAGTTAACCAAATCTATTAGAATGTCGAGTCACATTGCATTAAACATATGAACTAATAAAGAGAATTGAAATGCTTGTTAGTTTTACCATATAGGAATGCTGGTTACCCATGTTTATTTAAATTATTAATAATGGATAATTTTCATTTAATAGTTATCACGCCTTTCTTTTTAAGATGATTCTTATACATTTTCTCCCCCGCCCCCCCAGTGCTGGGGATCAAACCCAGGGTGCCTTCATTCATGCTAGCAACTGCTGTGTATTTTCTATTTGTGTGAGTGATTTGTGAAAAGTGAATATTAAGAATTAAGGATTTACATTCATTCTTTTGTTAAATTTTATTGGATTGCAAAAATAACAAGCATAAATAGGTAAAGGTATAGAAAGTACAAAATTTGTAAATATGACATACCAGGTGATGGTGATATGATACAGTTGCCTACAGATTTATTTTCAGCAAGATCTCCTTTTATTTCAGTCTTTTTAAATAATGTTTCAAAATGAAAATGAAGAGGCACATCTGGAAAAATAAAGCATTTTCAGTGAACACCATTCTTTAATTACTTTTGCTTCCTTTCTATAAATAGCACATAAGTTTACAAAAATATGCAAATGTTTGAAAAGTCAGAACTCTTAGAAGTGGCAAAATCATCTAAGTATATTTTTAGCAGTATTTTAGAAGTTATTGATTAGGCACAGTGAATAAAAAACATGAACAGGTTCATGAACTTCCAAATGGTAGTAGGTAAAAAAATATTTATTAATATTAATAAATATTGTTCAAAGGTAATGAAAACAAATGCACCCAAAAGGTCTTTAAGAAAACCTATAGCCAGACCTTGCTGATGAAAATCAATTCCTTTCCACCCCCACAAACTGTAATTGAAATGATGAGGATCCCAGAAGATCACTGGTTTTAATTACTTGGGAGAACATTGCTATAATTCAGATGCAACCTTTTATGAAAATATCAAATTTCACATTCCCTTAGTCTACTAGTATTAAATGAATCTCCATTTACAAGATTAAAACCTACTGATAACCTGTCTTCCTTTAGAGACTTGAGAAATTAATTTTATAATGTTTATATATTTAATGCTCTCACAACCAGAGTCAAGTAATAAAAAAGAAGCGTTTCACATTTATTAAACTATTTTTAAATAATGTAAAAACCATCTTTCAAAGCTCTTCATGTCTCTCTCTTATTTAGAGAAACTCAACTTTTCCCTGAGAAGCAAATAAAAAAATAATTCATAAAGCGATTGATGAAAGTTTCGCTAGTGAAAGAAGATATTTATTTTTAAGAAAACTACTTAGGAATATAAATTATAATAGACCCAGGAAGTTTCTGGATTTTAAACAAAGAGAAGATGTATCTCTTCCTCAAATGGTGTACTTTTAAGAAGATGCAAAAAAAAAAAAAAATTGTTCACAAGTGTCATGGAATTTGTTCCAAGGGACAGATAACAAAATGAAAATGAGAATATAAATGTTCTCACTTAAAATGCTCCTTAAATATTTCAGGATTCTGGTACTTTTTTAAAAAAAATTATTTGTTCTAATTAGTTGTACATGACAGTAGAATGTGTTTATACATTTTGATAGATCATATATAAAGAGTGTAATCTCATTTTTCCGATTGTACATATTGCAGGATCACACTGGTCATGCAGTCATGCATGTACCTGAGGTAATAAGGTCTGTTTCACGCTACTATCATTCTGGTACTTTTCAATTGCCTAAATATAACTTTGTTTCCCCAAAGAGAGATTGTGTACTACTATAAAGGGAATTTCCACCTATTCTACCAGTGAATTGGGGGGAAAACATGATTTAACCAGAGACGGTCCTTAGATTCTACGTATGTACCTTTCTTAGTACTAATCCTGTGACCTCTGGCCTTTTATCCAAATATTTCATAACACTACTGCACTTACTACTTTATATCTCAGTTGTCTTCAACTAGAATAAAAGTTCCCTGAGGGATTCATTTGTATTTATACTCATAGCATCTATTTAATACCTTTTATGTAACAATATTGAGATTTTTATTAAATGAATGCAGGGAGGGATGAATAACCCTAACTAATAAATTGGTAAAGAAGCTAACCTTATATTAGTTTGGAATGTTTTACAGAATTTAAAGATATTTTACACTAGCTTTCAAGGTTATTTCAATAGAGAAATGAATTTGCTAATAAGAAAACAAGCAGTAAAAAGTAATAAGGAGCATGAGTCTGGAGTATGACTATCTCAGACCGAGGGTTCCATAATTTACTAGCTGCATAATTATAGATAACGATGTAAGCTTAATTTTCTCATCTGTAAGATGAAGAGGATGATAGTATCTATTCTCACAGGGTTGTGAGAATTAAACAACAAAATGTAATGTGCATAGTATTCACAGGGCCCAATGTATGCTAAGACCAAATGTTAGCTGCATCATCCTTATATTTTTTTCTTCCTGCTGTGAAGGTTTTCTCAAAGATGGACTAAAATAATTCCTGTTAGGAACTTAAAGAATGGCATAGCTAGATGCCATTCTAATATGGATAAGGGAATGGGAAAGTGTATAAAAAATAACAGATTATAAAAAAAAGTAATGTTTTGGATTTTAAGCAGATTTTGAAACCTTAAAAGATGATTATTTCTACAGGTTGAAAAGGAAACAAAAGCCCAGTTGATAAAAACTCCCCAATAAAGAGAAGAATCTGATATAACTATCAATGTGAGGAATGTTTCCTTTTGGCATGAACTGTTTACTTCAGATCCAATATAGACAAAACCAGGGAGGTTCCAGAAATTTAAGAAATGGAAATTTAAAACTACTTTTATCCTTAAAGGATACTTAATTATTCAATCATAGAGTATAGATAAACCCAGGGTTCAAAAGTATACCTATAGATGGACAGTTTTCATCCCACTTGAAATTCAATGTAGATTATAAATGGAGGAATATTATATTGCAGAGAAAACTCCATGTAAAACAGCACATGAAATTACTAGATTAGTACTGAGAAACATTTTGACAACCATATTACCCATAAAATGCACAAGAATTAACAAAGAAGATTAAAAGCCAATTATCCAAAGTAAATTGGTTTAGAAGGAATTTATCGATTTACACAGAACATTAACTCTTGTGACTAGATTAACTTCCTGTATGAGACTTGTTTAATTCTAATGACCAAATAAAGGATAAAATTTTATTAGATTCCCCATATTTATAAGATTAAATTTTACCATAGAAAATACTCAGTTACTTAGGAAATTTTTATGAGAAGGCTTACCTGATGGCAATGATAGAACAGAATGGAAAGAAGAATCTAACTCTGAAACATGCTCTCTTAATATCTGAGATTTTGAATTATGTTCACAGTTACTCCAAGCTGAAGTTGACTGTAGGCAAGGCATTTGTGTAGTGTTTAAAAATGTTTCTTTTGAAGGCAAAGTCTGTAGGGAAATAAAGTAGAAGACTTTATTTTGCTTCAAAATTAAATGCTAGACAGTTAACAAGTCATACAATATCTGAATAACACCAAAAGAAAGTTGTACTTAAGTCACCTGGGAGAAAGAGCTTTAAAATGGCATAGAATAAATGAGAGTAGCTAATGAAGAATCAGACATTAATCTGGTAAGGTGTGACCAACCCTTTTTCAGTTTTTCAAAGTGAAAAGCAATGCCCATGAAAATGGGCCTTTCTCCCATCATATCTCAGTAAAGAGAAAAGAATCCACAATTTGCATGTGTTGTCATTCCTTTAGGTCCTATTCACTTTCTTTCAAACTCTGATTGTCTTCTATAAAAGCCTGAAAAATTTTTTCCTAGTTAATTTCAGTATTTACCTGTTTCAACTGCAAAACGGTTTTCAAAATACAATCAACTTTTATATTAAACATTCCACAGCTGGGCTAAACTTCATTCTAATAATATATAACTTCTTTTAGTCTTCCGTTATCAAAACATTTTATCTGTAAATGGAAGCAGCTTGATTTCTTTTATTAAATCCTAATAATTTTATTATTATTTGGGGGATTCCAATTATATCAGATGGGCTCACCAGTCAAGTAATGAACTGTAATGATCAAAGAAGATGTTCTTATTTTGCTTCTGATTATAACAGGAATATTAATTTATCAAAACTAGTAGTGATGTAGACTGTAGGACTTTATTTGATATGTTCTTTGTGAGAATACATTCTTAGTTGACCAAAAGAACTTTAAAATAGATATATTAATATTGAATTTAATAGTGCTTTTTCTGAACCTATCGAAATGACTACATGGCTTTTCTTCCTTAATCTCTTAATGTGGTAAATTGCATTAATGGATTTTGAAATGTCAAATCAAACTTTGGATGATTTCTCAGCAATTTTACTAGGGTTTTATCAAGTTTATTTACTTTTTCAAAGGGTCAACAATTGGGTTCATTGACTTTCTATATTGTATGATTGTTTTGTACTTCATTGATTCTTACACCTTGCTTTCTTCAGGATTAATCAAATATATTCCCCCCTCCACCGTGTTAACCTGTATTTATGAATTCACTGTTCACTTTTCTTTTAGTGGTTTGCCTAGAGATGACAATATGTATCCTTAACCTATTAACTTCAACAGTAGAATATAAATTATTCCTTTTCCCATTTCCCTGAAAACACTGGGACATTAAAAATCCACTTACTCAGCCGGGCGCCAGGGTGCACACCTATAATCCCGGCACTTGGGAGGCTGAGGCAGGAGGATCTCGAGTTCAAAGCCAGCCTCAGCAACTTATGAGGCCCTAAGCAACTCAGTGAGACCCTGTCTCTAAATAAAATACAAAATAGGGCTGGGGATGTGGCTGAGTGGTGGAGGGCCTCTAGGTTCAGTCCCCAACACAAAAAAAAAAAAAAAAAAAAAAATGCATTTGCTTTCCTGTTTATTTCTGTGTTATCATTGTTAGGCGTTTTAATTCTATACATCTTTACAATCCCATAATATATTACCATTATTATTTTTACCATCAGCATATCTTATGCATTTATCCTTTTTCACTGCTCTTAGCTACTTTCTTCAATTCCCTACTTCCTTTTCACTTTTACTATTGTGGATTTGCTATCAGCCAACTTTTTGCTTTTATTTTTAGAAACATACATTATCAGTTTTTAATGACATTTTCATGGACAAAATTCTATATTGACCTTTTTACTTTTCTTTGGGCAGGTCTTAAGTGTTGCCACCATTTCAAAATAATGTCTTTTTTACTCTGGCTGCCTTCTCTGTTTTCACCTCAAGCTTAAAAGTGTTAGTCTGTTGGGCTGCCATAAAAAAATAACAGAGTAGATGACTTATAAATACATTTATTTCTCACAGTTCCAGAGTTGGAAAGTCCTAGATCCCAGTCTTGGCAAATCCTTTGTCTGGTGAGGGTCTACTTTCTCATTTACAGATGGCTGTATTCTCTCTGGAATGTCACGTGGAAGAAATGGGGCAAAGTGCAGCCCATTTCATAAGTGTATTAATCTCATTCCTGATAGCTCACTCATGATTTAAGGACCTCCCAAAGGTTCCATCTCCAAATACTATTACTCCATTGAGGATTAGGTTTCCACATGTGAATTTGGGGGAAACATTCAGTAAAGAGCATTCCACCCTGTCCCCCCAATTCATTTCCCTTTCACATGAAAACTAATTCCCCAACAGTCCTCCAAATCTTTTTCTTCTCCTTTTGGTACCAGGGATTGAACTGAGGGGCACTCAACCACTGAGCCACATCCCCAACCCTTTCTTGTATTTTAATTAGAGATAGGGTCTCACTGAGTTGCTTAGTGCCTAGCTAAGTTGGTGAGACTGGCTTTGAACTCACAATCCTCCTGCCTCCGCCTCCTGAGCCCCTGGGATTATAGGACCATGCCTAGCCTAATCTTCCAAATCATAACTTATTCTAGCATCAATTGAAGAAGTCCAAAGTCTCATCTAAATAGCATCAAAGTCAAATATGGGTGAGATTCAAGTTATACTTCATTCTGATGCAAATTCTCTACCTGTGAACCAGTGAAACCAGCAAGTTATGTAATTTCAAAATTTAATAGTGGGACAGGCAGAGGATAGATATTCCTATTCTAAAAGAAAAAAATAAAAATAGGAAGAGGGAGGGAGGGAGGAAGATCTGTTTAGGTTGCAGGTAACTAAATGAGCTTCCTTTAACGAAAGGAAAAATAATCCCACACATTAGATCGGAACCAATGTACCAGATCAATAAGGATATAAAAAGTCATGATCATTACTATCAACTAAGTGAACCTAATTAACACAAAACTGTAACAAAACAGCAGACTATATTTATGAGGGTGCATGGAACATTCAGCTAAATAGACTACATGCTATCTAATCATTAATATCAACAAATGTAAAAGGAATGAAATTATACTGAATTTTTTTTTAAATCACAGGGCAATTAAATTAGAAATAAATGATAGAATTTGGAAAATCCCCAAATATTTGGAAATTAAACACAATTCTCAGTAATTCAGGGTTAAAGAAAAAATTGTGAGATCAGAAAATATTTTGAACTGGAAAACAATTCATAGAGTTCAGGGTGCTAAAGTTGTACTCAAAAATAAGATTAAAACATTACATGCTTATATTAGAAAAGAAAAACAATTTATAAATTTTCACCTTAAAAAGTGAGAAAAAGCAATTAAGCACAAAGTAAACACCATTTACATGATACTGCTACTCAGTTGAATGGCTAAAATTAAAAGGATTGATAATACTGTTCCAGCAAAGATGGAGACTTTTATGTATTGCTCATGGTAATGTAAAAATGATACTATTCAAAATCAGCGACAGTTGTACAAGAATATTAATGGCTTTATTAATAATAGCCCTAACTCAGCAACAGTCCAAATGTCCAAGAGGAGATGAATAAATTGTGATATAGACACACAATCATTAATCCTCATTCCCCTACTATTCCCTTTTACCCCCACTGGCAACAATTCTAATGTGTTTGATCTCAATCCTTTATATGTTTTATTACTGAAAATATTAATTTTAAAAAATATCTATGTAATATTCTGAACATCTCATTCTAGGTCCATTTGTCTATACTTCAGCCAGTGCAAATTTTGAAGTTTCAAAATATCTACCTGAAATTTTGAGGTTAACTTCAGTTCAGGAGGCTAAATGTGACCTATTTAAGACATTTTATGTCCTATGTAAAAGCTTTAAATTTGTTTCTATAGATTTATGTGTTCTCTTGATGATTCTTAGAAAAACTGAGTCTGCTTTGGGAACATGCCTTGTTTTATGCTATATTTTTAATTGGTTATTATGTGGCAGAATAATGTTGGTTCTAACAATTTTTTATTCTATTGGGTTTTCTATGAAATTTTTTCAATGAAAAGTGATACTTCTATTCCATCTATAGGTTCAAAATAATTTTCCTTCAATTTTGGTGATACTGTTGCATTATCATCTAGAGTCAATCAGGATTTCAAGAGCAGTCATTTTTACCCATTGTAAATCATGTTTTTTTTGTTACTGTTGGTAGCTTTGTTGCTTTTAGATTTTATGTTCTTTTCAGAACTTTCATGAGAATCTTTTAAATGTAGGCTATTATTTTAATTGAGCAATTAATGGGTCTGTTCAAATTGAAGACACATTTTTTTTAAGGTTTGGGAAAAATTCATGTGTATTTTTTCCTCTGTACTGGGAAATTTCCACTTTTGAAGTTTACTTCTAGGAATTTTATTTTATTTTTTATTTTTTTAATTTTAGTTCATTGTACACAAGTGGAGTACAACTATCGTTTTTCTGCTTGTACACAAAGTAGAATCAGATAATTTGCCTATTCATACGTATACATAGGGTAAAGATGTTTGTCTCATTCTATTATCTTTCCTTCCCCACTCCCTCCCCACCCCTCATTTTCCTCTATACAATCTATCCCTTCTCCATTCTCGTACCTCCCCCACCCCTGCTATGTGTCATCAACCACTTATAAGAGAAATCATTTGGCCTTTGGTTTTTGGGGATTGGCTTATTTCACCTAACATGATCTTCTCCAATTAGGAATTTTATTTTTAATTTATAAAGGCATATTTTTGTTTTATGGTTGCTCCTTTATTACAATAGACTGTTCTACAAGTTATTTTCTGTTATTATAATTATCTGTTTCCACCAAGGTCTGCTATTTTCTTTGATCTTTCTCTTGTTCCTAGGTTTTACTCATGTGATTAAGGTCAATTATTCCTAAAAGATCTAGGACTACCCCGTCTAAAGTAAGCTCCTTTCCCCTGAACTCTTATCTTCTCCCCCAAGATTTCCTGAATGTCAAGACTTTTTTTTTCTGGTATTTGGGAAGTGAAGAAACATGGTAGTTCCTCAAAAATTCTCCTGAAGAAATAATACTGGATGATAAAATAATATTTAGTAGAAATAAATAAAAGAAAAAAGACAATTATTTTATAACTTCAAATGAGGAAGAAATTTTGAACTGACTCAAAATGCAGATGCCATACTAAAAAGACTGATAAATTCAACTACATATAAATTAAACTTCTGTGTGGCAAAAAATATGGAAGGCAAAAGACAAACAGAAAAAGTCCTAAAAAGGTCAAATTTCCTTTATATATGCATATGAGAAAAGTACATAATAAAAATGTAATTTCCTATGCTATATGAAGCACTCCTACAAATGAGTAAGAAAAATGTAACAAATACACAACAGAAAAATGGACAGAGGATATAATCAATCAGTAAAGAGAAAATAAAAACATTCTTCAACAGTGCAATATAGGAAGGTGATCTGATAAATGCCAACTGAACTATACTGTACAGCATGTTGTCTGACTATTAAACTGTTCTAAAAAGGTCCAAAACTTTAATATTTTACTGTTATAAAGATGTAAGGGAACAGGCACTTCAACACATTGTTGGTGGCAATATAATTTGCTTCAATTCCATATTGAGGGTAATTTGGCAAAAAAGTATCAAACATGTACAAACTCGTCCTAACAATTAAGCTTTTGGGACTCTTTCCAATAGATACACTCACAAACATGTAAAATGGACTTAACATCATACAGGACATATATGAAAACCCCACAAAAATGCTAACCAAAAGAAAAGGGGAAAAAACTCAAATTATTAAAATCTAAGATGAAAAAGGAAATAATAACACAGATACTACTGAGATCCAGGGGATGATTAGAAATTAGTTTGAAAATTTATACTTCAACAAGCTAGAAAATATTTTAAGAAATGGACAAATTCCTAGAGACATATGATTTAACCAAATTTAAACCAGGAGGAAACAAGACAAACACCATCAGTTTCAAGTAGTGAAATTGAAGACACCATCAAAAGCCGACCAATGAAGCAAAGCCCAGGACCAGGTGGATTCCCAGCCAAATTTCCGTGACCTTAAAGGAACTAATACCAATCCTCAAATTATGTCATGAAATAGAAAAGGAGTGAACTCTTCAACACATTCTATGAAATCTAACATAACTTTACTATGTACATAAATGAATGCACCCCAGTGAATCACCACTGTGTGTATATATCTGCAAGAATTAATTAAAAAAAAAAAAAACTATGGGCAAGTGACAGAAAGATGAGTAAAGGAAAGGGAGTGGGGAATGGGGGTTCAAGGGGAAGGAGAGGTACTGGGGAGTGAATTTGAATAAGATATACTCCATGCTTTTCATCATGTCAAAATAGATTCTACTGTCATACATAACTAGAAAGCACCAATAAAAAGTAAAAATAAATGTAACATTTTAAAAGAAAACATCATAATGGAAGTCTCACATTTCCACATCTCAAACATATCTACAGTAATAAAAACAGTGTGTTACAGGCATGTGAGACAGACAGACCAGTGGGGTAGAACTGAAGGCATAGAAATAAGCCCAGAATTGACTTTGGCACGGGCCCCAAGATGATTAATTGGAGGGGAAAAAATGCAGGACAACTGGCGGTCCACAGTGAGAAAGCAAAAGGAATGAATTCCTACCTTGTAACAAATATAAAAACTAAAAATGGACCTGTGAACTAAATTGAAGAGTTAAAATCATAAGTATTTTACAAGAAAATGGGGGTAAATCATCTCTCTTGGTATCAGCAATGGAGTCTGATATAACAGACTCAAAAAAAAAAAAGGAAAAAAAGAAACGAGTTCGAATTTGTCCATTTTTAAAATTTGTGTATCAATTTACTCAGAGTATAAGACAGCCTACAGGAGGAAGAAAATACTTGCAGATTATGTTATTTGATAAGGGTTGAATAACTCCATTTAAAAAGAGGCAAAAGTAGTCACCTGGGTGTGGCAGGTGACCCGAGTGGTATTTGGGGAGTGTCAACAAAGCAGTTCCTAGTGGCTGTAGCTGGTAGCTGCCAATATACTTGCTGCAACACAATGTGCCTTCCGTAGGAGGTGCCCCTCCTACCATGGCAGCCTAGCTGCCCGCACCTTCATGCCAGGGTTGTCACCTCACCACTGAATTCCTTGAAAGTAGGAATCATGTCTTCCTCATCTTTGTATCCCTAGCATCTAACAGTTCCTGATAATAGTTTAAGATGAATTTTGGTACACTGCCACTGCTTCACTATGGCCCAATAGTAGTAATAGCCATAATGGAAGGTTGCAGTTACAGGTAACTGGTCCTAGTGCCAAACTAAAAAAAGAAAAAAGAACTGGTTTTCTAATATATAGAAATAGTTATAGATGGAGGAAATTTAAAAACAGCAGAATCCACTAGTTAATCCAAAATGGGATGAACAGCTAACCCTATCTAAGTGTGACCCCAAAGACTACTGGAATTTCAAGTTTGTAGTCATCACACTTTAAAAGCAAGTGCTTTATTAGTTAAAATCAACAACAGATTTGAAACAAGATCTGTTAATGCACAAGAAAAAACAAAGCTTTCCTTGGAAAATAATGGCATAGTGCAAACTGGCGAATTGACAGTTGTGCTTAATGAATTGGTAATTAAGCAAGAAAAAAGCTCCATCCAAAATATAGCAAAATGGTTGATACCTTACATAACAGAGGCTTCACCAATAACACATATCACATTGGCTCTTGAAGGTAAGAATGGGATAGATAAGTCATGTACTCACAAAACAGTGTCATCCAAAACATCCTGTTCATATGTACTAATGGAGAAACCACCATCTGTCTTAGGTTGATGCCAGACCCAAAAATACACCAACTACAAAACCACTCACATCTGACTGATGCTGTTAACAGAGCATCATTTTCACATGCACTACATGATAATGCTTCCACCATGGATATTCCAATAACATCTGAAGAAACCACCTTTACTTTAAATTATACTAGCACTACTATCAAAGATCCTCCCATTCAAGAGATACTGGCTTCATCAGAACAAATGTATTCCTTCTGCCAGTGTAGAATTGGGATCTGAAACTACAAGCATATTGGCCCACAACTCCTCTAATACTGGAAATAGTTCTGCTTTAGAAAATGGAAGGCAGTCATGTAGATGGGCAAAAAACCTGTTCAGCAGCAGTCTGGAAATGCCAACACACAATCTTTGAACGGGGTGGAAACAGAGAAAGGATTCGCATTGTAGAACCTATTATGTAACCAGTGTGGCAGCACATGCCTATAATCCCATTAACTCAGGAGACTCAGAAGTTCAAGGCTAACCTGGGTAATTTAGCAAGACTGACTCAAAATTTTAACAAAAATAAATAAAAACTATAAAATGGCTGGGGATGTAGTTCAGTAGTAGAGCAGCTATGGGTTTAATCCCTAGTAGTGAGTTTAAAAAAAAAATTGGCTCATAATGCTTAAACTACTACATGGGAGAAAGCACAAACTTTACCTGAAAGTTAAGAAGAATTGATGATCATGGGAGAGTTTATATGGATCATAACCCCAGAAAAACAATATGGCGGCAGTCCCCCATGGAATCCATTCACAATTTTGAAAAGTGGTAATCTCCGGGGAACCAAGAGCTAGGTAACAGTCTAACCAATGGTACCTCTATTCAGCTTCAATATTAGCTGCAGAAAATGACCCATATGACTTTTGTCACCAGACTTGGGGGCGCGGAGAGTGAATTCGATAGGGTTTATTTCATGAATCCTAACAAAAACAACTTAATGGGAGGTTCTTCAATTTTACTAGAAAATACCAAACAATTTGCCAATGTGCTTATACCAGTTACTCTCCCACAGTACTCCATAAGCATTCCCATCATCCTACTTCCAACCAAAACTTGATATTAATTTACTCTTAAAAATTTCCAGTTGGTGGTAACAGTACTTCATTGTCTTAATTTGCATTTCTCAAATCACAAATGAGGTGACCACTTTTTAAATTTGTGCATTGACAACGTCTTTCTTTTATGAAATGGTATGTTCAGATCTTTTGCTCATATTTAATTGACATTTTCTTCTTTAAATAGTTCTTTATGAGTTCTATAATGGCTGTGTGTGAGAAATCTCTTCTCCACATGGTTGCTAGGTTTTCACTTTGTTTTTTGAATAAATGTTCATCATTGTAATGACGTTAATTTTGCAATTTCATAAATTTTTATAAGGATATTTTACCCTGAGATCATAATGTATTCTATATTAGTTTGTAAAACACCTTTTAATGTTTCCTTTCATATTTAATTCTACATTCCACCTATGGATAATATTGCATATAAGGGAGAGAAATCCACTGCATTTTTTCCTCATATGGACAATCAACTGTCCAGCAGTTAACTTAAGAGACTGTCTTTTCCTAAAAATGTTGTGTGGAATCCCATGAAAACAGAAGGGAGACCAGCAGAACAGAGGAAGATCAAATAGGTAACAACAAATTTCATAATTATGTATAGTTATAATGCACTGATCATTAAAAAGGAACTGCAAAAAGAAAAAAAGTACCTTTGCCTGACTAGTTCCAAGTTACCACTTATTTTAAGTTCCCAAATACATTAAGTCTGTTTCTGAGCTTTCCCTAATGTTCACTTGCTTAAACCTGCACCTCTGCACCAATACCATACTGTCTAAATTCCTATAACTTTAAAGTAATATTTGGCATCTGGTAGGACAGACTCTTTCATCATTTTCTTTGAGAATGTTACATCTATTCCCTCCTACGACCTTAAAACACGTATTTTTTTTTTTTTCTTCTTCGGCTTTCCCCCATCCTCCTCTTCAATTATAACATACATGCTTGACCTTTGTCCTATACATGCCCTATTCATTTTGAAATGAATTTGTCAAGTTCAAAAACAAATAAGCAATCACACACACACACACACACACACACACAAAAACATCCTTCTGAGATTTTGACAGAAACTGTACAAAAGCTGTGGGTCACTAGGAAACAACTGACTTCTTTGCAATATTTGTCTTTGTATTGATGAATATAGAATCTCTTACCATTTATTTTAAATTTTCTTTAATCTCTCTTAATTTGGATTTTTACATCTTTGACTATATACATTATGAAGTATTTAATAATTTTGATCCTGTAATAATCTTTAATTAATATATCTTTACAGGAAAAAATAACGTAATTAATTTTATAAACTGATTATACATTCAAATAATCCATTACTTTATTCTTTTGGATTTTCTACAAATGACCATTTTGATTCTTCAACTCCAAATTTTATACCTTTTGGTATTTTTCCACAAGGCTGAGTGACCACTGCAGTAAAGCACAGATTTAAAGTGGCAAACATGGACAACCTGTGTCATTCCAGATCTCAGAGCAGAAGCCTTTAGTGTTCAGCATTAAGTGTGATGTTTAACATACACTTTTGTTTACAGCCCTTTTAAAATCAGATTAAGAAAATTATTTGCTTCAGAGTTTTTAGCATGATGAAGCAAGTAATTTTATCAAATCTTATTTTCTGTATTAGTTAATCAAATGATTCTTATTTAAGGAATAAACTAATTTATTTTCTAACATCAAGCCAAGCACACATGACTAGTATAAGGCCAATTTTCTCAATCTGCTTTATTCTCATTTTTAAAAATTTTTTCTTTCTTATTATTTTTTTGTATAAACTGATACAACAAATTTCTTATTTTTTCCCCACAATACCTTTGGTTTATTTATTTATTTTCATGTGCTGAGACTCAAACCCAGTGCCTCACACATTCTAGGCAAGTGCTCTACCACTGAGCTATAACCCCAGCTCCAAGACATCTTATTCTTTTATATATAATTCTCTTTATAATTTCTGCATCTTTATTCATAAAGGGAATTTGTCCATAACTTTCCTTTTAATAACTCTTCTGGTTAATTGTTGATGTAAAGACTATACAAGAATCAATTTCTTTGAGTTTGTGTAAGGTTTGCGTAAGGTTGGAATTCTATTTTCCTTGATGGTTCTGAAGGTTTTTGAAATCATTAGGTCTCAAGTTTTCTTGTGTGTGTGTGGGAGTGGGAAAGGTGTTCTATAATAATTTAATGGTTAATTTCTTTAATGGTTATAAACTATTCAGTTTTGTATTTCATTTTTTTCTAAGTTTTAATCATTTCAGTGATGGGAGTTGAACCCCAGGACCTCATACATGCTAGACAATCTCTATCACTGAGCAATACACCTAGCCCGTACATATGTTACCTATTTTGGATGACTTAGTTATTTTATATAATTTTGCAAATGTAAAGATTTAACACTGTCATTTTCTCCTTCATGGTCATCTCTGTGTATTTTTAGCAGGACCCACTGCCACTTTGAGTATAATTTGGGTTCTACTTTTAAGGAAGGGGAAAGTTGATATTGCACAGGAAATGAGCTGAGAGGTAAATATATAACCCTGCCAAGAACTATACTGTCAGAGCAATAAAGCTTAAAAATTACTCTCTTAAGATTTATCAGCAATACTGTGGATTATAACTGACAGAGCACAATAGCACCATGACAACAGAATCACAGTAGAACACCAAAAAGTCAAATTAAAGTCTTTCTTTATAATGATGGAATACTACATTAAAAGATTTATAAATATGTTTTTTCTAAAGATATTCTGTTGTTAAAAAGTCAGCATTCTGGGCTGGGGATGTAGCTCAGTTGGTAGAGTGCTTGCCTCGGAAGCACCAGGCCCTGGGTTCAAATCCCCAGCACCGCGGAAAAAAAAAAAAAGAAAGAAAAAGTCAGCATTCTGACATGGTATTGGCTGTCATGTATTAGATAATTGAAAGATTTTGTCCTTTTTAAGGACTCAATTGTAGTAATGAAAATAACAACACATTTTTAATTTCAAAAAAGTCTGAGGAAGATTGTTTACATATCCACATTCCTTATGTACATAGCCTTCTATAGGCAAGACAAAAAGAAGAAAGTGCAGTCCAGAAACAATTGGAAAGTACATAGGGGGCTACCAAAAAAAATAATGAATCAAATATTTCATTGCTTAGAAATATTTCAAATGGTTAAACAAAATACCTGAATTAACTTTGAGGCTTTTTTCTAAAAAGTTCAAGTGAACAAAGACACTACAAAATGCAACACTTCAACATAGATTTTAGCAATATAAATATTAAGAGGTACGCAAACTAGTAAGGACTTGGTTTCTGTAAGATTTTTTAAAACACTAAAGATGTATTTTCCCACTTAGGTTGGGCATATAGCTCAGCGATAGAGCACTTGCTTAGCATGTGCAAGATCCTGGGTTTGATTCTCAGTAGCACACACACACACACACACACACACACACACACAAACACACACACGGCCCATTTTATTCCCATTTGCTAAGTTACTCCCAAATTGCATGTGTGATGAAGCACTGCATTCACTTATTCCTTTCTAAAGTGAATTCATAATTTTAATTTAAATAAAATTAATAATTTTAACATGTTATAATGACACCCCAATATAGGAATGGCAAATAATATAGCACGTCTGCTACCAATCTTTTCCATTTTTGTGGTAAACATTGGTAATTAATCACACCACCCCCTTCCAAACCTAGATGTCAAAATTTTTCTCAAATGACTTTCAGTAAACTGACAACCACTACCAAATTTTGCAATAGGCAAAAGAGGTCAAGAATATTTGCCATTCTTTTCTCTGTGGCTTGAAAGAATTAAAATGTCACCCAAAGAAGGGGTTATAGAGAAAACACATATAACTAAGGGACCACACAATTTTCAAGCACATGACTTAGGGTTTATTTGTGTTCTGAAAGACAAAATTTTTCACTCATCTACCACAATGGAGTTTATAGAATTAGAAATCAGATGATGACGTTTACAGCCAGATTTGATTCATGTTCTACTGTTCTGAATCCCTGACATAAGTGACACTAATAGGATTTGACTGGGACATTTTACTAAATAAACTTAGCAATATCCTGATTTACTGTGCCTTTTCTTCTCTACCTCTTCTCTTCAAAAAGTTTTCTTTAAACCTGTCAAATCACTTAGGATTAGTCATTTCTTCTTCAAAATATTTATTTACTTCAGTCCTTTTCATTCTACTACTAAATCTCTTCTATTCTAATGGCATTTAGAAAAACTGATTTCTATTTTTTCACTCTCTCCTACTGCAGATTGTCTTGTTCAAAGGCACAAAGTTAAAATTTCAAAAATAATACTTTAACACCAAGACCCAGCACTGATTCCCCAATGCTGAATCACTGAATCACCATCATCATTCATATTTAATGAGGGCTTATATGCCAGGCAATGGGCAATGCACCTTTTAAATGTCAATGCACCTTTTAAATGTATTCTCTTATTTAATATCAACACAACTCTACGTGGTAGCCTTATATTTATTTTCTTTCTCATTGTTTGATTCAGCTAATGTCTTAATCTGGGGTAACCCATGTACCCCAAACAGAATCCAAGTGGAAGATTGCTTAATGGCAATGGGCACAAATTCCTCCCATCTCTGTATTTGGGCCTCTTTGCTGCAAGTCCCTTTTAGAAGTGATGTATTTTTTTTCTCCATTGACTTGAATATGGGCTTTTTTTCTCCATTGACTTGAATATTAAGTGACTTGTTTGCCCCACAGAATGCAGTGGAAATGATATTTGAGCTCTGGAGTCTAGACTTTATGAGGTTTGTAACTTCCTTCTTGATATCTTGGTGCACTGTCCTGAAGTGTCATGAAAGGAAGCCATTCAGCATCAGAGGTTATAAGGAAGAGAATTAAGTTGTTCCAGCCAACAGCCAGTATCACCTACTACATGCGTGAGTAAGGCTAGCTTCTTCCAACTGACCTGACTTTCTCACTGAATGTAGTAGCCATGTAAAGGCGGCTTCATTTTCATGGGTAAAGAAAACAAGGCAGTAAGTAATTTGCACAATACTACACATTATTATTAAGAAGTAGAAATGAGATTTCAATCCAGTATGTCTTCTAGAACTTACACATGAAACTACTAGAATGTGTTGCCTACCTATAGGAAATACTTTTTTAGACTCTTTTTTATTTGGTACCTTCCAGACAATTCCACAATCACATAAAGCATATTTTCTCAAAGAAATAATGTTATACTTGCTATAAACTTCTCTAACCCATAAAAGTTCCTGAAGTGTAGAACTCTTGCAGCGAGGGAACATTCAACCAAAAAGTTTCCTGCTGTCCAAAGTAGGTGGAGTTGAAGGAGAGATGGCATAGATATGGAAGAATTGGTTTCCCAGTATTTTAAGAATATTACCTAAGTGAACCTTAAATCCCCTTCTTTTTTTCATTTAATCAAGCGACTCTACTACCAGGTACTTAACCTATTTTCTATTTCAGCGTCATTATTTTTCATCTTGGTTCAGTTTTTCTTCTCTCTGTCCTCAATGTAGAAAAGATTGTCTGGGACTTTTGTGTTGAAATTTAATTTGCATAAATTTGTGCTTTATTTCCCCACCAGGAACTTAAATTCTTAAGACCATGTCATTACTTTTCTTTAAAATGCTTGTATTATTTGCTAAAAAAACTAGTATGCATTCACATAAACAAAGTTTAAAACCTAATCATTATACATTCTAAAAAGGAAATAAAAACCTTAAAATGGAATTTAAATTATGTATGCCTTAATTTATACAACTGAATTACTTTATTAAACCACCCAATAGTATGATTTGCTAATATTTATAATAATGATGAGATTGACTAATGACCTAGAAAACAATAGTTCTGCAAATGTGCCACAGGAGATATATGAAAGAACACAAGTGAACAGAAGTTAATACAGGAATAGTTCTGCTTATTTTATAAAGGCAGTAATATGCATTCTTAATTCTAACCTTTACTTCATTTTATAAATATGTTAGGTCTACTACAACTGTTTTCATAAATATATATGAAATGGATTGTGGATTACATGCTAAAATTTATGAACACAGGAGGCTGAGGCAGGAGAATCGCAACTTTGAGGCTAGCTTTAATAAGTAGGCGAGACCCTAAGCAACTTAGCAAGACGCTAGCTTAAAAAATAAAAAGTGTTAGAGATTTAGCTCAGTGGTAAAGCACCTGTGGATTTAACCCTCCAATATCAAAAATAAAAAATAAATAAGATTTACAAATAATGAAAAATATCTTCCAGCATTAAAGTTTCCTAACCATCATTCCATGGTCTTTACATGATTATTTTTTATTTAATTCAATACTTATGCAAGATCACCTTCTCAAAATGCAAAAAGTATTCTTCAGAGTGACAGTATCATTGGTAAATAGTTTACCAGAGATTAAAAAGTTCACTTAGTAATAGAACAAGTTAGTAAAAGAACAAGTTAATGATGTTTGTATATAAAAAAGAGAAGAAAAGAAAAAATAATAAGTCAAAGGTCTTAAGTAGGCAGCTTACATAACACCACTAGATACAAGAGCTGAAGGGGACCACCATGAAGGGGGAATGATAAAAGACAAGTGAGGATCCTGAAAATAAAATTTCATGCATTTAAAAAATTATGACTATAATATTTATATTGCAGGATTTATAATTTTTGCTCAGAGGCTGCAAATACGAATAGGGAAAGAGTTCACCATTATCACCACCCACCAATATAGAGGAAGGCGATTAGGAGCATGACAGTATAAAACTCTGGGGTTCTCACCACCTTCCCTCCTTATTCCCAGCATGCCAGCTATAGTTCACATAAAATAATCTCTAATTGATTGAATAAATTTCCTGACACTTAGGTTTATACACTATAATTTTACAACATAATGAATCCACTATCCTAATTTAAATAGAATTATTGTTTCAATTAGCATCTTATATAAGCTATTTCTATGCCTAATCACATCCTGCTCCTATAGAAAACTTTATTGGGAATTCTTACCTTGGATTTTAGAAGCCTGTTCTTTTCCAGTGGGACAGAGAACTCCCTTTGCCAGGAGTTAATCAGGGTGGCTCCTGTCATCTAAGGCTGAGATGCCAATAATATAGGGTTTAAGACTGCATGGTAACTAGGAATACAGAGTATCAAGAAGGATCTAAAGAAGCATATTACAATCAGAGAATTTTATTTATTTATTTATTTATTTATTTATTTATTAGTTTGTTTGTTTGTTTGTACTGGGGATTGAACCCAGAGCTGCTTTACCACTAAGCCACATTCCCAGTTCTTTTTATTTTTTGAGACATTGTCTTGCTAAGTTACTGAGGCTGACCTAGAACTTGTGATCCTCCTGCCTCAGCCTCTCAAGTTGCTGGGATTATAGACTTGCAACACCATGCCCAGCCTTTTCCTTTTAATTCTTAATTGCAAGTGAAATTTAACTTTAAGGAATACTATTACTATATTTACATTGTAAGAATTATACTAGAATATTATTCCAGAGAATATTTTCACCTTTTACCTGCCAATTTATTTTCTCTGACCTAAAGATATGTCTATGCTTCATGTAGATCAAGCAACATTACCAAACATTAAAAAAAATAGGTTCTTCAAGTATAGTGTCTCACTAGGGTAAATAGCAAAAGATGTGATTCAACTAGAAGAAGAGGAGAACCAAAAATCTTTAGCTTTAAAAACTCTACAGAGGTAACAATTATTAATAGGGGTTGAGAATTCATATGAAGAAAACCATATGTCTGAAACCACTCATAAAAGATTCCAATCAGGCTGGGTGCAGTGGTGCATGCCTGTAATCCCAGCAACTCTGGAGGCTAAAGCAGGAAGATCATGAGTTTGAGACCAGCCTCAATAACCTGGGGATGCCCTGTGCAACTTAACCTTGTCTCAAAATTTTTTTAAAGAGCTGGGGATGTAGCTCAGTTCTGGGTTCAATCCCTAGTACCAAACCAAACAAAGACAAAAAATCTTGACCCTTGTACCATAGCAGAGAGAGTTCAAAATGAAAAGGCAGACAGAAATGGAAAGGTCTTATAACAGACAGAAAGCAGGCTGAGAAAACATACACAAATGTAGGCTTCTCTTATGGAAAAAAAGTGTCTCAGAGAATGTAATCAAGAGTCCAGAGGACAGAGCCAACAGCTACAAAGAGCTACTTCCAGGCTTACGCACTTTCACCAACAAACCTGTAAACTGGGTTCTAGTTGCATTTCAAAAATGCTCTATGCCTCCATTTCCCCCATCTGAGTAGCATCTATTCTGATTATTCCTGTGTCATTACTGTACACTGGGCACGTATAGACCAAATAACTAATACCTTTAGTTTATAATGTTTTTTGATCCAGAGGAACTATACTTGAAAAGCCAAAGAACTATACCCAAAGAGTTACATCTGAGGAGTCATACCTGAAAAGTCTCAGTTCAGGTACCTGGACATGATTGTAGATTGGTAACATCTGAAACCTCAATCCTGACCTAAGGCCATAATGGGATGAAATATTGGTGTCTTGGCAGAAAGGGATTAAGTGATTTCTACAGATGAGAGAGATGTTGATAACTGGGAACCAGAGGACGGACTGTGGTAGTTAGGTTCTAACAATAGCTCCAATGTTATTCTTAGCCTTGTACACCCTGACCCTCTATATTAAATCCCACATTAACTCATTTTAGCCAACAAATTCAATAGAAAAGCAGAATGCTAATTCTAAGACTAAGTCTCAAAAAGAACTACCAGTTATATTTGCGTTTTTGGTAGACTGGATGACAATATAAATCCACCTACCCTGCAAACAAAACCATGTAAACTGACCACATGGAAAGGCACTGAGACTGTATGGAGAGGGAAAGAAAGCCACCACAACCCATTCAAGGCTTCAGATGACAGCCCAGTCATATCTTATCACACCTCTATGGAAGATTTTAGGCAACAAGGGAAAATAAATTGCTCAGGTAATCTACAGAATCACAAAGCTAATAGTAAATCGTTTTAAACCATTTTTGTGGTCATCTGTTATGCAATATGGAACATAGACTCACTTCGATGGTGACGAAAATAAACAGTATGATGAATTTTCGCCTAGATATACATCTTCATAACTACCCACAATGAAGATATTGAAGCATAACAATCTTGAAACTTCAGTTGTGCCCTGTCCTAGTCAACATTAACCCTCTCCCACTATGAACTGAATTAACTATAATTCTAATTTCTATCACCACCAATAAAAGTTTTATCAGTATCCATAAGAGTATATGCTTTTTTCTTTCTCTCAATATATTGTCTGGAAAATATATTTTTTACATTTTTTATTTTTAATTTGTTCCAATTGGTTAAACATAACAGTAGAATACATTTTGACACATTGTACACAAAGAGAGCACAACTTCTCATTCCTCTGGATGTATGTGGTGCAGAGTCACACCAGTAGTGGATAATATATTTTACTGTTTTATCAGTAGGCCTATCGTGTGTGTGTGTGTGTGTGTGTGTGTGTGAGAACATACCACAATTCTGTTAATGTGGCATCTGTATTGATTTCTACCTGGGGCTTTTATGAATAAAGCTGTTATGAGCACTGTAATGGTTATCTTTATGTGTGAAGTTGACTGGGCTAAGGGATGCTTACATAGCTGGAAAAAATTTCTGGGTGTGTCTGTGAGGGCGTTTTCAAAAGATTCTGTGTTTGAATCAGTAGACTGAATAAAGAAATATGCCCTTACCTATATTGTCAAATATCATTCAATCTGATGAGGGGGCAAATAGAACAAAAGGGCAGAGTAAGGGTAAATTTCTTCTGGTTTCTTGAGTTGCGACATTCATCTTCTCTTGCATTCCAACATCAGCGCTTCTGGTTCTCTGGCTTTTGGATTATAGTATTTAGACCAAATGTACACTCTCCCTCTGGTTGTAAGGCTTTGGCCTTGGCCTGAATTATGCCACTGCTTTCCTGATTTTCTAGCTGGCAGATGTCATATTATGGAACTTCTTAGCCTTCATAGTCTTATGAGCCAATTCTCAAAATAAATCTCCTTTTCCATATCTATCCATCCATCCATCCACCCAACCATCCATCCACCATCTCTCCTATTGGTGTGATTTTCTGAAGAGCCTCCAACCCATGCAAATATTCTTTTATGTCTTTCTGTATTATCTATTTAGTCATTATTCCTGGGTAAGTTGCTAAGAATGAAATTGCTGGGTCATAGGAATAGATATAATTTCAACTGTATTATCTTAGTGAGTAATGATTTTTAAGACATTTTGGTGTTTATTAGTCATTTGGATATCCTCTTTTATGAAAGATCTGTTCAAGTTTTATCCATACTTTCTTATTTAAAATTTTTTTATTGTGGTAAAACATAAAATTTTATGTTTTGCCTATTTTAATAGGTTATCTTCTTCTTCTTGTTTTTTAGGCATGAATATATATTATGACTATATATTATATATAGTCATTCAGGATTCAAAATCTTTTGTTGGGAGATAAATCCACACAGATAGTCATTTGATCCTTGACAAAGGCACTAAAAGAGTACCTTGGAGAAAAGACAGTGTTTGGTGCTGGGACAACTGAATATCCATATGTAGAGCAATGAAACTAAGTCTCATTTTGCACCCTCCACAAAGCCAACTCGAAGTGGATCAAGGAATTAGACCATAATTTTACAATTGCTAGAAGGGTTAACAAACACTCCAACATACAGACTCAGGCAATGACTCAAAAAGGAATCCTAAAACTCAGGAAATACTACCAATAATTAATAAATAGGATTACACCAAATTTAAAAGCTTCTACAGAACAAAGAAACAAAAGCATGGAAAGAGTCTACAAAATGGAAGAAAATGTTTGCCACCTATTCTTCTAAGAGAGAATTAATATCCAGAATATAAAAAGAACTCAAAAAACTTACCACCGGAAAAGTGAACAATACAATCAATAAATGAGCACATACATGAACAGACACCTCTCAAAAGAATAAACACAAAGGCCAACAAATATATGAAAAAATGTTCAACATCTTGAGCCATCAGAGAAATGAAAATCAAAATTACACTGAGATTTCATCTCACTCCAGTTAGAATAGCAATCATCAAGAATACAAATGATAATGAATGCTAGGGAAGATGTGGGGGAAAAGGAACACTTACATGCTGTTGGTGCGTGGGTAAATTAGTATTACCACTATGAAGGTTTCTCAAAAGAATGAGAATGGAACCGCCATATGACCCAACTATATCACTTCTTGTTATTTATCCAAAAGAATTAAAGTCAGGATGATATAGCCTATGTGCATACACAATTCACAATAGCCAAGTTAGGGAACCAGCCTAGGTGTCTATCAACAGATGAACAAATTTAAAAAAGTGTGGTAAAGAGAACGCCATGAGAAAGCCAAGAGAACGCTGTGAGAACGCCATGATGAACGCCATGAGGAACGCCAGGAGAACGCCAAGAGAACACCGAGAGAACTCCATGAGAGAGAACACGCCATGAGGGAGAACGCCAGGAGAATGCCATGAAGAACGCCATGTGAATGCCATGAGAACGCCGAGAACGCCAGGAGAAAGCCAAGAGGACGCCAAGAGGACGCCATGAGGGACGCCATTAACAGCAGCTGTGTAACACGTGTTAGGCGCTAGAATAAAGTGTGTTAAAAGCAACAACCTTGTGTCGCGTCTTACCACGGGCGGAAAGACAGCGATAAATGGTGCCGAAACCCAGGATCCAAAATCGAAACTAAAATAGTCGGTAAGTAATCCATGTAAGTACTGTCTTTATTTTTGTCTTTTATCTAAAGGAAAGTTTGCCAAGGAGCAACTAAGGTTCGCGGTAAAGTGACTTAAACAAGGTCCACGGTTGAGTGGCTTAAACAAAGTCCACGGTAGAGTGGCTCAATCAGGTCCGTGGAGAAGCAACTTAAACAGTAAAATTCAAACTGCTTCTCGCATCTTTGGGAATGCAGAACAAGCTATGCCCTTGGTTAAACAATTAGCATATGAGCAAGCTAATAAATGGTGCAAGGAAGCTATTAGACCTTGGAAAAACAAGGATCTCTCAGCCTATTAGGTCACATAAAGGCATACTGTCCCTGTGTTTTGGCTCTGCTTTCTATGTAGCATCTCTCTTCAGGACAGTCTACTACGGGACAGAATCAGTCAACCACGTGTCCCACTGTTCTAACTTGTTTTGTAGATACCTTTCAGGACTTCCAAGAACTTGCCGCTGACTGCGGAGCTTTTGTTAATGGATGTAACTTAAAGTTTTGTGAATCAAAATGGCCTACTCAGGCCCACGTGGCTGGCTGACTGGTAGCTGAGGGCAGTTTCAAGGTTGATTGGTGCCCTTAGGGAATTGGGCGGCCACACCCTCTGACCGGGTGCCTTACATTCAAATTTGGATTATGGCTTACCTCCACCCAAGAGGAATAACAAAGCCCTTTACAGAGCTCTTAAGCATTCAAACCCTGTCCTGATAAGAGCCTGAGATGTCAGGTTTCTGCTGGAACCAAATCTCAAGTAGAACTTAAATTGAAATGATAATAGAGGAAGCAAAAAATCCAGTAGGAGACCAATTTCCAATCCAAGGGGGAAAAAAAAAAGCCAAAAGAGTGTTTTATTTGAGAATACTTGTTGAGCTCATAAACTAATGGCTGGCCGAGTACTCAACTTAGATTTTTGAACATCTTGTTACATTGCAGTGGAGAAAAACCTACAAGGCCTTTGTTTAAGTGTATATTGTGTCCAAAATTCATGTACATGATATTGGAGGTTAACATAGCGCTAAAGGAAAAACTGGATCCAGGTATATTTGATTCACGTGATTTAAAAGGTTCAATTTAAATTCGGTAAATAAATGAAGGTAAAATATATCTAACCTCACAAGTCTCTAGGTGGCCAATTAAAAAAATGTTGATGTCTATAAAATGTGTAATATCAATTTTTTTTAGGACTCTTCCACAGGAAAGAGATGGCAAATACTATTCAAAATACTTGTCTGATCTTGGTTATTACAGTAAAATAAGTAAATTAGAGTTAAATTCCATGGGGTGACATGCTTTAGCATTGTTGGTGTTTTTCAAGGATTGGTAAACAAAGGAATTTGGAATTGTTTTGTATCATCCCTGAGAGCAATGTTACTAAAAGTGAAATCCTAATAATTTATCTAAATTCAGAAATTTCATAGGAGTTGTTTTAGAATACAAACAAGGAAGGAGTCAACAGATGGGAAAGGGAAAGTGGAAAGTTATAGATATGAAAATATATTCAGTAAAAGAAAAAGGAAAATATTTCTGGGTAAGAAAATCTCAGTGTAAGTAAAAGTCAAATTCCAACAAGTTTCTGTGTAGCTAAGTAGTTATATGTATGTGAGACCATCAATTAGAAACTGTTCAAAGTTTTCCCCTAAGGTCAAATGTTAATGGGCTAGTATAAATCAAAGTGTAATCAATATGTTAAAATGACAAGGATTTCTTTAAGTTTTATTTTTTATTGTGGTTAAATAACTGGTATTGTGCCATGATGCAGAGCCTAGGGTTTTTTCCTTGAAAAACTAGGTTTGGTTGCTCTTTGTATATTCATGTATGAGGCTATATGTCCTCATTCAAGTGGAAAGCCATCCACTAACACCTCTACACCTGCCTAATGATAAGGAATCAGCGCCTGGACCTGCTACAGGAACAAGTAGATATTTTGGGACAAACGTTGACTTCAGGTTGCACTCAGGCTCTACCAGGATTTTGCATCACTTCTGCTTCGTATGCCAACTTCTCAAGAGCAGCTAATATGTCTAAAGAACTCTCTACTTTGTTAACCACAAACTGGTTAGCAAAATTCCATACCCTCTCCAGGACTTTACGGACTGAAATATTACAGCTAAAATAACCCAAGTTACCCCCTTGACCAGTGGACAATTGGCCCATCTATTCCAATCTCTCTTAAATTTTGGCAAACATTGGTTTGGGTTTTTTGCTCTTGGTGGGTTACTGCTCTTTGCCATCATAATTCTCTTCCGTTGGCTTTGTGCCATGCGACGCATAATCGCTAACGATCGTCATGGTGTCCATCAAGCCTTAGCGGCCATAGAGTCAGGCAACTCTCCCACAATATGGCTTAGTATGCTGGACCGGTAGTCAAAGACGGGTAATGAAGTGGTGATCTTGTATCAACCTAAGACAGAAGATGCATCAAGCTATGCAATCTTTGATGATGGGTAAGAACAAGTATTGACCACTCAACCTAAGACAGGCACGGTCCCTACCTTTATTAAAAGAAAAAAGGGGGAGCTGTCAGGGTATTCCAGGTACCCCCGGCTCTATGCTAAGATGGCGGCTGGCAGGTTGGCAATGCGGTTTTGTGTTGTAGTAAACAAGTTGCTCTCACCACAGAAGTAGATACTTGATTGGCTTGAGCACCCACCCGACCTGATGACTCTCGGAGCACGTATATAAGGACTATGCGGGGGGTAGTGAAAAAGAACGCCATGAGGAAGCCAGGAGAACACCAAGAGGACGCCATGAGGGATGCCATTAACAGCAGCTGTGTAATGTGTTAGGCGCTAGAATAAAGTGTGTTAAAAGCAAAAAAAAAAAAAAAAAAAAAAAAAAAGTGTGGTAAATATACACAATGGAGTTTTATTCAGTCATAAAGAACAAAATTATGTCATTTGCAGGAAAATGGATGGAACTTGAGAATATTATGTTTTGCTTAACACTAAGCAAAACAAGAGACTCAGAAAGTCAAAGTCATATGTTTACTCTTGTGTGGAAACTAGAAAAAAAAGGGAGGAAAAGGGGGAGCAAATCTCATGAAAATTGAAAGGAAACCAGTAGAGTGCAAGAAGGGGAGGACCAGTAGGGAGGGAGGAGGGGAGGAAAGGGAGGTATTGGGGAATGATATTGACCAAATTATGTTATGTGCATATATGAATATGTCACAATGAATCCCACTATTATGTATAATTATAATGCACCAATAAAAAAAGTTTAAAATAAAAAATAATTTATTGAGCCAGGTGTGGTGGCACATGCCTATAATCCCAGTAACTTGGAGGTTTGAGCAGGAGGATTACAAATTTGAAGCTAGCCTGGGCAACTTAGCAAGGTCTTTACCTGTTTTCTTATAGAAGCTTTGCTGCTTTTCTTTCACACTTAGGTCTAAGATTTACCTTCCTTTTTCTTGAAGGGCAGTTTGCAACTGGGAGTAGTTCTATCAGTTCATTTCCTTCCTACAAAAATTGGGGGTCTGAAAACCTTTCATTTAATCTCTGTCCCTTTCAGTCAAAGCTGATAATGTTTCTGCTGGTCTAAAATGCTCCAAAAACCTTGAGGTTCCCATGTATGTCAAGGGGATCCATGTCATTAGACAAGAGTGTTCTCAAAGATTTTTCGATGGCTAACCCTATCTATTTCTGGCTTCTGCTGAGATGGTTGACTGAATAATGAGTTATACTCCTCATATCTCCAGCAAATGTTTGTCCATGCTCTGGTTTCTCCCCAGAGCATTTTATATCATTTTTTGGTAGTAGGCTGAGAATTTTCCAACTCATGATGTTCTGGTTCCTTTTTGCTTACCACATCCTTACTCAATTATCCCTTTTCTCTCACATTTTACTATAAGCAGCAAGGAGAAACCAGATCACAAATTCCATAATTTGTTTGGAAATTTCTTCAAGTAAATATCCAAGTTCATTGCTTAAAAGTTCTATTTTACCTCATGGTAGAATATAATACTTCCAAATGTTCTACCACTTCATAACAATAATCATCATTCCTCCAGTTTCCAATCATATGTTGCCCAGTTCCTTCTGAAATCTCACCAAAGGCACCTTTAACATTCATATTTCTAGTAACATTATGTTCATGACAATACATGTGTTCACCAGGATGACAGCAGCTGTGGCTTCCATCCTTCTCACTTCTTTCTGAGCTCTCACAAGAAGATAGGCTTTTCCTACCATGCACCTTAAAATTCTTTCATTTTCTGCCCATTATCCTATTCCAAATCAACAGAAATTGATTCTCTCAGTTTTGGAGGCTATGTGCCTGCAACTGAAATGTCAGAATATCCCTTTTGAAGGTTCTATGGGAGACTCCTTCCTTCTTTTCAGCTTTTGTGGCTCCTGGTATTTTTTGACTTGTAGTAGCATAACTCTAATTCTGTCTTCAGTTTCATATAGTCTTCTTCTCTGTGTCTTAAATCTCTCCTTCCTTTCTTTTATAAAAACATCAATCACTGGATTTAAGGCTCATTCCAAATCCTAAATTATCTTTTTTAAGATCTTTCACTTAACTACAAGTACAAATACTCTACTGACAAGTTCACTGTAACAATGTGCTAGGTCTTCTGTAATAACTGAGTAGCTTAAGTAACAGAAATCTACTGTATCATAGTTCTGGAGGCTAGAAGTCACATTAAAATTTCACGAGGGTGATTCCCTTTGAAGACTGAGAAGAAGAATCTGTTTCATGTCTCTCCCCTAACTTCTGGTGTTTACTGCCAATTTTTGGTGTTCTTTAGTTTGTGGAAGCATCATTCTGACTTGTTTTCATCTTCATATGATGTCTACTCTGTGTGCATTTATGTGTCCAACTTCACCCTTTTTATAAGAATACCAGTTATATTAGATCAGAGTCCACTGTAATCACCTCTATTACCTCTGCAAAAACTATTCTAATTAGGTCACATTCTGAGGTGTTAGCCTTGAGGACTTCAACATAAGAATTCTGAGGGACACAATTCAATCTATAAAACATACTCCTAAATTACCAGGATTTAGGGCACACATGTATCTTTGGGGAAAAAACAATTCTGTATACTATAACAATTGTATTTGTTTTTGTCTTTCAGCATTTTAAGTATTTCATTCCCTTCTCATTCTGCTTGCATAGTTTCTGATAAGAAGTCAGCAGTAATTCTTATTCTTATTTATCCATAGGTAAGGTGTTTTTCTTAGCTTTTTTTTCCCCAAAATGTCTCCTTGTCTTTGCTTTCTACAGTTTGAATATGTTATGCTTATGTATATTTTGCTTTATTTTTTTTCCCTGTTAAGTTCTCTTGATTGAGTTTCTTATGTATGTGGTTTGATTCTTGTCATTCATTTTGGAAAATTCTCATCCATTGTTACTGCAAATACTTGTTCTGTTTCATTCTTTTCCTTTCTGATATTCCACCCAATATACCATCTGAAATTGCCTCAAAATTCTTGGATGTTATATTCTGTTTTTAATTTTCTTTGCATTTCACATTGTGAAGTTTCTACTGACTAATCTAAGTGTACTGATCTTCCTTTGCCCATGTCTGAGCTGCCTGATGAGCCCATCAAAGGCATATCTGATTTAGTTTTTCTAATTTGTAGCATTAACCTTTGATTGCTCTTAAGAATTTCCATCTCTCTGCTTACATTGTCTACCTATTCTTGCATGTTTTCTATTTCCTTTATTAATGCCCCTAACATCTTGATCGTAAGTATTTAGGATTTTATGTCTGACAGCTCCAACTTATCTATCATACTTGAGTTTGATTCTAATAATTGCTTTGTCTCTTCACAGTGTGTTTTTCTCAACATGCCTTGTAAATATTTGTTGGAAGAAGGACATGATGTATCATGTAAAGGAAATGAAGTAAATAAACCTTTACTAAAGTGTAATGTTAATCTAAGAGTTGGGCTGTATTTAATGTTTGCCTCAGCTGTAGGTACCAGAGACTTCATATTCCTCTTGGGTCCTTGTTTTTTTCTCCTTGTTCACTTCTTTCTTCATTAAGTACTCCTCCTCAGAGGGTATATGCCTTATAGTTATAATCCACTGTTACTGTTCTGGGGTGCTGCTGGTGTGGTAGTAAGTGTAAGGGAAGGGCAGCATTCTTTAATCTTATGATTAAATCTCAGCCTTTTAATGTGTCTGGATCCCTGAGCTGTGACCTTAATAAATGTTTCTTGTTTTCTGCTCTTATTTTTCTGAGATGAGAAAAGGATATAAATATATACTTAGAAAGACATAAGGATGTAAGTGTAGGAGTGTAAGAAATGCTCTTCCTTCAAGTACTATAGGGCTCTGATAAAGTCTTTTTCCCTGAAAAAATGGTTCTTTATTACAGAGAATGTTCTCAGCTCACTTTACAGTAAGGCTTACTTTCCCCTTCCATGCTAGAGCCGTTAGAGGTCCTTCTTGGCTTTTCATTGGGAGAATCTAATAGATGTCTAGAGGTAAAGTTCATGAAAGTGTTGGAGCCCACCCTAGACTGCTGTTCCCAGGAGTTTCTCAGACGCAAGCTAATCAATATTCAGCTTCAAGCAATTTGTTAAAACTATCATTTCAGTGTTCCTACCATTGATTTATGGCTGTTATGGCTTCTGTTGCAGGTTTAGCAGATCTTGGCCCTATTCTTGATTTTCCTGTCTCTCCATATTTCAGGGTAGCAGTTTGCCCTGCAATCTCAATTTTCTGATTGGCCATGTAAAGGCACTGATTTTCAATTTGTTCACCTTTTTCTTTCTGTAAGGATGGGAGTGATGACTTCTAATTTCTTTACAAATTGGAGATGAAACCAGAAGTTCTATTCATATTCATATTAAAAAGTCCTATTCATATTCAGGAAATTCAACATAGCTAAAATACTTTTGCCTAATCTATCATCTATAGTACAGTTTCACAATTGTCCCAAGAATTTATTTTCACCCACAAGATTGGTTCATATATATATATATATATATATATATATATATATATATTTTTTTTTTTTTTTTTTTTTTTTTTTTTTT
>JAJEJO010001822.1:184491-221292 GCA_020662805.1 Glaucomys volans | reverse complement strand
CTTGGATTACAGGCGTGCGCCACCGCGCCCGGCTTAAGCAAATTCTTTTATATTTTAAACAATTATTTATTGAGTACATACTATCAGACAGGTACTACTCAAGGCCCTGTCTCACCAATAAAGATATATTGTCTGTTCTCTTAAAAACTTAAATGAGAAGTCAAAAAATAAATGGCATGGTAAATTCCAACACGATGAGGTTAAAACAGTTTTAATATCTATATCCTATGCTGGGGGTATCAAAGAAGGCTTCTTGAGAGAAATGATATTTAAATTTAGTTTAGAAAGGTAAATAATTATTGGCCTGATAGTTTGGGGGATATGCTAGGGGTGGGGGCATTTGCTTATTCTCCCAACAGATTTTTCATCTCTGTTCCTCTTAGTCACTTTCTTTCCCATATGCCCTTTCAAAACTCTGTTCACCTTTCAAAGTCAAACTTTTTAATATATTTCTTAGTACTTCTACCAGACAAACCTCCAAACAGTCTATCTTGCCAGGCATGGTTGCATACACCTGTAATCCCAGTGACTCGGGAGCCTAAGGCAGCAGCATTGCAAGTTTGAGGCCCGCCTTGGCAATTTAATGAGATCCCGTCTCAAAATAAAAAATAAAAAGGATTGGAAATATAATTCATTAGTAGAGCACACTTGGGTTCCAACCCTGGCACTTCAAGGGAAAAAAGTGTACTATCTTATTGATTTCAGGCATACAAAGTCTAACCTTATCAATATAATGGGTAAGAACATGGGCTCTGAAGTAGTCAGATTTAATTGCTTGCTAGCTGTGTGACTTTAGGCAAAAGTTACTTAATTTTCCTAAACCTCAATTTCTGCATATGAAAGTGGGATTAAGAGTACAACATAGTTAAATATATTTGATGATTAAATAAAATTATGTATGGAAAAAACTCAGCATAGTGACTAGAATGTGGTAAACTCTACTAGGAATAAAAACCCTACAACTTATTCCTTACTTTGTTTGCTTACAGTTTTAAAACTGATCACACTTCCCCAGGCCAATCGTTTACCTAATCATAGCATACATTAATTATTTTAGTAACCTTGGCAAACTATCTAAATTATTTATGCCACTTTCTTCCAGTCAGAATATAATGGCATATTTATAGGTAAAGTATTTTAGACAATTCTATTTATGACTATAAATCACAAAAATCATGAAATTTCAAAAATGTTACTTATCTATTGTTTACAGCAACTTAAAATATTAAAGAATATTATTTAAAATGCACAAGGCTCTAAGTTTTAGCCCCAGGACTGCAAAAATTAAAAATAAAAAGGAAGAAAGAAATAGCGAAAGGAGAAGAAGGAAGATAGGGAGAGTGGGAGGAAGGAAATAAATCTGAAAACGAAGGGGGAAGAAAGCATGTCATGCAGCAAGAACTGAGATAGCTTATTTTGTCCTTCACCGCCTAGTTAGAGGAGTACTAAATGAAATGCTTCATCTTTTTTTAACAGATAAAATAAGTGCTTTTTCAAATGAATACTTTCAATGAAGCATATTTTTCTTACATAAAATATAAGCATGAAAATCAAATATTTGAGTGCTTACTTTCCAGAAGAAGGAAAATAAATGCTCACAGGATTAACAAATACCAAACATAAAAAGGACAGCAACATCACTTCTGCCAAAGTAACTCACAGCTGTAATTTTTTCTTTATCTGAACAAATAATCCTAAGACAAATATGTAATACATAATACATTTCTGTTTCCTTACTGCCCTTACCAAGAACATTTAAATTTTCTTTCGAGTTAGTTTAAGCAAAATAAAAATTGATTTTTTTTTTTTTTAACAGGGGGGTCAGAAGCTGTACATGATGGTGTAGGCTTATAATCCTGGCTACTCAGGAGGCTGAGTCAGGAGGACAAGAAATTTAAAGTGGCCTCTGACAACTTAGTAAGACTGCCTCAAAATAAAAAAATTAAAAGGACTGGTATGTAGCTCAGTGGTAAAGCATCCTTGGGTAAATTCCCAATATCACGAAAACAAAAATTAAAATCAGGGGCAGCTGGGTGGATGTGGGGGTGATGGGGTATAGCTCAGTGGCAGGTAGGGCATATGTAAGGGGCACTGGGTACAACCCCCAACACTAAAATAACAATAATGACAAAACCTAGAGATTTGAGAAATTTCAGAGTATACTGCTATGTTTAAACAAATACTAAATCTACTCATATGTTATCAATATCTATTACATCATTTATAAACTATATTTATAAGTTTTCTACATGTTATTATTTTAAATAACTGTGTACAATCCTCATCCCATTATGGGTGAAATACACTTGACAGTGAAACCTTTGATCATGTTTTTTTTCCCAAAGGTGGCCTTACCTGTGGAGTCCAATAAAAAGTGGGGTTCAATCTGTAGAGTTTTCGTTTGTGGAAACTCTGAAGTGGCCTTGTTCGGGCTGCTGTACTCATGATAGCCAAGGATGGAGATTTCAATCTTGTCCTGTCTTTTCTCCTTTTCTTACTGTGCTTCTGATTAAGTAACCAGCTACTGGAGGAAGAGAGCTCATCTAAATTCTCTGAAGCACTGAAATGTCATGAAATAATTGGAGCAGGTGGGTAGTAAGAAGGGAAATAAAACAAAACAAACAAAAAGACAAAGAAAACTAAATGTAAATTGCCATGGTCCATTATGATAGGAGAGCATTAATTTTAGCCAATTTTGTAGTAACAGTTGGTGAAAAAATTATATCAATTGGGCAATTTTATATATTTAAGTTGTAGAAATAATTTCTACTTCAATCTTCTCCTGCAAAACAAATACCCCCAAAGTTAGAAAATACTCACAAGTTCTATAGTACTATATCAATGTTTGCTATACATCAGTCATCTACACAGTGTACAGAGCTTTTCTTATATAAAAAATATTTTTGCATAGGGGTAAAATTACATAGGATTAAAGGTTTAAAACATGCTAAATTCTCATTAGCATCATTAGTGGCTCTGAAATAAGCACTGTATACCATTTCACTGAATCCTGAAACAAAGCTGCAATCCTACTATATTTTAGAAATTCTTAAAAACTTCTGATGATACAGATGAGGCACAGTGGCACACACCTGTAATCCTAGCAACTTGAGAGGATGAGGCAGGAATCACAAATTCAAGGCCAGCCTTTGCAATTGATTAGGCCCTGTCTCAAACAATAAAATAAAAAGGGTTCAGAGATAGAGCACTCCTGGGTTTGATCTCCAGGACCAAAAAAATAAGAAGAATGAAATGGTTATACAAGTTACACATGAAAATAAACTTGTTAACTTCATTACTTTTTCATATCAATTTTTAACACATTTAGGTTTTTAACTTCATTCATACTAGTATATTACATACAAAATAAGCTTTTCAGGTTCTACAAGGTGTCAATCTTTTTTATGTACATTAGTCAATTTAATAGTCTAACATTAATCTGCTATATGTGATCCTGCTAATCAACACATAAATTCTAAATATGCTATTTGGTTCAAGTAGAATTGGTGTTTGAGGGTAAGCAAAAGATATGGTTTTCCTATAGCAGTATTATTGGTTTTGAATAATTTATTATTGCTATAAAATATTCTATTTGTTAGGTCGTATTGGGCGGCTGCAGGGGGAGGGAGCACGGTCACCTAGCAACACACTGTGCCAGAAGTGACCAATGAGGCACACCTGCTGACCCTGACGTCCACCTTGGGTCCACCTTTTCCTGGGCAGAACCCCTTGACCCCCTTCCTCTGTATAAAAACCCTGAGCAGCCAAAGCCACGTGCGATTTCTCCTGGCTCTCCCACTCCGACTTTCACCCCCGGGGGGCTAGAGATTTCGCCCGGGACACACATTCCAATAAAATCAAGCTACCACTGTTGTCTGACTCTGGCGAGTGCACTCCTTTTCGCCCGCCTCCGCCTTTGGGACCTCTACCCGCCGAAGGCCCCGCGCTCACCCTTTCTTGAGTCTTACACTATTAGTTTATGGGCAAACTATATAATTAAAAATGCTTTACGTAGTAATGAGAAACCAGAAATAAGGGTGCCTGCATGGTTTAGGTCAGTTAAACAAAAAAATAATAATAATTAAATATAGAAGTTGGTGACTATAATACATTCAACAAAGACATATCTGAGTATATATACTATAGTAAAGGAGTAAGAGCCAGTGACAGCTATTTTATTTCTAAACCACTCACTTAAGTCTCCAGTGACCCACTCCTTTGGGAGCAGCCCTTAATAGAATTACTTTCCCTTCCTGCTCCCTTTGCCCTTTATTTCCCCCTCCCTAATCCTTTTGCAAGTATTATGTTCCCTCCCTTTAGCCCAGCATTCCAAATTCTAAAGTGAAGCCACACAAATGCTTAAGATGTTAACTGCTAAATTTCTTTAGATTTACAGAACCCAGAACATTGAGCAAACATCATAATGTATACTGGCTCTCCTTAGTCTTTAATTCTAGGCAACAACTCACACAAAGCATGTAAATTGTGATGTGAGGTCAACGTGCAGAAAAGTAATACATCATTCTAAAAAGAACTATAGGAAATAGCACCAAGAGGTTGAGGTCCACTGCCATGTTCTGGAAAATAAGAAAACAGGAGATATATACCCTGCATGACTAAGTCCTCACTCACACACAGCCTTCTTGCCCTTTATCTCATTGTACCTCCTTTTCCTTCCCATGAAAGCTCTTTGTGTCCTCGAGGTCCTAAATATGTAGTTTTAAGAACAATAGCCTTCCATCTTCCAAGGTGGCAGCCCTTCCATGATCATTCCTTCCATGATCATTCTTGATCACCTGGCTCCCAATTAATGGCTTTTGAGCAGCAAGCAACCCAGACTATAGTAGCAATAAAACATTCTAAAGATATGGTATTATGTAGCCTGCTAAAAAAGACTTAGGGTATAATGCTACTCTCAAATTAACAGATCCAATCTCACATACTAATACTAGTTTTAAAAGGAAATATATATATATGTATATATACATATATATATATACATATAATATGCATTGTTATTGAAAAACTTTAAGGTTATCATTACTAAGTAAGAGTCTGTTGTTAAGAAACCAGCCACAGAGCTGGGCTATCATGTCAAGTGTGAGCAAAGACATATACAGTAGCCAATATAGTTAGGCACTGAATATGCCAGGTAGATGGCAAACAAATGAGTCAAGGACAGGAAGAAGACACTTTTCATTATGTAGCAGTTATTACAGGTAATCAAAGTCAGAGAGTTAAGATTTAGGAAGGCTGGGATAGATTCAGCAAAACAGTGTTTCTTTCTCTAACAAGTAAGAAACACCTTTAGGCAGAAGTATGCTGAAACCAGTAGTGAAAATCAGGATCGGATGCACCACCATTGTTGAAGATTAAACACTGGAGGCAAGCATAAAACGTTTTATTTAAAGGATAGAGGGGGGGGGGGCACTCCTCTCTGGAGGAGTGGGGTCCAGAGCTGGTGCCCCAGGGAGTTGATGGTATCCTACCCCTTTTATAGATGTTAAGTTTCCTTTCTATTCATGTCACCTACTCCTCTTATCTTGCTTACATGGCCAAAGGCAGGAAAGAAGCCATCCAGAGGTATTTCTCCCTATTTTCCATAAAGGCAGGAAGGGAGTCACCCAGGGGGCATTCATTAACAATTCCTTGCTGGGAGGAACAATTCCCTGGAGGCAGGTGATCTTGGCAAGAGGTCCCAGAGGAGAAGTGTCCTGGAGGTATTAGCATTTTCTTTTCTTTAAAACCATCCCCTCATCTTCCTGACCCAGTCATTCATTATCTACACTAAGTGTTCTTTTGCCCCCGTCTCAGTACAAAGTCTCCTTAAACTTTGGTCTGACAGTGTCTAAGAGAAATTTAAAAGTTTTAAGAGCTTTCATTCTGGGAGCCTGAGACATATGTAAAACAACTCTTCCTTCTACTTAACAACTCTTTAGCTGTTATGAGACCCTAGTTTCTTCCTTCCACAAGGAGACTTAGCTCCAAAAGAAAGAGCCATTATCTCCCTATTGAATAAAAAGATACAAATTCTGAACTGGCTAGAGGTGCACAGGCTTGTTTAAAAATTAATGGAAAGTTTGCCTTTTGTGTCACTAAATGGTGTATTTTTAATTTTCCAAAGTACTGCTGGGTACAGTGGGATACAACTACAATCCCAGTGACTCTGGAGGCTGAGACAGGAAGATCACAATTCAAGGCCAGCATGGGCAACCTAGGAAGACCCTGTCTCAAAACAAAAATAAAAAAGGCCCCACCCCGCTTCCTAGTGCCTGTCCTTAACTGCTTTCCTCTACCTCTGCAATGATGTTCTACCTCCCTTCTGGCCCAGAACAATAGAGTCAATCATCTATGAACTGGAACCTCTGAAACCATGAGCCCCCAAATAATTTTTCCTTCTTTAATTGTTCTTTTCAGGTATTTTCCTCACAGCAGCAAAAAAACTGACTCAACCAGAAAAACAGACGAAAACATAAGATCCAACTATATGCTGTTTACAAGAGACCCATCTCCTAGGCAGAGACATAAGTTAAATGTAAAAAGATGAAATTTTTTTCATGCAAATGGAGTCTGAAAACAAACAGGAATAGCTGTTCTCATATCTTACAAAGTAGATGTCAAGCAAAAAAAAAGAATCAGAAGGGCTGAGGTTGTAGTACATTGGTAGAGTGCTTCCCTAGCACATGTGATGTACTGGTTCAATCTCTAGTGCCAAATTAATTAGTTAATTAATTAATTAAAGGTATTGCACCTATTTTAACTAAAAATACTTTTTAAAAAAATAAATCAGAAGAGACAAAAACAGTCACAACATCCTGGTAAGGGAAACAGTCCAACAAGAACATATAATGATAGTAAATATATATGGTCCAAATGTCAGTGCACCCAATTAAAAAAAAATATACTCTGACATTAAATTTCTAATAGACCCCAATATAATACTGGGTGATTTCAATATTCCTTTATCACTAACAGACAGGTAGCCAAAACTTAAAATCAGTAAAGATATTCCCAACCTAAATAGTACTACAAATCAAATGGATCTAGTAGACTTATACAGAATAGTTCAGTCCCAAAATAGCTGAATTTACCTTCTCAGCAGTTCATGGAATCTTTTCCAAAACAGACCATATTGAGGTCACAATGTAAGTCCCAGTAAATACAAAAGCAAAACAAAATTAAAACAACCCTAATATAATCCTTTGCATCCTATCAGATCATAATGGAATGAAACTAGAAATCAACAGCAAGAATAATAATAGAAACTACAAAAACACATGGAGATTGAACAATACTCTTTCAAATGAAGAATGGATTAAAGAAGAAATCAAGAAATTCTTTAAAACAAATGAGAAGAAAATTCAACATCAAAATGTCTGGGACAATATGAAAACAGTTCTAAATGGAAAATTTACAGCATTGAGTGACCCCATGAAAAAAAAAATAGAGATCCCAAATAAACAAATTTATGTTCTACCTCAAGAACTAATTCCAATTAAGATCAGAACCAAGATTAATGAAATTGAGAATTAAAAAAAAATACACAGAATCAATGCAATGAAGAGTTGGTTCTTTGAAAAGACCCTTACCTAAACTAACCAAAAGAAAAGAAAGAAGACCCAAATCAACAAAATTAAAGATGAAAAAGGAAATATTACCACAGACATGTCTAAAATTCAGGGAATCATTAGAAACTACATTGAAATTTTATACTCCAATAAACTGCAAAAACTGGAAGCCACTGACAAATTTTTAGACACATATGACATGCCCAAATTGAACCAGGAAGATATAGAAAATCTAAACACAGCAATATCAAGTAATGAAATTGAAACAGCAATTAAAAACTTTCCAACAATGAAAAGTCCAGAACCAGAAGGATTCTCAGCTAAGTTCTATCACACTTTTATTTTATTTATTTATTTATTTATTTATTTATTTATTTATTTAAGTGCTAGAGATTGAACCCAGGGCCTTATGCTTGCAAGGCAGGTACTCTATCAACTGAGCTATATCCCCAACCCCTTATTTTTATTTTATTTTATTCTATTCTATTCTATTACACTTTTAAAGAAGAACTAACACCAATCTTTCTCAAACTATTCCATGAAACTGAAAGGGAAGGAACACTTCCAAATACATTCTATGAAACCAGCAGAACCTTGATACCAAAACCAGACAAAGACACATCAAGGAAAGAAAACTATAGAGCAATATCCCTGATAAACATCAATATCCCTGATGCAAAAATTCTTTTTTTTGTATTTTTTAGATGTTGATAGACCTTTATTTTATTCATTTATTTATATGTGGTTCTGAGAATTGAACCCAGTGCCTCATGCATGCTAGGCAAGTGCTTTAACCACTGAGCCACAACCCCAGCCTGATGCAAAAATTCTTAATAAAATATTAGCAAACCACATTCAAAAATTCATCATGAAAAAAATACAACATGTTCAAGTGAGTTTCATGCCTGGGTAGTTCAACATATGAAAATCAATAAATCTAATTCACCACTCAAATACAATTAAGGACAAGAACCACATGATCCTCTCAATAGATGCAGGGAAGGCGTTTGATAAAACCCAACACCCATTCATATTAAAAATGCTAGAGAAGCTAGGGATAGAAAGAACTTACTTCAACATTATAAAGGCTATCTATGACAAACCCAAAGCCAATGTCACATGGAATGGAGAAAAACTGAAAGCATGTCCTCCAAAATCAGGAACAGGATAAGGATGTTCACTCTCACCACTTCTGTTTAATATAGTTCTGAAAACACTAGCCAGAGCAATCAGGCAAGAGAAAGAAATTAAAGGGATACAAATAGGAAAATAAGAAAGCAAACTGCTGATGATATGAGCTACTAGAAAACTCCACCAGAAGTCTTCTAGAGCTGATAAATGAATTCAGCAAAGTAGCAAGACACAGGATCAATGCACACAAATCTATAGCCTTCCTATACTCCAACAGTGATTCTGCTGAGGAAGAAATAAGAAAAACAATCCCATTCACAATAATCTCAATAAATAAATAAAATACTTGGGAAATAATCTAAACAAGGAAGTGAAAGATCTCTGCAATGAAAATTATAGAACACTGAAAGAAGAAACTGAAGACCTTAGAAGATGGAAAGATCTTCCATGTTCACGGGTAAACCAGATTAATATTGTCAAAATTGCATACATATACACCAAAAGCAATATACACATTCAAAGCAATCTCCATTAAAAGACCAATGACATTTTTCATGGACCTAGAAAAATCAGTTCTTAATTTGGAAGAATAATAGATTCAGAATAGCCAAAGCAATACTGAGCAAGAAGAGTGATGAGAGGCATCATAATACCTAATTTGAAATTATACTACAGAGCTATACTAACAAAAACAGCATTGTATTGGCATCAAAATAGGCATGAAGATCAATGGAACAGAATAGAAGACATAGAGACAAACTCACATATATACAAATATATAATACTTGACAAAGGTGTCAAAAATATCCACTGGAGAAAAGATAGCCTTTTAAACACATGGTACTGGGAAAACTGGATAGCCACATGTAGAAGAATGAAACTAGATTCCCATCTCTCATGCTGCACAAAAGTCAAAATGGATCAAAGACTTAAGAATTAGAGCAGAAATATGACAACTGCTAAAAGAAAATAAGGGGTCAACATTGTATCACATTGGGTTGGCACTGACTTCCTCAACAAGAACCCTAAACCTCAAGAAATAAAACCAAGAATCAACAAATGGATGCCATCATATTAAAAAGATTCTGCACAGCAAAGGAGTTATTAAGAGAGTGAAGAGGGAGCTACAGAAAAGGAGAAAATCTTTGCCAGTTCCTTCTTTGACAGTGGATTAATATCCAGAATATATCAAGAACTCAAACAAACTTAATGTCCAAAAAAAAAAAAAAATCCAATCAGTTAATAGACAAAAGGACTGAACAGATATTTCCTAAGAAACACAACTGGAAAAAATTATATGGAAAAATGTTCAACACCTCTAACAATTGGGGAAATGTAAGTCTAAACTACCCTATGATTTCATCTCACTCTAGTTAGAAGGGCAACTATCAACCACACAAACAATAACAAATGCTGGCAAGGATGTTGAGAGAAAAGTACATTTGTACATTGCTGGTGGGACTACAAAGTAGTACAACCACTTTGGAAAGCTATATGGAGATTGATGATAAAACTAGGAATGGAACCACCAAATGATCCAGCTTTTGATATTTATCCAAAAGAGCTAAAATCAGCACAGTATAGCAATATAGTCAGCTTAATGTTTATAGCTGCACAATTCAGACCTAAACTGAAATCAAGTTCCATGAATATATGAATCTGTGTAGATGAACACAACTACTATGTATAAATATAAGAGTCTAATAAAAAAAGATACCATCATCACAAAACATTCTTTTAAAAAGAAGAAAGGAGAAGCCGGGCGTGGTGGCGCACACCTGTAATCCCAGTGGCTCCGGAGGCTGAGGCAGGAGGATCGCAAGTTCAAAGCCAGCCTCAGCAAGGGCAAGGCACTAAGCAACTCAGTGAGACCCTGTCTCTAAACAAAATACAAAATAGGGCTGGGGATGTGGCTCAGTGGCTGGGTGCCCCCAAGTTCAAAACCCAGTTCCAAAAAAAAAAGAAGAAAGGAGAAGACACAGGAGGAAAAGAATATTTCAGTTATGGAGAAGACTTAGAATTCCCACTGAATTTGAGGTTTAACTATGAAACCCTAAAAACTCAGGATGCAATGGTACAGCCAAATATTTTCATATAATCATTATCAAAACAATTATCAATACATAATGGACTTCTAAAATAGCAAGTTTGCAAGTGGAATAGTATTGGGTAAGGCAATAAATTGCCCCTCCCCTTTATATTTCTATCTGGAAGCTAGAGAATAAAATTTCCCAAGTGATAATCTTACTCTTTTGTGTTATAGGCACATGACATAAATTGTTCGAAAATGAATTAAATAATTGATCATTTCCATTGCTAACTCCCTAATCCACACTATGCTGGTTGGTCTCCCCTCACCTAGAACCCTCCTATACCAATTTTTTGAAAACTTATTTGATCCTGTCATATGCTTCTCTTCTCAACTCCCATGCTGCCTAAAAATTTTCCTCTTCCATGTGCCCCTGAAAGACTTAAATCCTTAATACTTATCAAACATAGGGTAATGATGTTTGTCTCATTCTGTTATTTTTCTCCCCCCCAACCCGTCCCCACCCCTTTTTCCTCTATGTAATTCATCCTTCCTCCATTTTTAATATTTAAAAAGGCCCTAATAGGTCTGACCCCTGTCATAGCTCCCTTGCCTCATGCCGTATCATATGTCTCCTTGCAACATGTTCCAATCACATTACCTCCTTTCATTTAAAATACTCATATTCTCTATAGTATAAGACCTATGCATGTATTATTTCTGCTTCCTGGAATTTAACATATCTTCCTTCACTCCCATAATTTCTAATAATCATTTGGTCTAGTTCTAGTCAGTTCCTCAGGGAAGTCTTTGAACTTGTGAATAGCATCCTTTCAAAGACCAGGTCAAATCTCCTTATGGTCTCTGAGATGTGAGCACTATCCACCTTTCCTTTATATCATTTTTCATGGTGATAATTTTATTTTTATTTCTATGATTATCAGATTAATATCCGCCTTTCTCTCTAGAGTCTTGGTAGTACAAAGGATACGTCTATTTTGTTTACAGCCCTGCATATGAAGTTCTTGATACTGTGCCTTGCATACCATAGTTGCTCAATAATTATGTTGAATGAATAGAGAAATACATATGATATGTTGTCAAGTTTATCATTACAGCACGTGCATAATACATGCTATACTAATTTACTTTGTGAATATTTAAATGTTGAATATTTTAGCCTAAAAGCCAAATGAAGCTGTAAACAGAAGGCTACAAGAGCACTTTTAAAAAGATAAATATTTATAAAAAAGGATAACATATTTATAGTGCCTTGAGTTCCAATCTAAATCTCTACTTTGTAGTTAGTTTTTGATAATAAGATGATGATATGTGACTTAACCATAAATTTATAAAAATAAGCATTTATGTTTTGATTTGTAAAAGAGCAAGACATCAGAATCAAACTTAAAATATTCTTACAATTTTTAAAAAGAACAAAATGACTAAAAGTTTTATCTAATCAGAAAGTTATGAGTTCCCATTTTATTTTATTAACACAGTTTAATTTATCCAATATTTACTTAAAGACCTCTGAAATTATGGGTTTTTAATTATAATTTCAGAAATCTTAGCAGTTAAGATATTTACAGATGACAACAGACATTTAAGTTGCTTTTACAGAATATGAATGAAAAACTTAAAAGAGAATTTTTTAAAATAAACTTCAGGTTGGGATAGTTAGTTAGGCATCATTAGCTACACTGAAATCATGGGAAATTTTATTTTACTTTATTTTTGGTGGTGGTAGGAATGGAACCTGATGCCTTGCATTTACTACATCCATGACCACTTCAATGTATTCCTATACTCTAATTACTATGGGAACCAAAGGTCCTCAATTAATATTTTCTCAGATTTTTTTTATTAATCACTATGAAGATGTTCTATAAATATTATGTACTAAAATTTTAATAACTAAAACAACCTAAAGATATGAGAATATGGGGACATACATTACCTAACTGCTTGGTATAATCTTGATGGTGCTGTTAATGGTAGATGGATGGGCAGAAACAGTCTTATCTATTTGTAAAAATAAACTACATGAAAGCTACCTAAAATTCTTCATGGCAAATTATTCAAATATTTAAAAATATTTCACCTAAGACAAGTTGTATTTTTAGAAGGATTGGGAGAAACCTTAAAATGCTCTTCTAAAATACTTTTAGTGAATAAGAAACTTTTGAGCCCAGTTACAAATTAAAAATGCAAGAACCTTAAAAGTAGAGCAAAGATTTCATGAGGTTACTTCTTTTATTTCTTAGTATAAATAACAGATAATCCATGAAATTATTTTTTCACAGTATTTTATATAACCTCCAAAATCTTCCTCTTAAATTTGCTGGGGGCAAGTATTGAGGATCGAACCCAGGGCACGCTACCACTGAACTCCATCCCTAGCCCTTTCTACTTTATTTTTGAGACAGAGTCTTGCTAAATTGCTCAGATACCTCAAACTTCCTCCTGTTTCAGCTTCTTGCCTCATCTTCCCGCCTCCAGAGTCACTGAGACTATAGGCATGTGCCACCACATTGGGCTTTTTATATATTTTTACTAAATTAAAACCTGGAAATCTTTTTTATGAAGCATGTGTACAATTTCTTGTACTTTTATATACTGTTTCTTTAGGGTGGCTAACTTTTTTTTTAATAAAAGGAAAACATTTTAGATGAACATATCATGAAATTCACTGGTACACATATGTCTACTTGCTTCCTTAGCTAAGATAAATTCTAAGAGATGAAAAAAGCAGCCAGGAAGGCAAGGCAAGATAATTAAATAGGCAATTCATAATTATTTTATTATTTTGAATGGCTAGAAAACACAGAACCCTATTATTAAGAAAGAAGGTTACACATTCCATTTTTAATGCTTTAATACTTATAATTTGTAAGGATGCATTTCCATTCCAATCAGAAACATTACAGCATTGTAGATGACTGCTTTGAATATTTTACTTAATAACATGGTAAAAAATGCCCTTGGAATTTTGGAAATTAAATCATGTATTAAGCCACATTCAATGTTCACTGTCATTCACAGGAAATTAAGAACTATAATAGTATAAAACACCAATATCCTTAAAAGACAGTACTCAAGGTAAGAAGGTCATAGCATATTACCCTTGTGTACCAGAACAATGACTAATTTAAGAGCTATGAAAGATAGGCCAATGTCAGCACATACTACACTGAACAAATCTTTACCCCATTCTCTTCAGATTCTTCCTCTCCGGCCCCTATATGACCCATATGCACTACTCTTTGCCTTTAAATATACTAGGTAGCCAAGGAACCAAAGTTTAAGGAACTGGAGAAAATAAATATTCAACACAGAATTTTAAAGTGTAGTGTTAGCCTAGTGTTTTTCCACATTTCACCCATATTAACACTATTTACATATTAAACACACTTCGGGAAAAGAAGAAATAAACATCAGCAAAGAGAATTCAGTGTGCCTTCTAAAAGAGATTATAACCTAATTCCCCACATGAATATATGCAGATACCCACACTTGCTGTACTGGGTTGAACAGTGTCTCCCTAATATTCAGTTCTACCTAAACCTCCATAATCAGAACTTACTTTATTATAAATAGAGTATTTACACATATCATTAGTTAAGATGAAGACACACTGAAAGTGAGGAATCCCTAAATCCAATCAGTGGTCTTACAAGAAGAGACACACCCAGAGAGAGTGCCACGTAAAGACAGAGGCAGAGTTTGGAACATGTGTCTATATCCCAGAAGCAAAAGGCAAGGACTGCCTGCAACTACCATAAGCTAGGAAGAGGTAAGGAAGGATTCTTCCCTAGAAACTTCACAGGGAGCATCAGGTACTGATCTGATACCTTGATTTTTAACTTCTAGCCTCTAGAACTGTGAATGAATATTATTTTAAGCCATAGAGTTGGTGGTAATATTTTATAGTATCCCTAGGAAATTAATACATCCATAAATACATACGCCTAAGAATCAGATTTTGAATGACTAGGGATCTCTATTTTAAGTCCTTATTTTTTAATTATTTGGAATTCATTGATGAATTCAACCTGTTTCAACCTATAGCAGCTAAGGTAGGCAGCAAATTTTCCCTAATTTTCCTGCTGCCCCAAATCCTGCCAATAATTGAATTTTCTACCTCTTTTTCCCCTTGATATGAACACATCACATACTCAGATAGCCAAATGGCATTTAGGATGGCAGTAAATAATTTAAAAATATATATATAAAACAAGGACCTGACTTGTCTTTCAACTGACAAAAGTAAACCCTCTCAAATGACCTAAAGATCAAGGTCCAGATATTCAATACCTGGTAGAGAGAAAATAGGGTCTGAACCATTTCTCCACTATGGTATTAAAGTAAGGGAACTACACCCCTTTCAGCAATAAGAAAGTGCTGAAGTACATTGTAAAAATACATTCTAAATTTGATACAGTGTAGATAGGCACAGTAGTGCCCCTCTATAATCCCATCAGCTCCAAAGCTGAGGCAGAAGGATCCAAAGTTCAAGACTAGCCTCAGCAACTTAGGAACCATCATCCTAAAGCAACTTTGCAAGACACTGTCTCAAAATATAAAAATAAAAACTTTTAAAAAAGGGTTGGGGATGTGTCTCAGTGGTTAGGTGTCCCTGAGTTCAATCCCCAGGACCAAAAAATTAAAATAAAAAATAAATAAGATAGTCTCTAAAAACTTAAATTATACTTTAATAGAGTCACTAAAATGGGAAAAAATATTATATTTAGATATAATGTCAGCTAACAAAGATCTAAAACTATTAATACATCTCAACTATGAAAATAATGTATAAAAAGATATGAAGTAAACAAAGCCTAAACAATATGAATGATTTCTTCTTAGTAATTTCTGAATTTTCCAGTTGCCATAGAAAAAACTTGTACTATTTTTTTAAAAAAACAACAAGTATTACTTTAAAAATTTAGTCTTTTTTTTGTATCAGGACCTCTAATAAACTTTAAAAAGTTACTGAGAATTAAAAAGAGCAGGGAGACATGATAACCAACATAATTTATGTATTTTGGATTCTAACAAAATAAAGATAAAAATATAATTCTGAAACAACTGTGGAAAATTAAATGTGGATAGAGAACTACATGATAGTAAACAAGTTATGATCAGTAGTATTAAATGTGATAAAGTGGTTGATATGTTTTTAAAAAGGCTCATCAAATGAATATACAAAACTCTTAACAGTTAAAACAATAATCACTAGAATTTGCTTTTAAAAAAATTCCTAGTGGGGAAAAAGTCATGACAGGAAGAGAACTCACTGAAAAGAGTCAGCAAAATCTTGAGAATTGTCAAATCTGGGAATAGATGGATTAATTTTACTACGCTTTATACTTGTCTAAAGATTTCCACAATAAAAAGAGAAAAAATGAAACTGATTATTACAATGCTACTTGCATTCTTTTTTTTCTCTCTCTCTCATTTTCAAGTAGGACTTTTTAAAGCACAAAGGCAAAGAAAGCAGGAAGCAACTATGATACCATATTTTTCTGAGGATTGCAAACTCAAAGTTTGTCAGAGATTTCCATTTGATCTGAGACATTCCCAGAATAATGACAATTTTTCATTTTAAGGAAAATTTGGAAATATAAAAATATTGGGAAAAAATAAAAGCTAAAATGTTCTTCAAACTCCTACCTTCTTAGCAGAAATATAGTTTGAATTAAAATCTTGATTTATATCCTTCAAATGTCTGTTTCAAAGAAATCACACTGTAATATGATACTGGTATCTGACTTTTTCTACTTAATATTCCAAAATAAACATGTTCTCATTTGATTAAATATTTTCTATAATTTGTTAACAGTTACATATTATATCCAGTGATTGAACCACAATTTATTAAAACATTCCAACATATAATATTATGTTTTAAACGTACATTATTGAAGCTAAGAATGGAAGGTAAGAATTTTACCAAAAATAAAAAAATTACTACTGGCATTACTTTAAAAACACAGCTAGGGAAGTATCATTTCCCTATTAATGTCATATATCTAGCTAATACAATTAATGTCATTCAAGGGAATACAAGCATATTGAAAACATTGGAATATATTGTTAGCAAAAAACAATTTTTCATAATTGAGAAGTGACTATTAAGAATATTCTGAGGGTAGAAGAATTGCTTTAAATGTGATTAGGTTGCCAGCTTAACTGTAGTTTTTCCATTATGAATCCCAATTAGAAAGAATGGTTGCATTTGATGTGAGATAATTATCATTAGTGAAAATAAATAGTACGGCAATGATTCATTGGAATTTAATTTCATATCACATTCTGGGACTCATTAAGGCAAAAACAACAAAAATCCCAACATTATTTCAAGTAGAAATTCACTTTCTAAGAGCTAATGCCCCATGGGGTAAACAAGGATCCATTTACAACATTTTATCTTCATGTCAGAATAGCTATCTTTATGCTGATAGAATGTAATGCCTCATTTGTTTGAAACTCAATCTTAGTTGCTCAGTGTCTAGTGACTCATTGCAAAATCTGCTGCCAAGATTAATAAAACTTAAAAAAAAAACAAGTCTATAACATTTTTTCTGGTAGATACTGCCATTAAAAAGGCGATGAGAAGGTTAGGAATCAATGAATAACAAGTATGCAAACAGTTACCCTAGAAAATAATTAACCAGGTGAATTTATTTCAAAGACACTGTGAGAACAGATAAACAGGATATTATAAAAAGACTTTAAATATTTTTTACAAAATTATATCAAATAGTAAGTTCTATATGGTCCAAAAACTTAGCATACAGAATAGGTACCCAAATGTTAAAGTTTAAATTTCTTCTAATAATATGTACAAATCATAAAATGTGATATGAAGTTAGAATAAGTGTGCTTTATTAGAACTAAAACATTTGACTTATGAGGTTACTTATCTGCCAAACTCAAATACACAGAAAATGGCTAAAATCACAAAAGGATGTTAAATAACCAAAAGAGATCTTGTTAAGTCCACACATGAAAGTTCACTCCCATTACTTTTAAAGTGCTTTCTCACTATAAAATATATTTTATTACAATATAGACATTTCTCACACTTTGGTTATCTGATTTTCTAAACCAAGGTAAATTAGATGAAAGGAAGCAAAACTGCAGGAGGCAGTTGTTAGAACAACTAAAATAACAATCTGATCATAGGTGATTAAAAACAAGTACAAAATTTTTTTTTATGAATTCCAATTATCTGCAAGACATCACAAAGTATATTACTATGGCTGGGATCTTAAGTTTCCAAAAGTCCATGTGTTAAAGGCTTAATCCCCAAGGTAGCACAAGTGGGGAATGGTGGAACCTTTAGGAAGTGGGACCGAAAGGATCCTTTAGGCATTGTAGGTATTCCTCAAAGGGAACTGTGAGACCCTCCCCACTTCTTCTTCCTCTCTGCTCCCTGACTTCTGATAAAATGAGCTACTTTGATCCTCCACATGCTCCAACCATGATGTATTGCCTAGCTACAGACCTAAAGCCAAGGGAAACCACTGATCATGGATTGGAACTGCCAAAACTCTGAGCCAAAATAAAATTTCTCTTTAGTGTTGATTACCTCAAGTATTTTGTGGTAGTGATAGAAAACTCACTAACACAGATATTCATTTAATATTTGTACATGTACATAATGTGTCTGTTACTGTTTCGGGTACCAATAAATAAATAAGTTTAAGGTGTTAAAACAAAAAATCCCCACTGTCATGAAGCTTACTACATTTGAGTCCAGGAAGACAGATAATAGACAAATAAAACATTAACAAAATAAAATCACTTTTATCTTCTTTTGGTACTGGGGATTGAACCCAGGGCCACTTTATCACTGAGGTACATCCCCAGTTCTTTTTGTTTTTTTATTTTGGGTTTTACTAAGTTGCTAAGGCTGCCCTTGAACATGCAGTTCTTTTGCCTCAGCCTCCAGAATCACTAGGATTATAGTCATGCACCACTGTGCCTGGACAAATTTTTTTTTTTTTTTTTTTTTTGTATCTTATCTGGCCCTTACAACCACCCAAAAAGTAGATTGTTCTCTTTCTGTGATTCAGAAAATTGTGAGAGACTACAATGCTAATTGGCAAAGTTGGGATTGAACTGTAAGAAGATCATGTAAAACAAATAGATGTTATAAAAGTAACTATGACTCCAATTAAAATAAGGTCTTTACCCCACCACTGGTTGCTTTTAGATGTATCATTTGCCTGTGCTTTTTTCCATTTCCTCTATTTTTAGGAGTAGTTGTACAGTACATTTAAATTTTCTTATCAGTTATCCTAATTAGAAATCTGTGTTTGGTTTCCTGAATTTAAAGAGAAAAAGAGAGAGGGAGGGGACAGGAAGGCACATTTTATTTGTGAATATCTATACAAACTTTCAAGTGATTCCTTAAGCTCCCTTTCCCACTTTAACTTGGATATAAGCACTTCATAAATAATTGCATCGACATCCATCTTCATCTCTTTCACGACATTCTTAAAGAACAAGTGTATTGGCTAGAGGTATAGTTCAGTGGTAGATTACCTGTCTAGCATGAGTAAGGACCTGGATTCAATCCTTAGAAATGGGGGGAAAAAAAGATTGCAAAAGAACAAGTGTATTTCCTCCTTTGTAATTTTGTGATAAAGTATTTATTTCTATATTTCCCACCTTTAGATTCTTTCTTTCAATGAAGATGCTTAAAGTTCCTGTATGTCCATTTTGTCACTGCCTTTACAGTCAGCAGACTTGAAATGTAATTTTGACTCCAAATAGAGGTGATTACATCATCTCTATTCCCTTATTAACCTTATTAACATTCTCTGTGTGTGTGTGTGTGTGTGTGTGTGTGTGTGTGGTGGTAGTGCTAAGGATTGAACCCAGGAGTGCTTTACTACTGAGCTACATACATTCTCAGCCATTTTTATTTTGACACAAGGTCTCAGAAATTACCAAGGCTGGCCTCAAACTTGTGGTCCTCCTGCCTCAGCCTTCTGAGTCAGTGGGATAACAGGCTATTAACCCATTCTTATCTCTTTCTTCACCATGCCACCGAGCTGCTCTAAGGTCTACTTAACTCATAACTGACAAACAAACTTTTTTCAATAACTCTCTGGCATGACACAATAAACCACATTTTCCTCAAGATGTTTTATTTTCCCTTCAGTTTCTTTCCCTTTTAACTGCAACATATTTCAGTTTCTATGTTCCAGGTGAAACAGATTTATAGATGGTAGTATATATTATCATACATAGTAGAGTCTTTATAAAACATTTTAATGAATTTCAAGGGAAATATGATTTTGACAACAAATATGAAGAGTTTTTTTTTTTTTTTTGCGGTGCTGGGGATTGAACCCAAGGCTTGTGCTCGTAAGCCAAGCACTCTACCAACTGAGCTATATCCCAGTCCAACAAATATGAAGTTTTTTTGAAATTCATGTTATATACGTAGCAGACTGAAAAGAGTTCACTGTTATAAAAATAATGTCTAATTAAAACATTCACAGTTGGGTGCGATGGTGCACGCCTGTAATTCCAGCACTTGGGAGGCTGAGGCAGGAGGATTGCGAGTTCAAAGCCAGCCTCAGCAACTTAGTGAGGCCCTAAGCAACTCAGTGAGACCCTGTCTCTAAATAAAATACAAAATAGGGCTGGGGATGTGGCTCAGTGACTGAGTGTCCCTGAGTTCAATCCCTGGTTCCAAAAAAAAAAAAATATATATATATGTATATATATATATACACACATATATTTATATATATATTTATATACATAAAGCCGTTTCAAAAATCAGGGGAAACTTGGGCCCTCAATATAGGGAATCACACAGAGGGGTCCCCATGCAGGTACAGGTACTGTATTGATCCAATCAAGCACTAGGGACAGTGGATTAATACTCCTTTGCTGTAACAGACATATGGTACAGGTAACAATGGCAAACAACATACAGATTAACTGAACACAAAAACCAATGCCAAGGTTAAGTGTCTGGAGGAGAAGTGCTGCTAAGTCTCCCCCCACATCTGAATTTACAGAGTGGCAGTAGGGGTGGGAGATAGTTTCCTGAATGGCTGTGGTCCAAAGACTAACTAATTGGAAAAAACAAAAACAAAAATCTGTCACTTCAATACAAGCACAGCTTGAACCACAAGGCAGTGAACCCAGCTGCCCTCAGCCAGTGGACCCCAGGGCTGAGAGAGGCTACAAGACATGGAGCCTTGGTCCCAGGGTGACTCAGAGGCCCCAACAAGGCACCCCCTTCTCCACAATGGTGCATTTCATCCAACCTGACCACCCCAATAAGGTGATATGGAAACACAGCCCACCCTCAAGACCTTTATGACAAAGCAGCATTAAGATAAAAAATGCACCAATTTCTGCATGTGTCCACAGTAAGGCACCATTTTAAAAAAACAATCTTTCTTCCCCTGGGGGGAAGGCAGTACAAGGTACAGTTCCTCATTCACCAAGAAACCATCCATGCACTCCCAGCTCCAATCCTAAGTGTAGACAGAATGACTTAACTTCCTCTCTTGCTCTGTGTTTACAGTAGCATAGGCGTAAGCTGGGGCTGGGGGCAATCAATTGTTCAATAAATATCAGTAAGGAGTCCTGTTCAGGGAAGTTACACACAATTTCTCTTAGTTTATGAATTTCAGATCCCTAGGAAGTCATATGTTATGTATGGCAGTCTCTCAGCATCTTCAATAGCCACAAGTGGTCATGTTTTTAATAAATTGTCAGGCTTTTCTTATCTCAGTACCCAGCTCATGAATAATGAAAATCAACCTTCCCCACCCTCCCAAAAGTCCAGTGGCCAATGCTTACCTAAAGTTAGTCTTCTTCATTGGTTTAATTTTCCTTCAAAATGTCATGTGGCTGTTGCTTAGGTCCAAGACAGGCATGTGGGTTTTGGCTCCCCCACTCACCAAAGCCAGAACCTCTCCACTTTGCCCAGAATCCAGCCCTCATACATTGGGAACACCATCTTATTGTCCCAGATCTCCTAGAAGACTGCTCCACAGGTGAACTCATCACTTGCTCTTTTAAAGTAATACCTATAATTTCGCTTCTTGCTGAGCTGCTCTTTAAAGCGGCCCAGGGTCAAGCTCTGAGCCTTCAGCATCCTCCTGTATGGGATTTCTTCTCCACAGAAAAAGTGACAACCAACTCACTAGCCTGAGGAGTGGACTCCTGCCAGTTTCTTTGGCTCTTTGTGATCTTCTAGAGCCAGGTTTGGGTTGGAGAAGGGTGTAGCTCCTGCCTGACCAGTGGTCAAGTGGTCCCTGTGCTGACTGGGTGCACAGTACATCTGCTTTGAGTTTTGTGAACCTCTGCCAGCCTGCTGCAGGTCTCCTCCAGCTGTGCCAGAGTGTTGGGTGGTGTTAGGGGGGACATTGTGGGGTCCTAGGTAAAGGGATGGAGGCAGGGGGCTGGTTAGGAGTGCCTACTGCCCTTCCATGTGTCAGATAATTCCTTGCCCTGGGGACCCATGAGCAGACTCCAAAGCCTAGGGATTTTTTGTGCTTTGGGTACTATGGGACGTGGGCTTGCTCTGCCACTCATTGGTCAGCATTCACTGCCAGGCATCCTTCGACCTGTCTTCTTCCTTCCCAGGAAGTTGCAGGGCCCCAGCTCCGTAAGGGGTCCCTCCCCTCCTAGCTGGCAGGACCAGGCCTGGCTCTGTGTCTTTCCCAGTTCATTGGGCAAGGAACTGCCTCTTCTGCCATCAAACTGCTCCCAGGGCATGGGCTCTGGAACACTGGGGTGGCTCTTGAATTTTTAGTAGTAGTAATACTTGGTGCCCCCAGGGCTGAAGCAGCGCACTCTCTGTGTGGCCTGGGGCTTGATCTCCTCCTTGGTTTTAAGGATGGCTGGTGGTGGATGTGCTTCCTCCTGTTACCTTGTGAAGCCCTTGATCCCGACCAGCGGGAAAGCAGCTGCCCAGGGCAGTTTAACCCTGGGTGGGAGGAGGGAGTGGTACTGCTGGTGGTGGTGGTGGTGGTAGTCCAGGGAGCCAGAGCATGGACTGTAGCAGCCCATGCTGGGTGACTGGCAGCCAAGGGTCTTGACTCTGGACAGGCTGTCATCCAGAACTGTCTGAGGGTCTTCCTTGTAGCTGCCAGAGGGCAGGAGGCACAGGGGTTGCTAAGCAGGCACCCCTCCCCTGCCCCCCACACACTGCAAGCTCAGCAGCTGCTTGGACCCCTTCTTCTCCTTTGGACCCCTTCTTCTCCTTATCCTCAGGGATCTGCTGCAGGCTCTCCTCCAGGCAGTGGTGGCTCTCCAGGTTCAGCTTCAGTGACTCCAGCCTTTAGATGAGCTCTGTGGCGGGTTCCACGGGCGTCATCTCCTTGGGCAGGTGGTGGGTTCTCTGGAAATGAGGTAGGGACACTTGCGATGCATTTCTTACTGGAGCTGTTTCTTATTCTCCATGCAATAAGGAGAGATTCCATCTATGCTACTGTCCATCAAGGACATAGAATCATCCATCAGCATATCACGGGATATCTCACTGTCATTAGCGATGGCGGCTGGTACAAAGACACAGCCAGAACCCACCTGGTATGGGTTGACAAGGTTGCCCCTCTTGAGGGACATGGATCCATTTTCAAGTTTCTGTGGCCCTCACAGTTTTGTTGGACAAGCCAACCACAATGGGCAAAAGTCTGCACGTGAAGTCAGCACAAGTCCATTTCTCCTCTTGATTCAAGTTGGGGAGGTGGCCACATAAGACCTTTCGCTCTCTCTTCTGGCATTAGCATGTAAGCTGTATTCCTGCCCCTACTCCTCACATATTCGAGGTATATATCAGAAGTCAAAACCATCTGGTAGGCATTTTTCTCCATCACCAATTGGATCTCAGTATGTGCCTGGTCAAACATGATGGAGTCAATCTGTTGCTTCTTGATGCCCTCTTATGTAGGTCTGGTGGCAGGTTTCAGTTGCTTGGAGACAATCTTCTTATTCTCAGTGTACCTCTTGTAGATTGCTTTGGCTACTCCCAAAGTTTTGGTATCCTTAAGGTTTATCTGCCTGAATCCGTTGCAGGCAAACCAGAAGGCTAAGTCTCCCTCTCCAGGAAAGTCCATAGGATATAAGCACTGTCTTGGTCACCCAACAAGCAGTGCAGGGACTTGATCTACCTAGTCAGCGGGAAATCGGGGGATGACCATCCCTTAGGTTCCCCCAACCCACCTTTATTTCGCCTGGCATTGGAGAAGACCAGGTATGGGTTTAGAGGCCTGGCCCTTGCCTATCCCCCGCTGGCAGGGTGGGGAATCCCTTTCTTTGCGTGGAATCAAGAGACTGGGGCATCCTCACCAAAGCTGCTGCTGGGATCCAGGAGGCAAGTCACCAACAGCAGTACTCACAGTGAGGGAGCATTTCTCACTGAGTTGGGAATTTTTTTTTTTTCTTTCAATTCCTCTCAGCAATCTGTATGGTATCTCTCTCAAGTCAGTAGGGGCTCATCTGAGTCTCTTCTCATGGATTTGTGCACCCACAGCTCCCCTCCCCCCACTTGGCTCACAGCCGCAGCCCTGGGTACTTGGTAACATAGGAAGCCCCCCACAGGGGAAGGGGTCAAAAAGTTTTAAAATAATAAATCATATAATTATTGATATAATATTTTCTAATATAAAATTACACTTATTCCTCTATGGTAATTAAAGAAAAGCAGTTAATTTAAATAAAATCATAATTTTATTTTAAAAAAACTGGACAGCACACACACAAATGATATTCTCTTAATATGCCTTCTACTTGAATCTTTAAAAGGAAATATCCAAAAAGTAAATAAAATAAAATAGAACAAATACTCTTCTGATAAAAGAATTAGAATTCATAGAACATATATTTTTCTGATAAAACAAAATAAGGTGCTAATGATTATAAAAGTTACAAAAGCAGCATGGTGCTAAGAATACAAAGGGTACAAAATGGAAGGTATGGTAAACAGGGCAGAACTTCTATAGAAAATGTTATCACTGTCAAGTTTTTTTTAGAAACATTATAGGATTTTCTAGAAACCTTTCTCTCTCATTCCCAAGTTTATATTTATCTTAATTATATTAGTTTATTGTTATCTAAAACTGTATCTATGGTCTACTAATTATACTCTAGTAGCCCTTAACATGGAAGAAAAATATAGCTATAATACTTATGGATTAACAAAATCAAAACAAAATTAAATGAGTAAAGCCAAATTTAGAAACATAATTATCCCACTGATACCTACCTCCTGGAAATGCCATTAGCCAGACATTTATGGCTGCAGGATTTAGAGGAGAGTGGTGATGAAGTTGGAGACAAGTTGAGAGGAGCAATCAAACTGTTGATGATCTCAGTTAACTGTGCACTCTGCAAAGAAACAGTCAATCTTTTTCTATTGTTAAGCAAGGGATGTGAGTTAACTCACAGATCTATAGTCCTATTAAATACTTAACTTCTCGTGAAGCATGTATTGGTTACATTTTAATAAATCTTTGAATCTAGGAAAATGATTTACATCACAATGATTTTAAAATTTTTACTGACTAATTTACTTCTTTTTTTCCTTTGGCAGTATTGGAGATTGAATCTATGGGTTTTCTACAACTGAGCTACATCCCAAGCTCCTTTTTTTTAAAATTTTGTTGTCGTCGATGGACCTTTATTTTATTTATTTATTTATATATGGTGCTGAGAATCGAAACCAGTGCCTCACACATGCTAGGCAAGCGCTCCAGCACTGAGCTACCACTCTAGCCCCCCAAACCCTTTTTATTTTTTGAGACAAGGACTCACTAAATTACCCAAGCCAACCTTAAACTTGTGATCCTCCTCAGTCCCCTGAGTAGCTGAGATTATAGGCATGCACCACTGAGCTCCAACAATTTACATTTCAAATTATTCATTGTTTTCCTTATCCTTTTTTATTACAATTGCTTTATGTACCAATCAAGCATCCTCTAGAACATTTGAGACCAGCTAGTAATATCTATGTATCTTTCTTGAGACATAGTAATAATAAAAAATGATAGCTATGCCATATTAATAATAAAAACTAATAGCTATGCTTTATTGTCTACTATGTGTCAGGCATTATACTGGGCACCAAATTTAGAGTATTTCTAATCTTTAAAACTAATCTTCCAAGTACATATTAGAACCACTGATATCACTATTAACACCAAGTACAGATGAGGAAATATATAAGAAAGAAAGATTAAGTAGTTTGAATAAGAACTGTGAAGTTAAGAAATGGAGTAGGATTCAAATTCAGACATTCCAACTTAATATCAGATAAACTACTAAATAACTTTCTGAATTACAAAATATTCATAAAAGTGGTTTAATTACATATTCCAACTAAGGAAAACTAGGCAATTATAGACCTAACAAATATGGGGTAAGAGAATATAAACTGAATTTTGGTTTACAGGGAACCAATCCCTAAATTACTTCACAGTGTATGTTAGAAAAATCCAGGAAAATTAGATGTAGACAGCTATGAATCCATATAATTTCCTCAGGGAACAGTAAAATGCAGCAGTGGTCAAGACTGATTATGCTCTGACAGATCTGTCTAGTTGCAAAGGATAAATATACAGTAGATATGTCAGAAAATCAAACTTCTGGAGTCATTTACAATAGAATGTAGATACCAGAGAAAGCTTTGGAGTCAGTGATTTGTTAAAGGCTTTTCTCACTTTCCATTTACATAATCATTCTTTATAAAGACACTCATATTCCAATATTTCCTTTCACTAATTTCCTGATCAGTACATTGGTCTTTTCAGATTTATTAACTACTTTTAACAAATACCACTGTTCTTTCCCACTGAAAAAAGTCTAGTGATAACCCATTTTGTAAGAAAAAACCCTATTCTAGGGTTTCTAGCCCTAGAATAGATGAACTATCATTTTAAAGCTATGTCCCAATTAAAATTTAAATAATTTAAAGAATATTAATATTAAAATAAAGACAAGTCATACAGCAAACATTTTAATTGGGTGTAATATCAAATAGCCAATTTTATTTATTTATTTATTTATTTATTTATTTATTTATTAAATTAACCAATTAATTTTTGAGGTACCAGAGATTGAAACCAGGGATAATTTACTACTGAGCTACATGCCCAGTCTTTATTTTTTATTTTGAGACAGGGTCTGGATAAGTTGCTAAGGGTCTCACTAAGTTGCTGAGGCTGGCCTTGAACTTGCAAACCTCTACAGACATGCACCACTGCACCAAGCAAACAGTCAATGTTATTAGCCCATATACCAGACAGACACATATATAATAATGTTTATTTGAATAATTTATAAAATTGATGAAAAGTTATTTCATACCACAAATACTCTATTCTGACTTTACCTGTTTTTCTATGTTTCGAAGAAGTAGAGTAGGGCTGCTTGGTGACATCTCAAAATCTTGTTCTGGTAAAGGATCTTGATTCCCTTGAGGAACCTGAGGATTCCCTGTAGTGTTTAATGATGCTGCATGGTCTGCAAATTGTATTTGTTTTTTCAAAATGTCTTTTGGAAGCTGACATTCTTCTAGGATCACTATCCCCTAGACAAAGAGCAATGAAAAGAGTTGAAATTGAAACAAACTGGTTACTTAAATCACCTTTAATACTACAGCACACATGAAACCATACAACCTATTATCCCTTGGGAATCACAGAACATACACTTCAAAATACAGTTTAACTCTTTAAAAAACTGGCTTATTTAAACTGTGTGCAATTCCTCAGAGCATTAATTTCCAAGTTATATAAAGAACTCAAAAACTTAACACCAAAAGAAAACCAAAATAACCCAATCAATAAATGGGCAAAGGAATGGAACAGAAACTTCACAGAAGAAATATGATCAACGAATATATGAAAAAATGTTCAACATCCCTAGCAATTAGAGAAATGCAAATTAAAACTACACTGAGATTCCATCTCACTCTAACCATACTGGTAATTATCAAGAATACAAGTAATGATAAAAGTTGGTGAGGATGTAGGGAAATGGGTCCACTCACACATTGCTGGTGGGACTACAAATTGGTACAACCACTCTGGAAAGCAGTATGGAGATTCCTCAAAAAACTTGGAATGGAACCACCATTTGTCCCAAGTTATCTCCAAAAATCAGCATACTGCAGTGACACAACCACAATGCTTATAGCAGCTCAATTCATAATAGCTAAGCTATGGAACCAATCTAGGTGCCCTTCATTAGATGAATGAAGAAAGAAAATGTGGTATGTATGTGTATATATATATATATATATACACATACATACAAGGGAGTATTAGTCATAAAAAACAATGACTTTATGACGTTTGTCAGCAAATGGAAGGATCTGGAGGCAATCATGCTAAATGAAATAAACCAGTTCCAAAAAAACCAAAGGTTGAATGTTTTCTCTGATAGGGGGAAGCTAACCCACAATAAGGTGAGTGAGGAGGTGAGGCAGGGGGTGAGGAGAAGAATAGAAGTGCAGTAGATTAGATAAGGGCAATGGAGGGAAGTGAGGGGGGGATAAGCAAAGGAATGAATCTGACATAGTTTTCCCATGTACATACAGGAAAACAACACAGTGAATCCCACCACTATCTACGTCTACATAAGAATGGGACTCTTAACTAGAATAAGATATAGTCCATGCTTGTATAATTATATCATAATGGATTCTGCTGTGATATATAACTAAAAACAATCACAAGAATGGGATCCTAATTAAAATAAGTTATACTCCATGTATGTATAATATGTCAAAATATACTATCATGTGTATTTAAAAAGACCAAATAATGTTTTTAAAAAAACTGTATGCATTCAAAAAACAAAAAAACAAAAAAACAAATCTATAACCAGCTTAAAAGTTTTCAAGTTTGAGATATCCAAGGAGCATTTAAATAAAATGTGTGCAATTAAGATAACACATATGGCTTCAACTCTCCTATAGACACTTATTAGGCTTTTAATTATATATGCACATTTATTTGCAGGGACAAAGATGGTAGAAGGGATAGGAAGGAAAGAAGTTTTACTACCACAACTATGAAACAAAAAAGATCATGTCTGTGCTCATATTTTCCCTCTTGATTTCTGTTCTATACTGCTTCTGAGGAACTTAAGGCTGGGAACTGTCGAAGGGAGGAAGCTGGGGAATGTGGGAGAAAATTGAGCAAATCAGTTGAATAAGTATATACATCAGTAGAAGACAGGCTGTAAAATATTGCTGACTTATTTAATGCAGGTTTTTTTCTTCTTCCTGGTTTTAAGTACTTGCATTAAAAGTGTGATAGTTTTAGAATAAAATTAAAGGCCTATTATATTCTTGAATAAGGACATTTCCAACTAAAATTCATATTTCCCGATACAATCTTCTTAAATTTTGGTTATTATTATTTCTATTCAAGTTTTATATTTGGGAACTCTAAATTTTACAAATTAAAACACAAACTTAACAATCATCCACATAACAATTGAACTCTATACTAATACCTTCAGAGCATCCTAATGAGCTCTGCCTCTGTTGCTGCCAGCCATCAACCACAGGCTGGAATGCACTATAGAGAAAAAGTCCTCTAGTCCAACCAAAGTTCTTGCTGTTTACAGGGTAGCTGTGCAAATAAATACACAGTCTTTCAACTCTGATGGGGTATTTTTTTTTTAATCAACATTGTGCCACTTTTGCTTTATATATACTTATTTTTTTAACCCTTTGAAAGTAAGTTGCAGATGTCTTGATATTTTATTCCTAAATACTTTAACATGGACACAAAAGAACAAGAACATGTTACTTTATTATCACAATAAAGGAATTTGACATTGCTACAGAAATATTACCTAACTACCCAATGTATAGATTTCCTCAACTGTCCTAACACTGTTGTGTGCTGGTTTGTTATTATTGTTGTTATTGTTATTTTCCGCATTTCTGAATTGTAAGGAACTTAAGGAAGGAGGAGGGATCTAAATGCCTTGGTACTCCCTTGTCTTCTACTAACATACATATTTATTAAACTGATTTGCCCAACTTCCTCCCACATCCCCCAGCTTCCTCCCTACAACAGTTCTCAACCCCAAGTTCCTCAGAAGACAAAGGAAAATGACCTTGTTGGTTTCATAATTCTCACAGTAAAACTTCTTCCCTTCCTACCCTTTTTACCACCTTTCCCCCCTGCACATATATTTTAAAAAAGCTTCTATAGGGTTAATTGAAAAGCATTCCACTCCTAATGGGGCTAATATATTCTTATAATGGAAAAAAGTTAAAATATTAACATAAGTGTACATTTCAAGAATTGAACAAATTAAATGGTTGTTGTGGGCCAGTCCTATTATAAATGGAAACTGCTTTAGGTGATAATGTGGTATATTTCAGTTTACAATGAAATATGATTTTAGAATGGACATATTCAAGGATAGTATTAAACACATTTTAATATGTTTTAAAACATTACAATTATGTTTGATAAAAATAGAAAATGCATTACTTTTTAAAAGTAACATTTAGAATATTGCTTATATGTCAACTTTTCAAAAAAGAAGGGGACCTAGTGGTTGATCTCAATGATGATCTTCTTGGAATACAACAATATGACTATCAAGAAATTTGAGGGAACATTGAAAAGAAGTTCTTGCTTCCGTTGGTATTTTAAAAATTAAATTAGATACAATAGATACAGTATTATCAATCCCAAAAGCTCCTAAAAGTATTCATATAAAATTTCTACAAGTCCTTCACTGAATTTTCCATGAGCACCTGCATGCTCTTATTATCTTATCAATTTAATTACAATTCCCTTTGGTTTGATTACAGTTTATATTATGGGCCAGTCTATTTTAGATCATGTTTATTTCATAACTGCCATACTTATTGTATCACTTCTATGGAAAAATCTGTTCTGAATTTCAAAAGCCCAGTTTTCAAACCTTTAAAATACTATCTTTTTATAAGAAGGATGATGTTTTTAAAATGCAATTAGGGAGACATTCATCTATTTTTCCTCTTCAAATATTGCCCTAGACAAAACTTGGTATGTGGAAAAAAAGAGGTCCATGATGATCCAAGAACAAAGAAAGGGATAAAGACTAAATCCTTTGGGGATGATAGAGAGAATTAGTGTCAATTCTCAAAAACTTAGGAAAAGAAATTAGGTGTAGTAATCCCAGCTATACAGGAGGCTGAGATAGAAGGATGACAAGGACAACCTCAACAACTTAGGAAGACCCTGTCTCAAAAAATAAAAGAAGCTGGAGATGGAACTCAGTGGTAGAGTGCCCTGGGTTCAAGCCTCAGTATCATACCAAAAAAAAAAAAAAAAAAAAAAAAATTAACTAAAGAATACTTTAGTTCTAGAAACCAGAATATCCTAGATATTAGAATAATATCTAATGATACATAACAAAGATTTAGAATCTTTTTAGAAAAATGAGTTATGTATAATAACAGAGAAGTGAAAACTCTAGAGTAAGATGAAAGTAAATCAACTTTTCTAGAAAAGACAACAGTTTCTGATAATAATGCTAGGCCTCCCACCAGCTGCTGCCCAACATCACCAAGGTCCTCAAAGAGAGAACACTATGTGTCAGGCCTATAAACCCAGGGACTCAGGAGGACAAGGCAGGAGGATCTCAAGTCAACATCAAAGTCAGCAGTTTAGACAGAACCTGTCTCAAAATTTAGAAAAATTAAAAGGGCTGGAATATGTAGCTTAGTGGAAGATCACCTCTAATATTAATCCACTGTACCACACTGAAAAGAAGAGAGAAAGAGAAGAAACACTGTGTGGAAAAATAAACAATAGCCTCGGCAACATCTTTATTATTCATATAAAGTCACAAAAGCTAATTTTAAACAAAAATTTAAATGAAAAAATTTAAACGACCAAAATACACAATTTAAAATGTAAAAGTCATCTTTCAATTTTCTTATAGTAACTCAAGAAGCTAAGTACACTCAAGAAGAAAGTATTGTTTTCTCTATGTAGCATAATAGGTAAACTAAACTGTAAATTTAAAAAATTAAATATTGTGATTAATTCCTAAGAGATGTGAAGAGAAACTATGAAATAAAACAAATACTATGTTCCAACAGCATTAAGTATTTGGCATTTTCTATAAAATATAAACATAATGCTATCCTTTTTGTTTGGGGGCTGGAAATCAAATCCAGGGCCTAAAGAATTTTAGGCAAGTTCTCTACCACTGAGCTACACCCCTAGTCCCCGTAATGCTATTTTTAAGAGAACAAGGGCCAGACACAAATCTAACCTAAATAAAGAAAAATACACGTCATATCAATTATTAATAGGAAGTTTAGATTTATTTCCTTAAAATCAATTATAGGCATTATAAAAACATATAATCAAACTTTTTAAAAAAGTTAAACATCAACTACCTAGTATTGCTAAGATATAAAGAATATTAAAATATCCTTTCTCAAGTCAAAGGATTATGAATCAGACTTTCTAGATTCAAGTATAAAACTCAATCATCAATTTAACTGGGAACTCATATACATGGAAATTTCCAAATGGTTTTATGCTTGATATATTCTTAAAATTCTATTTACTATAAAAATGAATATGATATTATCTCCACTAAAGAAAATGATCAGGAGTAAAGATTATCTGGTGATCTTGAAAGGATTAGAAAAATCACCACAACTGAAGGATCCTGAAAAGAATGAGTGAAGGAAAAATGTAAGTATATTAATTTAATTTTAAAATTTCCATCAGGGAACCTTTTTTTTTTTTTTTTTTTGGTGTTGGGGTTGATCTTAGGAGCACTGGCCTACATCTTCAGTCTTTATTTTGGAACAGGGTCTTGCTATATGGTTACGGGTCTCACTAAGTTACTAAGGCTGGCCTTCAACTTGGGACTCTCCTGCCTCAACCTCCTGAGTCACTGGTATTACAGGAGCGCACCCCCATCCCCAGCTCTCATTAGGAAACTTCTTGAACGTGACTTCCTCAAATCTAATAGGACCTAAGTATGAAGTTTTATGTCTATCCTTCTATTCATCTTCCTACAGACACCACCACCATGTCCTATGACACAATACATAATCGTTACTTTCCTACCTTTCTCTCCCATTCCTGTATGACTCACAATTTCAATTCCTTTGAATACTGTATTGCCATTCCTAAAACTGTGTTCTTTTGTGCCTTCAAACCTTAAAGGAATGCCTCTGTCTAGTTCCATCAGTTCATCAAATAAAGTACTATTTATCCTCCAAAGTAATACTAAGATATCACCTCTTTCTCTTCATGTTTTCTCTGACCCTTGCTAAGTAATCTGGTAGTTCTACCTCTTATTAAAAACATGTATCCCTGGACACAATACATCATATTACATCTAATGGTTTACATGTTCTCTCTCCTTTATCAGAATATAAACTCATGAAAGAACCTAAAATGTACTAATCTTTGTTGATGTGCACACCCTAGGTGGGGGTGGACTAACTACATTGTTCAAAGACTGATTCCTTTTCTTTTCAGGATTTTCTTTTTAGTCCAATTCCCATCAACCTTATAACATTATACTATCTTCAGCATGTCTCCTATATCACCATGTTGAAAGAAATTGCCCACGAAAACAAAGTTACAAAGAAATATTTAGCAATATTTAGATTAAATAGGATTTTAAGGGATTACATGAGAACTCTTCATGTTATTATTTCTATGGGAAAACAGAATTTCAAAAGCAGCCTATAATTTTCAATACATCAAGTACCAAGCAGCCTATAATTCTGGGAAAGCGATGTATTTTTAAGTAAGGAAAACACCATGTTCAAATTCCCTGGCTGGAATTAATATGGCATTTATTTGTGTAATATGCCTCATTTTTATCCCCATTAAACTGAAGTCCCTAAAAATGTGATAACACTGCAGATTTTTATTTATCACTGTGTATCCTCAGCACATATTAGATATCTGACTATGTGTAAAGGAAAGAAGGGAAAGAGTAAAGGAGAAAGGGGAGAAAATAAAAAAAGGAAGGACAAAAGAATAAATCTTATTTAAAACTTTTTCAGTGTAACAATAGACTTAACTGCCATTTCTAACGAAATAACTCCAAATCTACATCTTCTTAAGAGATCTAATTTCTCTAATATCTTATATTTCCAACTCATTTAAAATATCTCAACATAAGTGTCCAATAAAACTTGGCAGTCTGTTAGAGGATTCATTTTATCAAATTTCCTATAAATCAAGTACTTTTCTCCTTTTTAGGAAACTGCAGATCAATAACTAAGAGAAGGATTAGAATTCTCATCACTTGCGGAGGTATTGAAAACATAACCATTGACCAATATTTTCCTATGTCTGTGTTTGTATCCTTCTTCATAAGTCCCACAGCACTATAATCATACTTATCTTGTTATGTTTATTTTCTCCCTTATATTACAGCTATTTATCATATAAGGAAAACACTTATTTTAACATTTCTGACCTCTGGTAAGCTACTTTCCCTTTGATCCTAATATCTTTATCTGTATAAGTGAACTTAATATTTATCAGTAATTAAGGTTTTGTGATTTTAAATGAAATAATATATGTAAATTGCTTAAAATAGGTCCTCATGTATTTTAAACACTCCATTATAGCTTACTGTTGTTATATCATCACCAAAAGTAATAATAAGCTGGGCATGGTAATACATGACTATAATTTCAGCTATTCAGAGGCTGAGGCAAAAGGGTTACAAAATTGAAGCCAGTCTGGATGACTTAGTAAGAGGTTATCTCAAAATTTTCAAAAGGGATGTGGTACAGCTCAGTGACAGAAATGCCTAACATGTGGTAGACCATGGATTTAATACCCACTACCACCAAAAAAAAAGGTAATATTAAGATCAAGTACAATATCAAACATGAATTTATCTGTTGGACACTGAGTAAATAAAAGGGAGAAAGACAAAGACAAACCTTCTAAGATTGGGAAGAAGAAAAGAATGTTTACTCATTATTTCTATTCAGAATTAATCCAAAGGTCCTAGCCTATCCAATAAAGAAAAAGAAATTTTAAAAAAGACACAGATGACATTATCTCATTCATATATTACATAGTCATGAGTTTTCTTCGAGTAAGAAACTCTAAGTAACCTATATAAAGGTTACCAGTCTAATATCACAGGGTACTTGACCAGCATTAGAAATCAACTATTTTTAAAATCTGATAATGAAGACTAGAAAAAAAGGAAAAAAATCATTAATAACAGCATCAAAAAAGATGAAATTCTTAAGAAAAATTTAACAAAATATATAAAAAACCTATGCATTAAAAAATTACAAAACATTGCTAAGAAAAATTAAAGACATAATAAAGATATAAAATATAAAGATATATTAAAGAAATAATCCATGTTCATTTACTTCAAGATTCCATATTGTTAAAATGTCAATTCTCCCTAAACATATCTATACATTGAATACAATCTGAAATAAAATACCAGAAGAAAACTTTGTATAAAATAACAATACTAAAATATCTATGGAAATGAAAGACCTAAACACTGAAATAAGTTTGAAAAAGAAGATCAAAGTTGGAGGGCTTATACTACCTACTATCAAGGTTCATTATAAACCTGTATTAATCAGGGCAGTGTAATTTTGCCATGGAGATGGGGAGGCAAGTTAAAAATAATAAAACATACAGAAACAAACCCATACATATATGGTCAATTGATTTTTTACAAAGATAGTAAATAAAATGGGGCAATATGGTATTTTTAGGGAATGGCGCTGAACCACCCAGATATCAATTTAGAAAATCAATCAGAAATTCTTCTGTTGGGATGTATTTAGACTCTCTTAACTCTAAAAATCCATTAAAATTAACTCAAGCTAATCATGGACTTATAAATAAAAGCCAAAACTTTAGGAGAAAACAAAGAAAAATATTTGCTACCTTTGTTACCTTTGTTTCTTAGAAACAGCACAAACAATAAAACAAAATAACTGATAGACTGGATTGCATCAAAATAAAAAACTTTGACTTCTGAAAGACAATTAAGAAAATGGAAAGGGAAGCCATGCGGTGGAGGAAAATACATGTCTGACAAATGACATATGTTCAAAATATAAAAAGGGCACTCATGACTCTATAACAAGTGGATCACAACCCAGTTAAAAGATGAGCAAAAGATTTAAACAAATACTTCACAAAAAAACAGTAAATGAATCATGAGAGAAGCAATTAAAAAATCCCCTCCATTGTAAGTCATCAGGAAAAAATATAATCAATAACACCAAAGAGATACCACTATACTTTCATCAAAATGACAAAAATTAAGACTAACAATGCCATGTGTGAAAGGAAATATTCATACCTTATTGGCAATAGTGTAGAGCATTATAACCACTTTCAAGAAAGTTTAGCAGTTTTCATAAAGATTTAAATCCACTTCCATATGACCCAGTAATTCTACTTTTATTAAATCAAGAAAAATAGAATGTGTAGCTATGCAAAAACTTACAAAAATATTTGTAGCATTTACTCATTTGTAGGTATGCTATGTTGAGATATACCTTCTAGCTAGGCATGTCTAGCAAAAGGAGCTAAATAGGATTTCTACAAAGGAGCACAACTCTTAACTATAATCTCACAATAAAAAATAAACAAGAGGAGATAATTCATTTGTATAAGAGCTGGAAGTCACCACAAACCAGAATTTTGCTCAAAACTGTAAACAACCCAATTGCTAATAAGCAGATAAACTAACAAACTGGTAAATACCTATAAAATTTAATACTATGAAATAAGGAATAAAATATTAATGCATACGAAAATATGAATTCTAAGATGTCATGCCATTTTCAAACAAAATAATGTATAATATGAGCTCATTTGTTGCAAAAAACACAAATATGATTTATACTTACAGGAAGTATATCTGAGGTTTCCTACGGCATTTATACTGGGGAGATGGAAGTGATTAGGGAAGGGCACAAAAGAAGTTTATTGAATGGTAAAGAAATAGAGTATCTATATTGTGACCATAGTTACAGTAGTGTATATGCTTGCCAAATATCATCAAATTTTCTATATACACAAT
>JAJEJO010001822.1:98500-184391 GCA_020662805.1 Glaucomys volans | reverse complement strand
AAAAATAAAAAAATAAAATGAATGTTTTAAAAAAAAAAAACTACCAGTAAAAAAATACTAACCAATACAAGATTTAAAATAAATTAGCTTAATTTTTTTAAAAAAAATCAAGTAAAATCCCTGTGGACTTGAAAAAATTTAAAAATAATCGGGTTGTTGTATTAGCTTACATCAAAGCTGTGAGAAATTATCAGTTCTAGATAATTATCAGCTCTAGATAATAAAATCCGCACAGGAAGAAGAGACAAATCCTTGGTCCTGAATACATATGGGCTACATAATCAGTGTGTGGCGGGGAAGCATCCATTGTACAATACAGGAAAATAAAGTTTACCTATCTTCATCCAATTTCTGCATAAAAATTAGTCTATGCTAAAAAAAACCTAAGCCCCAGGCCCTCACCTTAATGAAATCTGAGATTTGAATATCCCAAAACGGGCCCTTGAATGGAGATTAAACTTAGAAAATCTGGCTTAACATAAAATGATCTAGAGAGATACATATCAGCCCTGTGGGATTCTTACAACAGAGCAGGACACTTAAAGATAAGCTTAAAATGAAAAAGAAATATGAGGTCACATCCATACATATGCAAGTCAGAAGTTGCAACAAAGAAAAGTATTAGAACCCAACAAACCTCAGATAGTAGAACAATAATCTGAATGAAAGTACACTTATGATAAAATAAAGCATCTTAAACCTATAAAGAGGAAAAAAATTTAAATGTTCCAAATAAATGAATGTGGAGAAAAATCTAAAATGGTGTCAAAACTAAAAACTCAACATATAGGGTAAAGATAAGACCAGCTATAGTTATAGAGAGAATTAATAAAATTGAAGAAAAACCTAAGAAAAATCATCAAAAATTTACAGAATGATCAAGAGATGGGTAAGTATTAAGAGAGATAGGGATAAAATAAGAAAGTTCAAATGTCTTAATATGTCTTCAGAAAAATATAAAAAGAAAAAATATTCAAAAGGAAACAGAATTTTTGAGAAATATGAAAGTACAAATCTAGAGGTTAAAGAAATACATAAATTAAACTATACCTAGGCAACTCAAAGGCAATCACTATATACCAAAAGACAAAGGAAAAAAATCTTAACAGTAATAATGAAGAAAACATTACCTACACAGAAATAACAATTAGTATGACAGTGAACTTACTGTCAGCAACAATATAAAAGAAAATAATACTTTAAAATTTTGAGAAAAAAATGTCAATCTAAATCCTATACCTATTTAAATTTCCATTCAAGAATGTAGATGAAACGAACACATTTTCTGACATACAAAGTTTAAGAAAATCTACTACCAGATTCTCACTGAAAAAAAACTAAGTAAACCACATGCTTTGGACAGAAACACTTTTAATCCAGAAAAAGAAAATGCTTCAAGAGTAGAACATGTAAGTGAATCCATATAAATGTTGACTGTATAAGATAAAATAATGATGATGATAGTGACATTTATGTGGCACATGAAAACAAGTAGGAATTAAAATATAAGAATAATAGATTGATGCGAATAGAGTAAGATTTTGGCATTGCTCAAGAATAAGATACTAATTTTTAGATGTTAAATCAAATATTCATGTTAAAATTTAGCTATATGTCTATAAGGATATACAACTTTCAAATTAATAGAGGGGGAAGGGAATTTTTCTTTTTAATTCATTCAGTAATCAGAATAGAATAGGACAGTGGTTACCAAAGTTTGGTCCCTAAACTGCAGCAGTAGTACCAACTGGGAACATAGAAACAAAAATTCCCTACTCCACCTCAGAGTACTGAATCAAACACCCTGGAGGCTGGGCTGAGGCAGTGGCAGAATGTTTGCTTAGCATGTGCAAGGTCTTGGGTTCAAGAAAATTATGTATGAACGAAATGGAAATACCAATAAGGAGACAGAAAAACTAAAAAGAAACCAAACAGAAATTCTGGAGTTTAAAAAGTACAAAAACTAAAAAATTTACTAGAGGGATTCAAAGGCAGATCTGAGTAGACTAAAAAAAGTAAATGAACCAGTTATCATATTAAATGTGACAGAACATAGTATAATGGAGATTATTAAGTCTGAAGAACAGAAAGAAAAGAGATAGAACAAAACCTAAGGGTCATGTGAGAGATCAGCAAGTGGCTCAACATACACATTTGGGATTTCGAAAGGGGTGAGGAGGGGTGCAAAGAGAGTATTTGAAGAAATAATGGCTAATAATTTCCCAAATTTGAGAAAAGACATGAATACCCAAGGGTCTTAATGAGCTCTAAGTAAGATGAAATCAAAGAGATGCACACAGAGGTAAATTCTTATCAAACTAGTGAAACACAAAAACAAAAAGGGAATCTTGAAAGCAACAAGAAACAAGGAATTTATAGAGGGATTATCAGTAATATCATCAACAGATTATTAGCAGAAACTGTAAGTCAGAAGGCAGTGGGGCAAAATATTCAAAGTGTTAAAACTAACAAACAACATAAACAACTAAACAAAATTTTTCCACCAAGAATTCTATACAGTAGTCTCTACTTATCTTTGCTTTTAGCAATTTTAGTTACCCACAGTGAACCATGGTCTGAAACTATGGAACACTCCAGGAATAAAAACTTGATAAATTTTAAAATGTGTACCATTCTAAGTAGCATAATGAAATCTTCCACCATGACATTCAGTTCTACCCAGATCATGAATCACCAATTTCCAATGTGTCCACACTGTATATGCAACCCACTAAGTGAGATAGTCACATAGTAACTATCTCAATTATCATATTAAATGTGACAATATGGCAGTTCTTGTGTTCAAATCATCCTCATTTTATTTTATTTAATAATAGCCCCAAAGTCCAAGAGTAGTGATGTTGACAATCCATGCCAGAAAGAAGCCACAAAGTACTTCCTATCTTCTTGCCTCATTACAAGAAAGGTAAATACAGGACAATAATATATTTTGAGAGAGAAAACACATTCACATAACTTTTATTATAGTACATGCCTATAATTATTCTACTTTATTATGCTATAAATCTCTTAATGTGCCTAATTTATAAATTAATTTTCTCATAGGTATATACACATAAAAAACCCACAGTATAGAAATAGGGGTTGATATATTCAGTTTTAGGCATTCACTGGGCTTCTTGAAACATATTTCCCCACATATGAGGAAAGGGACAACTGTGTTTGACAAAACTCTCCTTCAAAAGTGGAGAGCTTGGCATGGTTGTGCACAACCTGTAATCCCAGAGACTCAGGGGACTAAGGTAAGAGGATCACAAATTTTTGGTTAGCCTCAGCAACTGAGGGAGATCTGATATCAATAAAATTAAAATAAAAAGGGCTGGAGGTATAGCTCAGTGGTAGAGCATCCCTGGGTTCAATCCCCAGTAATAGGAAGGAAGGAAGGAAGGAAGGAAGGAAGGAAGGAAGGAAGGAAGGAAGGAAAAAAAAATGGGACTGAGGATACAAGTCAGTGGTAGAACACCTCTTGTTCTACCACTAAACCCTAGAACCACAGGAGATAAAACAAAGTGAGGGAGAAATTAAGACATTCTCAGATAAATGAAAACTGAGAGAGTTAGTTACCAATAAATCTTCACTGCAAGAAATGCTCAAGAAGTCCTATAAGGTGAAATAAAAGGTCACTAGACATGAACTTTAAGCTTGTATGAAGAAATAAAAATCTCCAGAAAGATAAATACATGGACAGTTATAAAAGTTAGTATTATTGTAACAACAGCTTGTAATTCCACTTTGTTTTCTACATAATTATAAAGACTAATATGTTTAAAAGAATTATTGATTCATGTTTTGAGGCACACAAAATACAAGCTTATAATTTTGTGACAAAGCTGTAAAGTAAAAGGGCTTTTGTATACTACTGAAGTTACCCTGGTATAAATTCAAATTAGAATGTTATAATTTTGTGAATTTAGAAGTAGTCCCAATGGTAACAACAAAGAACATGGCTATAGAATATACACAAAAGGGAAATGAGAAAAGAATTTAAAATATCATTTTTTAAAAATTCAACTAAACAAAAAAAAGAAAATACAGGAAATGAGGCACAAAAAAGGCATATTAAAAAATAGCGAAATGTGAAAAATAAGTCCTTATCATTAAACGTATTAAATTCTCCAATTAAAAGACAGAGATTGGGGCTGGGATTGTGATTCAGTGATAGAGCGCTTGCCTACCACATGTGAGGCACTGGTATGGAACCTTAGCACCACATAAAAAAATAAAAAATAAAAATAAATAAATAAATAAATAAATAAATAAATAAAGGTATTATGTTCATCTACAACTAAAAAATATATTTAAAAAAGACAGATTAGCAGAATAGAAAAAAACACATAATCCAATAGACACTATCTATCAATGACAGAGTGAAATGAAAGGAAATAGTATGCAAATAGTAACCAAGAGAGAGCAGGGGTGGACATACTAATATCTGCCAAAAGAGACTAAATTAAAACAAAAGTAAGAGACAAAGAAGGGCATAACATGTTAATAAAATTACAATATTATAATATGTAACAATGATAAACATTTATGCAACTAATAATAGACTATCAAAATGGATGAAATAAAAACTAACAATTGAAGGGAGAAATCAAAAGTTCTATGGTAGTAGTTGGAGATTTCTACAACCCAGAAGTTATAGAAATAATGGAAAGAAATTAAGTCCTCAGAGGACTTAAACAATATAATAGGTCAAGTGAATTTTACAGACATGTATAGAACTTTACCCAACAACAGCATATAGAGTCTATATGGGACATTTTCCAGGACAGACCATATGTTGAAAAAAAAATCATTAAAAGTGTATTTTCCAACTACAAGTCAAAATAAGAGAAGTAAAATAGAAAAATAAAAATATTCATAGAAAATACACAATATACACTCAACCAATTCATCAAAGAAAAAAATCACAAGGGAAAATAGAAAGTACTTAGAGATGAATGAAAATGAAAATGCAAAATACCAAACTTATGGGATACAGTGCAAGTAATGCTAGGTGGGACACTTATAGTAATAAATACATTTTTAAAAAAAGAACAGCTGGGGATATAGCTCAGTTGGTAGAGTGCCTGCATTGCAAGCATTAAGGCCCTGGGCTCAATCCCCAGCATCGCAAAAAAATAAAATAAAAAAAGAACAAAAATCTCAAATCAATAACCTAACCTTACAAATAAAGGAACTGTAAAAAGAAAAACAGTAAACGGTTCATTTCACTTTGAATAGACACAACTAGTAAGGAGACTGAATGAGTAAACAAAAATCTAACAAAGAAAAGCTCTGAACTTAATGGCTTTACTGCTTCACAATTAAAGAAAAACTAATACCACTTCTATTCAACATAGTACTAGAAGTTCTAGTTAGGGTAACTGGTTAAGAAATACATGGCATCCATATTGTAAATAAAGAAGTAAAATTGTCTGTTTTCAGATGATGTGATCTTATGAGTAGATAATCCTAAAGATTTCACAAAAAACTGTTAGAATTCATAAATTAATTCAGCAAAATAAAAGCCTAATAAATCAACAAATGAAAATCAGTTACATTTCTATATGCTACAAATGAACAATCTGAAAAGAAAATTATAAAACCAACTCCATTTATGAGAGTGTTAAAAAGAATAAAATAAGAAAATAACAAAATTTTTAACCAAGGAGGTAAAAAATCCTATATAGCACTTTTCCAAAAAAAAAAAAAAATCCTAAAATTCATATAGAATCCTAAGGAGAACCCCCTCCCATTAGCCAACACAATCTTAAAAAAGAACAAAGATGGAAGATTCACATTTCCTGATTTCAAAAACTACTATAGCAATCAAACAGTGTAGTAGTGGCATAAAGGCAAAGATGTAGATCAATGGAAAAGAACAGAGAACCCACAAACTGGATATCTGCATAGTCAAATGATTTTTTGATAAAGGTGCCAAGACCCTTCAATGGGACAAGAACAATCTTTTCAACCAGTGGTCCTAGGTAAACTGAATATCCACACACAAAAGAATGAAGTTGGACCCTTACCTAACACCACATATAAAAGTTAACTGTAAATGGATTGAGATCTTACTCAAAGACCTAAAGCTATAAAACTCATAATAGAAAACAGGGAAAATCTTCATGACATTAGATTTGGTAATGATTTATTAGATAGGACACTAAAGTTACAGGTAAAAATAGAAAAAAAAAATAGACAAACTAGACTTTATTTAAAAACTTAGAAATCTGGGCATCAAAAGTATCAACAGGCTAAAATGACAGATTGGGCATGGTGGAATAAGCCTGTAATCCCAGCAACAAGGAAGGTTGAGGTAGGAGGATCCCAAATTTGAGGCCAGCCTCAGCAACTTAGTGAGACCCTAAGCAACTTAGCAGGACTCTGTCTCAAAATAATAAAAAGGGCTGGGGATGTACCTCTAGGTTCAATTCCCAGCACAAAACAAAAACAAAAATGAACAAACAAAAAGCCCCCCCCCCCCAAAAACGAAACAGAGTAAAAAGACAACCACAGAATGGGAGAAAATCTTTGAAAATCATATACCGGATAAGCAATTAGTAGCCTTCATTCATACACACACACACACACACACACACAGAATCCTAAAACTCACCAACTGAAAATGAACAATCCAATTCAAATGGCCAAAGGACTTAAATTTTTCTCTAAAGAACATATACAAATGACCAATAAGCATGTATAAATATGTCAACACAATTAATAATTAGCAAAATGAAAACCAAAACTATAATGGGATATCACCTCACACCCTTTATAATGTCTAGTATTGAAAACAAATCACACACACAAAAAATAGACAATAAATGTTGGTGATGATTTGGATAAACTGGAACCACTGTGCACTGTTGATAGGATGCATACTGATATAGGCACTATGGAAAACTGCATGGTGGTACTGCAAAAAATTAAAAATAGAATTACTCTGATTCAGCAATTCTGAATAACTGAAAACAGGACTTTGAAGAGATACTTCTACACCCATGTTTGTAGCATACTTATAATAATTAAAATGTGGAAGCAACACAAGTGTCCATTAATGGATAAATGAAGAAGTAAAATGCATATGCACACAATGGAATATTATTAAAGATTGGAAAAGGAAAGAATTCCCAATATATGCTACAATGACAATGAAACTTGCAGACATTACACTAAGGAAAATAAGCCAACTACAACTACAATAAGACAACTACTTTTATGATTCCATGTGTAAGAGGAACTATAAAATAGCCAAAATCAAAGACATGCATGGTTGCCAGGGGTAGAAAAAGAGAGAAATGGATAATTATTATTTAATGGGTACAAAGTCTTAGTTTTAAAAGATGAAAATGGATATCTATTACTAATGTAGTTAATACCACTAAACTGTACACAGAAAAATGATTAAGATAGTAAATTTGATATATGCATTTTACCATACTAAAAAATTTTGGGAAAAAAAAGTATATCATTTGTATTAACTAGAATTCAATAAAGAGGTTCTAAATTGTTAAGAAAGTATTATAAATGATATTAGTAAATGCAAAGACTTTACAAAGATAGCTTTAGAGTGATTAATGTATCAAAAGTATTCACATAAACTAGCTACACTTACAAAAACTTTTAAAATTTATTTTGTGTGATGAAATGAGTGGAAACTAAAACAATAACTTTTTTTTAACAAAAATAGAAAAACACAAACAATACCTTGGAAGCACGGATTTGCCTGTGGACGTCTGTAAGTTGTTGAATTTTGTACTCTAGCTCTGAAATCTGGGCTTGAAGCCAAGTCCATCTGCTGCCAACTCTTGCTCTGTCTACAAGCCACTTCCATTCAGTACTACAGTTACTGTGAACAAAGACAAACACTATTACTCAAAGCACAAAAGCAGTCAAGTTTCACAGAGACACTTAATAACTTCCTTTACTACTCTCATAAAATCTAATTTCCTTTACAAAACATCCAATTACATGAAGGGAGACAGGCAGATTGACTTCTTGTCAAAGAAAAAGATTTAATTTCCTTACCTTTCCATTCCACGAATACTTGTTTTTATTCAATATTAAGTACTAAGAGTAGGATAATCCCTCTGCAATGTAATACTTTATTAAAGCAAAGGGTTTATAAATAGTGTTGGCCAGCAAAGAAAAGGAAAATGAATGACAATATCAATGCCAGGTAAAATCTGTTACATAAGGTTTTTATATGTAAAACTTTAGATGTCAAATATTGGACTAGCCATTTGAACTAGATTTAAATCCATGCAGCAAACTGTAGAGTACTCAATTTAACTATATATAATTTTCATTTACCAAAACAGGTATCATTACCTAATTACTTAAAATCAATTTAAATCAACTGACAAAAATTATCAAAAATATAAATGTTCAGCTACATTTCAAATAAACATGCTAAATATATAGGTCTTAAGACATTTATTAAAATAAGCAGCTTGTTAAAAATCTGATTCCAAAATAAAAAATCTGATTCCCAAGATTTGCAACCCAGAAACCACACATAATTATATAGAGCCATATGTGTATATTTAAAAATACAGACCAAATCCTAGCTCCTCCTAGTTTGTTTTTTTTTTTGACAAAGGTACTATTCTAATCCATAGTTTATGATGTTAAAAATTGTTTTATGCAAATATTCCAAACACACAATTATTTGGTTCCTTTTAAAAATTTATTATTAATTTATTTGAGTACTGGTTATTGAACCCATGAGCTCTTTACCATGCTACATCCTCAGTCCTTTTTATTTTTTATTTTGAAATAGAGTCTCATTAAATCACTGAGGCTGGCCTCAAACATGTAATCTTCCTGTCTCAGCCTCCCAAGTTGCTGGGATTACAAGTGTGTGTCACCATTTCCAGTTTAGAAAATAATTATTTGGAATTATAAGTGATATATGTGTGCATGTCTGAATTAGGAGACACAGACTGTCAAAGAAAAATATGACAAAGGAGGTATAACTGAAGGGCAATAACAACTTACATGAACTTTACAAAACACTTGTATAAAAAAGCATTTCTTGTCAAAACCCATAAATGTACAAAACCAAAAGTGAATCATAATGTAAATTATGGACTTTGAGAGATAATGATGTGCCAATATAGGTTCCTAAATTATAACAAGTTTATATCACTCTGGTGTGAGATGTTAATAGAAGATGTTGTACACTTGTGGAGACCACAGGTATGAAGGAATCATACTTCTTACTCAATCTTGCTGTGAACTAAAACTGTTCTAAAAATAAAGTTTATTAGTTAACTATAAGGAAATGTCTTTCATATAAACTTTAGCCAGAGAAAGCATTTATTTGTTTACTTATTATTAGTAGTATTTTTTTTTTGGCAGTTCTGGGGATTGAAAAAACCATTTATTTTTAGAAAGCATTGTTGCCAGATAAACAGAAGGTAATTATTATAACTTTGCTATTACATAGAATTTATTAATTACAACAGATATAATATCAGTATTTCCAGATTACTTTTAAGATTCTAATTGTATATGTGACTAAAGATATCACAGCCATTAGAATTTTGATGTTATTATTTAATCACTTTAGAGTCATTATTTTATGATTTTATAAATTGACACTAAAAATCACATTTTCATAAATATGGAAAAAAATGAAAGAATGCCTATTTAAAATTCACTATTCAAAAATAATATTTAGTAACACTAAATGCCAATTATGAAATTTAAAGAGGAAGCAAGGGCCATACCATGCAATACCTTGCCCACATGATGGTCAAGTGTTTGGATTTAATGCAAACTGGAAAGTACTGACAAAGCAGTAACAAAATTTTTTTCCAAGCACTCTGGCTACTAGGTGGAGAAAGCACTGTAGTGCAACATGAGAGGAAATAAGAAAACTAAAATGTAACTAATAATCTGATTGTGGTATGAATTTCATTTCCAAATATTTCATGTGCTACTCTGTATTTCCTACACTTTCCTGCACTTAGGTAGCAATCAGGTTATTAGTAATTATCCATGGACTGTAGGCAAAAGTGACATTGGCATTTTCAGTCTACTTGAGGACCTTCAAAACCAATTAGTGCAGCTGGGCAATGGACACACCTGTAATTCCAGCAACTCAAGACACTCAAGCAGGAGGATCACAAGTTTGAGGCCAGCCTGGGCAATTTAGCAAGAGCCTCAGCAACTTAGCAAAATCCTGCCTCACCATAAAGAACTAAAAAGGAGTTGGGAAGGAGCTCAGTGGTAAATACTCTTAGGTTCAATTCCTAGTACCCAAAAAATAAATAAAATTAAAATGTTTTTAAAGTCAATAGTGCAGGTAGTCTAGCTAGATACTATAGCTCTAAGAGCAATCTATCATTTTATAGTAAGGGGAGGATCATAACCCAAACCTCACTGAGCTTTATGTAAGCCACCATAGACCTCTACTGTGTTAAACCACTATGATTAGGAGGATAATTTGTGACTCAATATTCCTATTCCAACTAAAACACTGAGAATGAATATGGTTTGGACTGGGAAAAGGAGACATAAAACATAAAGTAGGTTAGAGGATGGATTCAGGATCATTTTAAAGTTGGTAAGACTAGCAAAGTATGGTGTGGAAGTAAACAGGGGGAATTAGAAATGATTTTACACATGCATTAAATATTGCTTCTGCCAGGCATGGTGGTGCATACATTCAGACTCAGCTACTTGAATGGCTGAGGCAGGAGGACTGCAAATTCCAGGTAGCATTAATGGCTTAGACTCTGTCTCAAAATAAAAAATAAAAAGGGATGGGAATGTAGCCCAGTGGTGGAACATCTCTGGGTTCAATCCCTAGCTCTGCAAAAAAAAAAATACATAAATAATTTTTTTTTTTTTTGCTCAGTTGGAAAATTTCTCTAAAACATGCAATTTGGCTTGGTTCTCAAATTGAATTTTAGTTCATGATCAAATATAGCAGAGAAAAAAGAAAAATATTATTTCTCCTTATTGTGCTTCTGGTAAAGATATTTTCATATTAAAATTGGTATTATAAAAATAAATTTTATGCTCATACATTAAACTATACTAACAAATCATGCTGAACTGAAGTTTCTATAGAGGATAATTTATTCCACATTTAAATAGGAGTGAATGAGATATGTTCATTGCACTTAATAGTAAACAAACTCTCCCACCAAAAATGTTCCCTTGCTTGAAAATGATTTTCTTAAAAATTAGGCTGTAAACATACACAGGTAAGTACACGGTTAACTTGGTCAAAGCAGATTAACACCTGGTGCACCCTAAAGTCAAAACATGTTTTATGTAGCAACTTATATAACCAATGATATAATGGATAAATAACATAACTTGCAGTGTAACCAATCAGAACGTGGCTGATGCAACAGCAAACCTATAAGATTTGAGGTATATCCAGAATATCCAGACACCTCAATTAGCATATAAAGATTAGCGTGCCAGATCCCTATGAACATTGACTCCCTGAATCTTTCTGGACCATGCTGAACTGATCACAAACCACCACACACTGACCATAAGGTGGGGTTCCAACCTCTAGTAAAGATCAGGGCAAAGACATCTGTGAGTAGAAACCACCTGGGAAGTGAGAGACCAGTCAGTCTCCCAAAAAGTAGCATATGCCTTCAATCCCCATCCTTGCTTGCTTGAGGTCACCACTTAACTTGCTGAAGGAAATAAGTACATGCTGAAGGAAATAAGTACAAGCTGGTTAAGTAGTTTTGAGTACAATTTTTTCTTGGTATTAACTACTTGTTAACATCTTATACCTACATCTGCTTTGATCTTGAATTGTGATACCTCAGAATAAGGCAAAGTTTCCAACACCACATCTTAGATTACCAAGAATTAGAGACAAATATATAAATTAATTTTTTCTTTAACAAAGATTTTGCTAACTCATTAATACAATGAATGTGACTGAAAATCAAGAGACGATCCAGTTGTGAAAAATGATAATTTAAGAAAAGTAACATTTATCCTGAAAAAAATAAATTAGGTTCCTTTAGATCAGGGATTGGCAAACTTTTTCTGTGAAGGGGCAGATAGTAAATATTTTAGGCTTTGTAGGCCACAAGGTCTCTGTAACAACTACTCAACTTTTCCTGTATAGCATGAGTGTGTGTGGTGGCTGTGTTCCAATGAAACTTTATTTATAAAAAACAGGGAGTGAGCCAGGTTTGGTCCATGAGCCATAGTTTTCCAATCCCTGATGAAGATCATCTTTTCATATGCACCTCCTGCTCCCCAAGGGATTATGATGATATTCCTAAGCAATTATTTCACTGAGATGTCTTCTTATTGATATAAGTCCATATCAGATATTATGGCATTTGTTTTGCATTTTTTGTAATAGTGTCTTTCAAGAAGCAAATGATTCTAATTTTGGTGTAACCCAATTTATCAAATTTTATTTTGTGGCTATTAAACTTGGCCTAACAAAAAGTCAAGAATTTTCTCAAGTTTCTAAAATTTCAAAAAGTTGAAATTTTAGAGTTTTGACTTTAAGATCTATAATTCAATTCAAGTTAATTTCTTCGTATGTTTCAAAGTTAAGGGTTCAGATTCAACTTTTTAGATATGATATCCCATTTCTGAACCATTGGTTGAGGAGATCTTATCATTTGATAGCTCTGTCTACCTACTATCCTTTAATAGAATGACACCATTGTTGGCTAAAAGACTATTTCTGAAAATTATATTTGCAGTATATATACTCACACACACTCATATACACATAACTCTTAGGCTATCTCTCATCTACCCATATGTCAACAATTTAGGCCAATACTACACTATTATTATAGTTTAGATTAATTCTTAAAATCTAGTAGTATAAATTCTCCATCTTTGTTTTTTCTCAATACTGTTTTGACCATTCTAAGGCAGACAATAAACTTATCAACTTGTAGTAAAACAAAAAAAACCTAGCATTTTTATTAGAACAGCATTGAATCTACAGATCTACTGGTGGAGAGCTGATATCTTAATAACACTGCCTTCCAGTGAGTGGGTATAGTGTATTTCTCTGTGTATTTACACACTGTTAGTTTGTCTCAGTTATGTTTTATACACTTTAAAAAATTAACCTCTCCCAGGAAGTGGAACATGCCTATGATCCAAGTGACTTGGGAAGCTAAAGCAGAGGAGTACAGTTGGAGGATGGCCTTGACAATTTAGCAAGACTTTGTCTCAAAATAAAGAATAAAAAAGAGTTGAGGACATAGTTCAGGAGGTAGAGTGCCCTGGGATCAATTCCTAATAACATACACACACACACAAAATTACTTCTGTACTTCATATTATTTTAATATATAACATCCATAAATTTTGTGAATTATTAGTATATAGAAATAAAATTAATTTTTGGTTACCTTATAAAATATTGCTCTGCTAAATTCACCTATGAATTTTAACAGTTTCCTTGTAGTATTTAGTATAACGTCAATTTCAAGTCATTTGAGTGAACATTCTTCTTGTCATTAAACTTTCATTATTAAATATATTAGCTGTAGATTATCTGTCAATGTGCATCAGATTGAAGAAGTGTCCAGTTCTGGTTTGTCATCAATTCTTACAACTCAGATTGATTTTTGTCAATTTACTTTTTAGTATCTATAGAATTTATCACATATTGTTTTTCCCTTTTATTTGATTTTTGAATATTAAACCTTGCTTCCTGGTTTAAAAATGTGTGTGGTCATGATGTATTTTTGTATTTTCTTAAGACTCTACTTGATATTTCATTTACAATTTTTTCTGGTTATAGTCAAAGGAGATATAGATTTACTATTTCTTGTTAAAATTTTTGTGCAGTTTTGGAATCAAGTTAATTTTGGCTTCATTAAAAGAGTTTGGAAGTGCTTCCTTCTCTATTTTTTGAAGGCATTTATAGGATTGGAGTTATTTTTTCCTTAAATTTCAATAAAATTAGTAAGTGAAGCCATCTGGGTCTGGAATTCTTCTGTAGAAAAACTCTTAATTATGAATTCTATTTCTCTGAATGATACAAGCTATGTCATATTTTCTATTTCTCCTTGTGTCAGTTTTGGTAATTTGTGTTTTTAAGTCATTAACCTATTTGGTACAAATAGTTGAATTTACTGGCACATAGCTGCTCATGAAATGCCCTGATTATTCTATTAATTCTTGCAATGTCTAATAGTGATGCTTCTCTTTCCTGCTACAATCTATCTAGCTATGTGTTTACAGACATATACACATGTATTTATGTATATATATATATATTTTTTTTTTCTTTTGGTACTGGGGAATTCAGGGGCACTTTACCACTGAAATACATCTCCAGCCCTTTTTATTTCTTGATAGGGTCTTGCTAAGTTTCTTAGGTTGACCTCAAAGTTATGGTCCTCCTGCCTCAGCCTCCCAAGTTGCTAGGATTACAGGAGTGTGTCATTCCACCTGGCTTACTAATCTTATTGAAGAACTGTTTATTAGTTTCCCTGATTTTCTCCATTGCTTTTCTGTTTTATTATTTATTGATTTTCTACTCTGTACGATTTTTTCCTTTTATTTGCTTTTGGTTTCATTTGCTAGAGATTTTATGGCTTCTTAAGTAGGAAAAATAAACCACAGTCTTTATATTGTTTTTGTTTCTAGTATAAGCATTTATGGCCAAAACTTTTCCTATCACCAATACTTCAGCAATTTAGAAGTTGAATGATATTTTTAAAAATAGCATAGCATATTTTAATTATCATTCAGCTCAAAATATTTTATGGTTTCTTTTCTGACTTCTTCTTGATACATAAGTTATTTTGAAATGTCAGGTTTAATTTTATATTTCAGACATGCATACTTACTATTTCTCCTTTCCTTTGTGCAGATCTAAGTTTTCCCTGAATATAACTTTCCTTCACACTGAAGATCATCTTTTGAATTTTCTTTAGTGCATATATACTGACAACTTTTCTCAGCTTTTAGATATTTGGAAATGCCATTTTGCCTTTGTTTTTTAAAACATCACTTCAATGGGTAGACAATTAGAGGTCATTTTTTTTTTTCTTTCAGCCACTTTATATCAGTCCATTGTTTTATGGCTTACATACCTTCTGATGAGAAGTCAGCAGTAATTTTTATTTATTTACCGTTTCTGAATGTCTATTTGGAACACTTAAGCTGAAAAAGTAGTTTTAAATTTGGATATGGTATTTTCACCTCTGCAAGTTTAATGGCTCTTTATTGTATCTTTGATTTCTCATTATGTTCATGTTTTCCTTTCACATCCTTAAGCATGGTTACAATAGATATTTAAAGTCTTTGCCAACTATCTCATCATCTCTGTCATTCCAGATCTGTTTCTATTGATAATTTTCCTCCTGCTGCTTTGCAAGTCTAGTAGTTGGAAATTTTATATACATGTATAAATATATTTCATATATATGTGTTTATATATGTATATAAACAAGTAGATATATATATATGCAAACAAATATCTAATAGTTGGCCATCATACATACATACACACACATATAAATGCTATAAATGTGAATGTTGCATGTGTGGAATTTGTGGTCTTTCCTTAGATGGTGATAATTTTGTTTTCGAAGGTTATCAAATTATTTGTTCAACTTCATCAATTTCATCTTGCTTTTATTAAGCTTTGTTCAAGCAGGTATAGAGTAGCCATTATACTAAGGCTGCCATTCAATTGAAGGAAAGTTGGATGGTTTGAAAAAAATTACTAGCAAATTAACAGCCTGTAAGCTTGACCAAATGAGATCTTTGGCTGTGATTTTTCACATATAACTGATTACAGGGGGAAGAGTGGAAACTCACATTTCTTAAGGAACTCTATTAGCAAAAACTATGAAACTAACATAAACTCTCGCTGGGAGTCAAACGTATGACAACTGGAGTCAAGGTAAGAATGTACTACAGTCTCCAATAAGGGTATACTGTAGTAACAAGTTCAGATATAGTCAGACAGGGTAACAGATAAAGAATAATTTCCAAAGAACAAGTTGGAGACCATGCAGAACAAAGGACCAAGCAGCTTCCTCAGAAAGCAAAATTAGGGTCTTATTAAGACCTTACTTTACTGTCAGATCATGAAGTCTTCCATTTTAAGAACCAGAAACTATTCACGTGTATTCCCATTCTTCTCTTTCCCCATGAGTGTTTTTATTGTAGCTTTCTTGTCTCCAATCATACCAGAAGCAAAAGGTCAAGAGGGTTAGAAAACATATCTATTAGTTTATATGTAATTCCATCATGATGAACCACATCTGGAACTGATCTAGAAAGAACCACACCTGGACCTGAACTAGAAAGGCCTATTCCACCCACTGAATGTGATTTGGGGTTGTCATTCTTGAGTAGGTTGGTGTATTTTACGTATGAGAAAGGAGTAAATGGATATTTGGGTGGCCAAAGAAGACAAATGAACACTGCTTATTGCCCCTTGCATACCTATTCTCCTCTACTTTTTGATAACAGAATCCACTGAGTTTTGGCTAAGCCCTTGGCAGCCTGGTTGAAGATTATACTTCCCAACCTTACTTGCACGTAAGACTATGTGGCAAGTCCTCAACAAGAAGATGTGAGCCAAAATAAAGTGTGCAACTTCTGGGTCTTGCCATTAAAACTTGGACATACCCTTCAAAAGGACTGGGTATGGAAATGAGATGAAGCACCAGTGAATTCGTTTCGAAAACAAGCATGAACATCATTCTAAGGAACAGCAAAGCCAATAGGTCCCTGTTAAACCCTGTGAAGCATATCTAATTCTTAACAGCTGAGAGAAAAGTAAATTCTACTTATTTGAGATCTTGGTATGACAGTTGAGCATATACCTTAATAAGCCTCTCCTTCAAATATACTTCATGTCATTAGGATCATTTAGTTTCTCATTTAAAATGCTGCCATTAATGGAACATTAAACCTTGACATGTTAATAACTTTAATATTCTTCTACCCATTTGAACACAGACATAGATACTTATGAAGCAAACAAAGAACAAAAGTAAAAAATAAATGAAGGTAAGGTGTGGTGGCACATGCCTGTGACTCAGGAGGCTGAAGCAGGGAGATTGCAAGTTTGAGGTCAGCCTTTGCAACTTAGCAAGACCATGTCTCGGAAAATAAAAACAGGTGGGGATGTAGTTCAGTGATGAAGTAACCCTGAGTTCAATCCCCAGTACCAAAATATAAAATAAGATAAACAGCTGGGAAATCTAGGAATTCTGGCATGAAAATAAACCAAATTAAGGAGTAACTTTAGTATGTTCAAAGATAATTTGAGAACTTAAAATGGGTTCTTAAAAGGAAATATAAGTGAAAAGGAACAACACAACTTGATATATTATACAATTTGGCCTAGAAATGTGACAGAATCTACGGTCAGCTGCCTAAACTGAAATTCTCAGTATCAGTATAGAAGAATTCACACATGAGACATGTAAACTGTTCCACCATTCATCTCACTCCCTTTCCCCCAGCTAAACCAAAGGAAAAGAAAGAAAAAAGGGAGAAATTTAGGAATATTTATACACTCTGGTGACTATCTTCCTTCTCTTCAATAAATAAGGTGTTTGAAACTTAATGGTCTGTTAAACAGTCTTACCTGTTGTTACAAAACTATTGCATAATACCAAACATTGACAATTATAAGTAAACTTTTAAATAAATTAAAATATATTTGCATGATGGGGTTGCAGCTCAGTGATAGCAACCCTAGCGTGCATGTTTGACGCACTGGGTTCGTTTCTCAGCACTGCATATAAATAAAATAAAGGTCCATCAACAACTAAAATTTATTTTTAAAAAATAAAACATTTGCTAAAGCAACAATTCAATAAACATTTTGTGCACACACACACATACATTGTGCAGGCTATTCATTGTTGTTTCTTCTGCTGTACAGAAGCTTTTTAGTTTGATGTAATTACATCTGTATGTTTGCTTTTGTTGCCTGTGTTGTTAAGGCCATATCTCTGCCAACACCAGTGTCAAAACTTTTTCTGTTTTCTTCTAGTCTTACAGTTGCAGGTCTTATGTTTAAGTCTTTAATCCATTGAGTTGGTTTTGGGATATAGAATAATATAAGGATCCCATTTCATTCTTTTGCATGTAGATACCCAATTCTCCCAATGTATTTATTGAGCATAAATATATGGGTTTATTTCTAGGTTCTCTATTCTGTCTGATAGGTATATATTTTTGTTTTTATTGCCAGTACCATGCTGAGTGGTTATTTTACTTTTGTAATATATTTTGATATCACTTTTTTTTTTTTTTTTTTTGCTACAGACTGCTTGGTTTTTCGATTCAGATTTTTTTGTATGTGTGCTTGTATACAAATGTTAAGATTTTTTTTTCCTTTTTGTTTTGTTTGTTTTGCAATGCTGGGATCAAACTCAGGGTCTCACACATGCTAGGTAAGCACTTGAACACTGAGTTACATACCCATAGGATTTTTTTTCTGTATAAAATGTTATTGGAATTATAAGAACTGCTTTGATTCTGTACAGACCTTCAGGTAGTGTGGACAATTTTATTAATTCTCTGATCAATGAACACAGCATCTCTCTCCATCTATTTGTGTCTACTTCAATATTTTCCTCAAAACTTTCATTAAAAGTTTTATATTTCCTGTGTACAGATCTTTCATCACCTTGAATATTTTATTTATTTTGATACTGTTATGAATAGAATTTTTTGATTACTTTTTCAGACAATTTAGTTTTAGTATATAGAAATAATACTGATTTTTATGTTAATTTTGTATTTGACAACTACAAATGAATTATCATTCCTAACATTTTTTTTATGGAATCTTTAGGATTTCCTATAAGTAAGATCATGTCATTTTATGACATGAAAGACTTTAGTCTTCCTTTCCCATATGAATGTTCACTTGTCTAATTGCTGTCCCCTCAAAACTTATATGTTGATACCTAATCCCCAATATGCTGGCCTTAAGAGATGAATGCATTGGGAGGTGATTGGTGGTTGGGCTCCACTTTTATCACGATTAATGTCTTTATAGAGGAGCCCTAAAGGAGGTTTGATCACCCCTTCCACCATGTGAGGATCTATCTAGAAAGCACCAATGTATACAAGCAAAGAACACCACCTCACCAGACACAGAATTTGCTGCTGACTTGATCTTGGACTTCCCAGTCAACAGAAACTTAAGCAGAAAGTCTCTGGGCTTTATAAATTCCCCAGGCTAAGGTATTTTCTTATAGCAGCCTGAACAGAATAAGAGAGAGGGTATCCTTGTCTCATTCCTCATATATATATATTTGCAATGCTGGGAATTGAACTCACAGCCTTGTGTTTTTGAGACAAGCACTCTACCAACTAAGCTATATCCCCAGTGCCCTGTTCCTCATCTTAGATGAAAAGTTTTTAAGTTTTTTCCACTGAGTAGGATGTTAGCTATGAATTTCTCATATATGGCTTTTATTACGCTGAGGTACATTCCTTCTACGTTTAGTTTATTAACAGTATTTTTTAATCAAGAAAGAATGTTGAATTTTGTTAAATGCTTTTTTGCATCTCTCGAGATGATAATATGTTTTTGTTTTGTTTTGTTTTGTTTCTTGTCCTTCATTCTATTAATCAACTGAACAAGACCCTATCTCAAAATAAAAAAGAAAAAGGGCTGGGGATGTGTTAGGCACCCTGGGTTCAATGCGCAGTACCAAAAAAAAAAACACCAAAACACTGAAATTCTGTTGTTGAAAGTAGGGTATTGAAGTCCCCTGTTACTATTGTATTGCAGTCTTTTTCACTCATCAGATCTATTAATTCAGTTTTTAAATTTAGGTACTTTGATGTTGGTAAATATATATTTACAATCTTATTTTCTCCTTATAAACTGAACCATTTACCAATATATAACTTTTTATTGTTTTTTCTAGAGTTTTTAACTTACTATATTTATTTTGATGTAAGGGTAGTTCCCCTGTTCTCCTCCAGTTGTCATTTGCATGAAATATCATTTTTCATTCCTTCACCTTCAGTCTACAGGTGTCTTTAAAGCTGAAGTCAGTCTCTTAGAGGGAGAATGCAGTTGCTTCTTGTTTTATTTTTAATCCTTTCAGCAACTGTACATCTTTAGGTTGGAGATTTTAATTCACTTACATTCAAGGTAACTATTGATAAGTATAGATTGTTACTGCCATTTTTGACTCTGGTCTAAGGGTGAGTACACATCCTTTATTCCTTTCCTTTTCTCTGTCTTTCCTTGTGATCTGATGATTTTCTGCAGTGCTGTGATTTTTTTATTCTTTTGTCTTTATCTTTTGTGTATCTACTACAGGCTTTTGCTTTGTGGTTACCATTAGACTTACAAAAAGACAGCTGACAACAACTGTACTAGTCCATTCTATTGGTATAATAAAATATATGAGGCTAGCACTTTGTAAAGAAAAGAAGTTTATTTGGCTTAGTTTTGGAAACTAAAAGTCCAAAGTTGGGCGGCCCCTAACTTGGCCTCTATTAGGGCACCCCTGACTGTATCACATCACGCCAGATGGCATCATGATAGGAGTACATGGAAAAGGAAGAAATGACATGGTGAGACAGGAAGCCAAGAGATACCAGTGAGGGTTCATCAGCTCTTGCTCTTTTATAACCACCCTGGATATCATAAGAACCACCTCAACCTCTTCCAACAGCAGCCCCTCCAGTGATCTCCTACTAGCTGCCACTTCTTAAAACTTACCATCCCTTATCACCATAGAGGAAACCAAGTTTCCAAAATATGAATCTTTTGTGGACACACTCAAATCATATCCAAACCACAGCAATAACTTCAATTGTATACAAAAACTACATTTTTACTACCCCCACTATGTTTTTGACATCACAATTTACATATTTATATTGTGTGCCCTACAGAAAATTACTGTAGCTAATATTTTAAAAAAATTTTTAGTTGTAGATGGACACAATATCTTTATTTATTTTTATGTGGTGCTGAGGATCAAATCCAGTTCCTCATATATGTGAGGCAAGTCCTCTACCACTGAGCTACAGTCCCAGCACTGTAGCTAATATTTTAAGTTTTTTTAAACCTTCATACTAAAGATTTAAGTGACTTACACATTATCTTTACAGTATTAGAGTATTCTGAATTATTTACTTACTTTTACTAGTAAATTTATATTTTCATATTGCTAATTAGAATTCTTTTCATTTAGTTTAAAGACTCCCTTTACCATTTCTTGTAAGACAGGTCTAGTGGTGATGAATTTTCTCAGCTTTTGTTTGCCTGAGAAAATCTTCTCTCTCCATTTTTCAAGGACAGCTTTGCTGGGTAAAGGACTCTTGGTTTATTATACCCCTGACCTGTAAATTTGCTGAGAAATTTGATAAAAAGCCTCCTGGAAGTTAAGGATTTTCTCTTGCTGTTTACAGAGTCTGTGATTTAACAGCAAGATTATGTCCTGGTGTAGTTTTGATTTGAATATGATTGGAGACCTTTGAGTTTTCCATATGTGTAGTTTTTCCCCAGATTTGAGAAATTTTCAGTCACAATTCTTTAGAAACACTTTATACCCCTTCTCTCTTCTTCTAATGTGAATTTAGCTCCACTGGATATGTTCCATAAATCCTGCAGGCTGTATTTCTTTTCTTTCTCCTCTGACTGGATTTTTTTTTTTTTTTTCAAATAATCTGTCATTAAGTTCACAGATTCTTCTGCTTGATCAGATCTGCTGATGATGCTCTTTGGTATTTTTTTCTGTTTTCACTGAATTTTTCAGCTCCGGAATTATTTGGTTCTTTTATTTCATTTCATTCATGTATTATTTTCTTGATTTTGTTGAGTTGACTATGTTCTCTTGTAGTTTGCTGAGCTTCCTTAAAATAATTATTTTGAATTCCATGTCAAGCAATTCATATATCTTCCCTTTGGTGTCAGTAACTGGAAAATTATTGTGTTCTTTCAATGGTATGCTTTCTTGGCTTTCCATATTTCTTATTGGCTTGCATTGATGAATCCATATCTGAAGGAGCCGTCATCTCTTCTTTTTTTTTCTTCCTTTTTCCTGGAATTGAGAATTGAACCCAGGGGTCCTTTACCACTGAGTTACATCCCCAGCCTTCCTTATTCTTTGACAGAGTCTAAGTTGCTAAGGCTGTCTCAAACTTGCATGCTTCTGCCTCAGTCTCCCAGTCTCTGGGATTAAAGGCATGTGCCATCACTCCTGGTACCTTTTCTACTCTACAAATTGGTTTCAGTGGTTCAAAGATCTCTTTTTCACCTGGGAGGTCATGACCAAGGAGGTCCCTCTTGGAACTGGGTATGGCTTGCAGGCATACTTGCAGTAGTGTTTACAATGATGTCTGACATCCAGCATCTGTGTAGTAGCCATAGAGCTAGGGTATGGAGCATGAGCATGTGTGGAGGTCAGGGTCTGGGACTAAGGTGGCATCCATACCTGGGGTGCAAGCACTCCCACAGCCACCGTGGTAACAGTGTGCAAGACGTGACTGCTTGTGGAACAGCCAGGGAATTTGGGTCTGAAGCATCAGTACATGGAGAGCGACAGTGGCTTTGGGGTCTGAATCACAGGCCTACTCTCTGTGGTAGCAGAATCAACATCCAGAGCACAGATATGCACAGAGAAACCACAGCTCCATGGTGTTCACTATCCCAGTGACAGTGGTGCTGGTTTCTGAAGTATAGACATATAAGGAACTAAGCTACAGAGTTACTGAGGTACAGAGAGTAGGCTAGCACACTGATAGTGGCTCAGATGTCAGAGGCACAGGTGCTCACAGGGTGGCAACAAAGCTGATCTCTGTAGCACAGGAGAACACAGCAACCTAGGCTCCAAGGTGTACAGAGGGGGTAGCCTGCAAAATCAGTGACTCTGGTATTTGAGGCAAGGGTACACATGGTACACCATAAGGCCAAAGTGTGGAATGTGCACATAGGTAGAGCAGCCACACCAGGGTCTAGTATTCGGGTGTATGAGGAGCTGTTAAAGTTCCAGAGTACAAAGCATGTATGGGGTTGGGAGAGTAGCAAGTTTACTCCTGGCATGGCCAAACAGTGGCTCCATCTCCTTCTCCAGAGGATCTTCAACAATGATGGCTGTTAATTATACTAATGGTAAAAGATGATGCTGTAGTCTGCAGGGAAGGCTACTGGTGACCATAGTGGCACTCACCACATGCTTGAAATGAACAGCCCTTGCTTTTATTCTTAGTTTCTAGCCCTCCAGATGTCTCAGGTATGCCAATCTCCCTAGCTATTCAGTGACGTTATATTGCTTTTTGTTTGCGTGTTTGTTTTCCCTTTATCATGTTGCTACAGGTTCTTCGATCCTTGAGTCCTCCCAAAGCTATTTTCATTCATCTATAGATGACTATTTTGTGTTTATTTTTGTGGAGGAGGGGATGAAGGCTTCTATCCCCTATTCCATCATCTAGATGACAGCTCTCTCCTGAGCTGTGCTCTTTTGTAAAAATTATAAAAACAAGGGTCATCATTTCTTTCTCAGGAGAAATAAAATTACAACTTGCATAACCACTCCAAATGGCTTTACTAAATCATTTTCTAATACAGAACATAACTGTCATTCTGTTTTCTAAGAAGGTGGTTTATTTAAAAACTGAAGGTATATAAAACTTTTAAGTGATTCATATTTTATAGTAATCGCAAGGAAAATTAGGTACATCAACTATAGAGTTTTCTAAACATGTTCCAAAAAGATGAATTTATCCACCTCTCTCATGTGAAAATGAAGGCCATCAAAACAATTACTTAACTTGGTCATCTTCAAATGTGTAGGGTAGGTTTGGATTTAGAGCAAAGTTTAAAGAAATCCATATACATAAAAGCAATGGCATGCTCTTTTAATAAAAAATTTCAACTTTATAGTTAAGTCCATTTTTTTTTTTTTTTTTGCCAGTTTAAAGAAACAGAATTAACACTTTTTCTGCTTTGGTTTGGATACTATGATGTTGAAAATGCCTTGTTACAAATGAGTTTAATTGAAATATTACTTTCCTCAAAGATGTCTACATGCCACAGTATATCATTTTTAGCTGTTAATCATTTCCCAAATAGTTTTGAAGTTCTTCCCTTCACTTCCCTTCTGCTTCTCCTCCCACAAATGTAGTTTCTTCATTCAAATATTGCAGATTCTCTAGCATTGTATTTTGTTCAACCTTTTCAGTGTTCTCTTTGCAAGTAAAACAAATCAAATTCATCTATTTCAGAAGTGTATAGAACAAAACAGATCATGAATAAAAAAACAATTTCTAAACTCTGCATTATACAAATACAAGAATACTCTGGTTTGCAACTTATTCATGGAATGCTATCAGTATCTTTACCCTTTGAATCTTTCACACTGAGTTCCTACTGTCAATTACCCTATTCATCAAAGGTAAATACTAGATCACCTGGCTGTTTAGTTTTGTTGTTGTTCTTCCTTTTTTCCTCTCCGTGGGCCATAATAAAAATCAGGAACAAACCTGAATATTCATTTCTGTAGATCTACAAAAAGTTACTTTGTTCTTTCCTGTCTTTCAGCCTGGGGTCACCCAACACCTCTAACAAAACATCAACAACTAAACATCAACAATCTCCTTTATAGGTCACTGCCTTAATCTGTTGAAGAATTTATCAAGTATAACAAATTACATACCTAAATTTTAAAAATCAAAGAAAAATTTAATATATGGAGACCAATTTGGGGAAATGCTGGGATATTTTCCCCCCAACCTTTGAGGTAGTTCAACTATGTGATTTGGAATATCATGACAGGTTTCCTGGAATACACAAGGAAACATATTTCTTTCTTTCCTACAAATTTGGAGAATCAAAACATTCCTGTGTCAAAATCTGCAAGTTTCTCCAATATACATTCTAGAACAAAGAAACTGTTCATTATTCCCCAAAAGAAAAGAAATGCTAGAATTCTTAGAACTTACTATCCAGATAAGAAATAATTGCAGTAACTCTTGCCAGTGACCCACCCATACCACCTCAAATTTAACCAATTACACACAGGCCTGACTTCCAATTGTCAGCACCTGCATTACTTTGATTGAGGGCTTCTTTTTTATTGTTGCTGGAGACTGCTTTGCCAACCCCACCCAAGTGGCAGAATAGAAGTGCCAGGGAACTGATGCTAACAAGAGCACCTGCAATAACAACTGAGGGTAACTGGTGTAAAACTATCCCTGCTCCTTATCAAATGTGTTACCACTGAGGCATGTATTTTATTTACACTGGCTCCCCAAGTTTCTCCCAGCAATATTAAGCTCCACATAAACTTCCACAATAGGAAACTGTTTGATAATACACTCTTCATTGGCTGTTTTATCCATAACTTATTATGTTATATTTAATGTTGCATCTAATTATCTCCAGAACTCTTTAAAGTAGCTCAAAGAAGAGGATCTGAACCAGAAAGTTAACAGTAACCTTACTTAGGGTCACAGACCAAACCATGATTAAAACACAATTATTTCTAGAACCTGAGTTCTTCACTTGTTCAAGGAATAAAACATGGAGGAAAATATTCCATTCATATTGCAAACCTACAAAAAACATAAAATCACCTATCATCCTTTCTGAAGAAAAATCAACTTTTTTAAAACTTTTAATGCACAGTAGTCTCTCAACCAAAAGTTAGAATATAAACTGAAAGAAAAATAGAAGGCATACAATAATAATATAACCTAAAATCTGAAGGTAAATATAATAAATTTTATTTATCAAGTTTTTCAAATTGCAAATGTTAAATATTCAAGTCATAATTTTATGCCTATATTTGGGCATATTTTAGTCATTCATTCACTGAACATATTTTCATGCATGTTCTATGATAGACAACATACTTTTTTATGATCAGTATGGTATTAGAGTCAAAGGCAGGAGGGGAAATAACATTAGGTAAAGATAAAACAACTGCAGAATGAAAGGAAAAAACATAGTCATCTCTTGGTATCCACAGGGGATTAGTTCTAGGACCCTCACAGACACCAAAATCCAAGGATACTCAAGTCCCCTATATAAAATGAAACAGTATTTACATATAACCTATGCACATGCCCATATATAAAATCATCTCTAGATTATTTACAATACCTACTACAATGTAAATGCCATGTAAATAGTTGTTTGACTGTATTATTTAGGGGAAAAGGTCATGAAAAATTATCTGTACATGTTCAATATAGATGCAATTTTTTCCCTAGTATTTTCAACCTGTAGTTGGATGACCCTATGGATATAGAATCCATGAATACAGAGGGCCAACTGTAAATTAGGGAAAGCTACAGCTACCATGCAGTATTATTATTAGGACCATGTAGAGAAATTACACTGATCTTCAACTTCGATTTTTGCTATACAACTACTTATACAAATACAGAAATATTTATTCACTCACTCAACCAATACCAAACAACCACTAAACAGAAGAAAACACTAAGCAGTGGGTATGCAATATAAAAATAATACTTGCTATCAAATTGCTTAAAATTAAGTTGAAGTCAACTTTAACATTTACCACTTGAGGTCTTATGATTTTAAGTTGAAAAGTCTTTATATACAAAAAAGATAATGAAAATTTAACTGTTAGTACTCAGGAAAAAATAAACAATATGATAAATGTTATAAATTAAAAAATGAATTTAGTAACCTGAAATTGGACTTATTAATTCCTTTTTAAAGAAAACATATACCATTTTTATACTTACATCAAAAGTTAGAAATGATTGAAGCTGTGTTATTTGCTCTTAAATTCAGTGAACTTCAAAATTACTTATATGTTAAGAAACAATCTTTCCCACAAGGTACCTATTACTGTCAATAAAAATATTTAAAACAAATAAAATATCATGTCTAATGTATGGTGAGGTATATGAAATAAAGAAATGTTGGGATAGATGCTGAGTAGCAAAAACAAATAATAAAAAGCTAAACAATTATCAAATAAGTCGGTGAATTAAAAAATTCAGTTATATGAATTTAATATTATTAGTTAAATAATCTATTAGATCAGATGTTTGATTTTAGAACAGTCTATTTGACTTATTATAATATAGATATCAGCTTTACTAATCAAGTCATCATAACATTAAAAGGTCAATAATTTAAGAGGCTATAAAAGTTGCCATGAAATTTCTTAGATTCAATATTTTTCTAAAATACATTTCTTAGAGTTCCCAAAACTCCTTCAGTTGATTATGGGGAAAATAAAGTATGAAAAATAAACTTTCTAGATCAGGATCCAATTTTTTTAAAGGTTACTTTAATTCAGTTTTCCTCAAAAACAAAATAAATGGCAGAGTGGACAAGAAAAATAAAATATGTATTGTTTGATATTTTCTATAAAACATTTTTCAATAATTTGAATTTCCCTCACTTATTTATATAATAAACCTCTAAACTTGGTGTTCTATCACTAAACTCCAGGGAATAAGTCTTTTTTAAAACAAAACATTGACCAATCAATAATTATATGCTTGGGGAATAAGAAATTAACAAAAAGTATAATTTGATTTCTACCCTTAATAGGGGTTGGGTTATTAAGACTAATAGATATATTTACAAACCATATAGGAAAAATGTGATTTAATAATAGACTATATGGCAGATGATGTGCTATAAGAATAATGAAAGACAATAATAACAAAAATAGCATCACGGGTCAAAATAGTTTGAGAAGATAAAATTTTCTTATTTCTATTTCTAGTTAAAGATAAATTTGCCTTTGGCTCTCCTCTTTAATTTTCTCAAATTAACCTATTACATTTTATTAAACTAAATTCTTTTAAAATATTTAAAATATAAAATTGGCAAATATTTAGTCTTCTTTCAGAGCACATATGCCTAATAATTCTTGTAGCTGTTAATCAATGATACAATGCTGCAAGAATAGCATGGTATAAGGTGTCACACGTGTTTAAAGTCATACATATCGGGACAAAATTCTGGCTCTAACAACTTATTTGGATTTTTGGCCATGAGCAAATTACTTAACCATGCTGAATCTATTTCTTCTTAAGTGTAATCAGTATAATAACAATTACCTTCCAAGGTTGTTGAAAGAATTGAGATATTACATATAAGTAACTAGCAAAATGTCAGCCAGAAGAATGATCTGTGCTCAGTAACTCTACTGCTTCTCACATTCAAGCACATTTCCAATATAATGATATCAAAACACCAAGAGATTGAAATGCTCACTTTGCTTGATGCACTTTTCTCACTATAAAAATTTGCTTTATACTTATTAAAGAGTGTTTGGCTTCTAATTCTGAGTTACATTCGCTTTTGAGAATGTGAGAAAGTGATGGACTTTATCCATCCAAAATGCCACATAGATACACAACAGTTCACATCAATTTGGTGGCATCAACAGATTCCCTGAAAGCTGGATTAAAAACTATGTTCTCCCAGGCTTGGTAGCACTCACCTGTAATCTCAGCCACTAGGGAGGTTGAGGCAGAAGGATCGTGTTGGAGGCAAGTATCAGCAACTTAGTGAGGCCCTAAGCAACTTAGTGAGACCCTGTCTCAAAATGAAAAGTTAAAAAAGGGCTGGGGATGTTGCTCAGTGGTTAAGCACCTCTGAGTTCAATCTCCGATTGGTTCCAAATAATAACTATGTTCTATCTGGCTATTTAAATTAAAACTGTCAATTTAAATAACATTCAAAATTCAATCCTTCAGTATCACTGGCCAAATTTCAAGAGCTCAATACCAACACACGGCTAGTGCCTACTGGATAGCATAGATACAGAAAATTTCTATTAAGCCGTTCTGAAATGTTATCATGGTGTTACAATTAAAGCTATTTTTGCCTGCATTTAAAAGAAATCTAGATACCTGTTTAAAGTAAAAACCCAAGAGGAAAGATATTGTCAATATTTTTGTCTACAATTTAATCGCTAGTGTCAAGCATATAATAAATATTCAATAGGTATCTTACATTTGACATTATAGCTTGTTTTCATTTTCTTAGTCTAGCAAAAACTGAGTTGGTAAAGAACAAAGCTGAAAGCTATGAGTACAATGAAAATATAGTTTAAAAAGTAGGTCTATTTAGATGTACTCTCTCTCAATTGATATATTCCCAAAGTCAATGAGGGTTCTCTATGTGCAGACTTTTTTTGTGTTTTAGCTATTCATATTGGCTAGATCACCTAAGCAAAGTTTACACCTTATTATAATTGAGAATAGAAAGAATGCTTACTTATAACTAATTATATTTTACTAATCATATTATATTAATATAACTTACTATTTTTCCTAGCTGGATGAGTAATTTATTTTTAAAAAATACTCCACATGTATAGGTTCTACTTCTGCCAATTCAACCAATCACAAATTGGAAATATAGAAAAAAAACTGCCTCTGTATTGAGTATGTACAAACTGTTTTCCTTATCGTTATGGCCTAAACAAAGCAGTATAGCAACTGTTTATATGGCATTTACATTGTAAATTTACATTATATGTAATCGAGAGATAATTTAAAGTATATAGCAGAATGTGTGAAGGTACAAATACTATATACCATTTTTAAATAAGGGATTTGAGCATTCCTGGAGTGTGGTATCTGCAGAAGGTTTGGAAACCAATCCTCCACAGATCTGACTCACACAATAGCTTAACAAATGGAATATTTTAAAAATTTACCAAAGTTTTATAAATTAAAGATTATGGCATGAAGATTTTAGGAAGCCTGGTTGCTCTTAACATATCTTGAAACCAAGATAACTGCTGCCACATACAGAACAGAAAAAGGTCTAATAATAATTTTGCACTTACACTGCCACATTTTTTCTAATGGTATATTCATCCAAATCGTCATCAGAGCTGCTATCAGTTGCATCAGAATCCAGACCCTCTTCAACATGAGACAACAGCCCTGTAGCAGACAGTGCAAATCTTTGGATTTCTGCAGCTGTACACCGAGCAAAGCCATTTTTTGTATCATCCCACAATTTATCCTCTGCAGTCAACATGTTGACTTCTGGCTTAATTTCAGTGCATTTAGGTAAACTGTTATCCAAAACTGTGGTAGGTTCATGAGAGATATTCATTTTGGGCAGTTGGTGTTTCATAGAAAATTTCATTTGCTCACCATAATGCTTAACAACATGCTTTGCCAGGAGCATCTGCAAATGCTTCTGAGTTCTTCTAGCCTGGCTAAGTAAAATTTTCTGTTTGCTTACACAATGAAGTAAACGAGCATTCACTTCCTCCTCTTTTTCAGCAACTGAGGAACTAATAGGCACATTTGAGTGGCCAGGTCCAATTTTCTTTTGAGCACAGTGCAATAAACCTTTTTTAATTTCAGCATCAGTAACTTTATCCAGCAGTGCATTCTTTTGGTACCATTTACAGTTTTGCAGTTGTACTTTATCTATGGTAGTGTCTTTGGCTAGATTTGAATCCAAAATAATTTGTATATCTTTCATGCCCTGGCTTGTGGTATCTGATAGAGGTTCCTTTTTGATGAATTCTTCAGAATGAGAATGGCAGATTTTACTGAGCTGAATGTTGCTGCCATTACACAATATGTTTTTCAGCTTATTGCAGTTAGGCTCCCCTGATTTCTTTTGTTTATAATTCTCATTGTATTTATTTAATGTAGAATTAGAACTCATTAGAAGAACTGTCTGATAATGTTTTGAAGGCTGGGGGGAGCCAAAATGTTTTAAATTCACAAAATTAGTGTTAAGAGTAGGTTCAGGAGTCGGAAATCCCAGCATCTGAGAGACAGTGTCTCCCTTTAGCTTTTCATCTACAGTTCTTGGACTTTCCATGCATAGCATCTTGTCAGACTCCATGGTACTTGGCAAAGATGAAAAGCAGATACCCTTTGCAGTTGCTTCCCTCAGAGCTGGGGTCATGGCGATCCCTGCAGATAATTACTGGAAACCTAAAATAATGTAAAAATAAATAATCAAATATCTAGAAAAAAGTTGTATGCTTATACTTTTTCCAATGGCAACATTTTCTTGATATTTTTGATTAAAATGTGAATGGAATCAAGCTCCTTTATCTCCCACCTTCCACCATTATTACAAGGATTAAGCTATTATTCACTGTGACTGTGGGCCTAATATCTACACTTCCATTTAAAGTTGTACACAGCTGGGCATGGTGGCGCACGCCTGTAATCCAAGCGACTTGGGAGGCTGAGTCAGGAGGATCACGAGTTCAAAGTCAGCCTCAGCAATTTAGTGAGGCCCTAAGCAACTCAGTGAGACCCTGTCTCTAAATAAAATACAAAATAGGGCTGGGGATGTGCCTCAGTGTCCCTGAGTTCAATCCCTGGTTCCAAAAAATAAATAAATTAATTAATTAATTAAATAAAGTTGTATACTATCAGGCTAGGGGTACCCTTTGGTGGTAGAGCACTTATCTAGCATACTTGAGGCCATGTGTCAGCCCACAGTACTGGACTGAAGAAAAAAAAACTGCACCATCACAACACTATCACAGTAAGTGTTCAACAAGTATTTGTGGATGTAATTACATTTTAGAATTCAATTTTTTGACAAGGTCTAGTAAGAGACAAAAAAATTCCAATTTGGAATCTGATCATACTTGAAAATATGATTCGGTCCCAAATTTTTGACAAAAAGTATCAATTATATGTCTTAATGAAATATAATAAATCGTTCTAAATCTCCATTTCTGAATTTAATCTTCACAACATGAACAGTAATAATGACAATTAAAATATACTAAATAATCTGTTCACAAGACCTAAGTGAACCAAACTACAAATAAAAACATAAATTCATAGCTATTGAAAACAATGTGAAAAAACATGGAAATAAAAAGAACAATAGTGAGACCGGATATAATCTGAAAATATATAATTTTTTTCCTGAAAATGTATCTAATATTTTTTCCCATTTCACAAATGAATATTCATCAGTTCATTGTAGAAGGCATTATTCTTGCCTGGAAAATACTGGAGATTGTGCCAGATGATCACAAATGATTAATCCTATGATTAAATAACTTTCAATGGATTTTATCAAAAGAAAAAGCTGAGACCATATTTTCCAATTCAAAGAAAAAGGTGACACAGTACCATTAAAAGTTATGAAGGCTGACACATGGCCTCACACATGGTAGACAAGTACACTACCACCAAATACCCCTAGCCTGATAGCCTGATAGGAGAAAAAATTTATATTATTAGCAATTATAAGTTTTTAAAGATAGTTAATACTTTGGAACTAGGATACGCCAAAATTTTTATTTCAACACAAAGGATAATTGATTGCTACACTCTCATATTGTGTGTCTCCAGATACTAGCTGTAACTATATTTCATTTTTATTGTTTTATAAAAACTATCACAAATGACCAATGAAGAAAAAAAGGCACAAAAAGTTCTATGTTAAAAAAAGAAAGAAACATCCAACAAGGTCAAAAGCAGCAAGTAATAGACTAAAGGAAGATATCTACAACATACACAATAGACAAATACCAGTGTCCAGAATATATGAAGAACTACAAATGGATAAAAGATAGGGCAAGAAAGCACTTCACAGATGATGGCATCCAAACAGTTATTAAACATTTACTCGATTACAAAAGTAATGTGGGAAATGTAGATTAACAAAGCAAGAGCTCCTGTTATCTAACCACCTAACAAAAATGTTTCAAATCTGAAAATACCATTTAGGAAAAACTAAAAATAAGAAGTAGGAAAAAAGATACATAGATTAATTATTAAGAAACACAGCTGACAGCCAAAAGAGAAGGGAAAGAATTACAAGATTAGTGTGGTGTGGATAAGGTCCATTTACGGTACAGAACTAGAATAAAATACACATATACAGCTGGGGTTGTACCTCAGTGGTGAAACACTTGCCTAGCACATGTAAGGCACTGGGTTTGATCTACAGCATCATATAAAAATAAATAAAGACATTGTGTCCATCTACAATGAAAATATTTTTATAAATATATACAGATATATTTACAAATGTGTTTGTGTGTGTGTGTGTGTGTGTGTGTGTGTGTATACACATACATTCTCTAGGGCTTCATTGGTATGATAGGCAGCTTCCAAAATCCCAACTTTTGGCATTCCTGCCCTTGTGTAATCCTCTCTAATATGGATTAGATTTAGTGACTCCTTTTTTAAATTTTTTAAAATTTTGTTCTAATTAGTTGTACATTACAGTAGAACGCATTTATACATTTTGACAGATCATACATTAATAGAGTGTAATCTCTCAATTTCTGATTATACATTTTGCAGTATCACATCGGTCATGCAGTCATACATGCACATGTGACTCACTTCTAATGAGTGAATACAATGGTAATGATGGGATGTGACTTCAGGGATTAGGATACAAAGAAACTGTGGCTTCCATCTTGTTATCTTCTCTTACTCAGGAAAGCTAGCTGCCATGCTGTGAGCTCTAAAGACACACACGACAAAGAAATGATGTCTCTGGCCAACAGCCAAGTGAGTGATCTGAGAAGCAGATCTTTCCCCAGTCAAGCCCTGAGATGACTGCAGCTCCTGACAATACCTTGATTGCAACCTGGTCAGAAAGACTGAGCCACAGGCACCCAGCTAAGTCACACCTAGATTCCCAACTCCCAGAAACTATGAAATAAATGTTTTAAGCCACTACATTTTGGGATATTTTGTTACATAGCAATAGATAACTAATTCACTTGGTTATGGATGAATACTTCTACATTCTAGATTCTGAAAGGCCCATTCACATCACAGCCCCAATTCTAGGATGAAGTCCTTCCAAACCCCATTTCTGCATGTATCCTATTAAAAAAAAAAAAAAAAAAAAAAAAAATCCTAGCCTGCAGTCTCTATAATTTGCAATCAAAAGAAACCCAGGGAAATAGGTATATCTCCTTCATATATTAAGCATAAAATGTAAGTGGATTTATTCCAATTATTTAGATACATAATCATTGTATATAACATTTCCCAATTGAAGATTCTAAACTACCACTTCTGGTTACCATCATATTACATGAATGACTATACTTTTCAATAACTAAAGCTCTAAAAGGCTTAGATTCTTACTATTTTAAGAATTACTGTAGCCCCAATATAAATATCTGACATATAGCAGGTACTCAATAAATGTCTGGTAAGTAAATGAGTAGTTGCCACCATACTTAGAAAAAAATCCAAAGTTATGCTTACCATGGCCTACAAAAGTTTTACATTATTAGGTTTCTGACTACTTCATCTTCTACAATTCTCTCTGTGGATTACTAAACAAAACTCCAGAAACACTAGCCTTTGTGCTAATCTTAAAATACAACTTTCTGACTCAGCGAATGTGCTTGCTATCCTCTCAGCCTGGAATAATTTTCTACAAATAAGATGGCTGGCTCCCTCACACTTCATTCATATTTCTGCTCCAACGTCACCTCATCAAGTCTTTCCCTGATCAATATATTTAAAATAGCTTGAACCCCTCACTTCATGATTCTCCATTCCCTTCTAGTACTTCATTGTTCATCATAGCACTATCACTACGTTGCACTGTATTACATTCTACAAAGATACAATTTAAGGACAAAGTTTTGTTCAACCTTCTAGAATAAAGTTTGATGCACAGTAAGTCATGAATTTGTTGACTGAACTAATAAACCAATGGGTCGTGATTTTAAATGTTTCAGGATTTACCAATTTTAATTACTATTTTTAAATAAATGTATAAATACAGCAATAGGTAAAAAGGATATCATCTCACAACCAAGTATAGCTTACTTCATGAATGCGAGACAGGTTTAACATTTTTTTTAAAAAATCACTGAAATTCACCTAATTAAATTTTTTTAAAAATACATGATATCAACAGATACAGAAAAAGCATTTAACAAAATTCAATATCCACTCATGGGAGGGGGGAACTCATCCAATCAGGAAGAGAAAAATTCCTTAACCCAATAAAAAGCATCTACAAAGAGCTGAAGTTACAGCTTAGTGGTAGAGTAGTTGGCTAGCATGCACAGGCCTTGAGTACAAAACCCAGCATCACAAAAAAATACACAAGTCTATAGTTCAGATCAAAATTAAACAGTAAAAGAATGAATTATTTTGTCCTAAAATTGGGAAGGAAGCAAACTGTATGTTCTCAAAATTCATATCAAAGTTGTAATACAGGTCCTAGTAAGTGCAATAGGTCAAGAAAAGAAATAGGAGGCATCCAGATTAGAAAATAAGTAAAACTGTCTCTACTCACAGATGACATGATTTTCTATTTAGAAAATAGTAAGGAAAAAAAAAGCTCCTTGAACTAATGAGCTTTAATAATGTAACAGACATAAGATCAACATACAAATCATTTATATTTCTATACACTAAAAATAAGAAACTAGAAATACAAACTTTAAAAACAGTAATAATTCCAGAATCTCCAAAAACAATAATAATCCTAACCTCAAAAAACACTTATGTAGATATGGGGTGCAGTTCAGTGGTCCAGCTTAGGATGCATGAGGCCCTATCTTCAATCACCACCATCAACAAAACAAAACAAAACAAAACAAAACAAAACAAAACAAATTTAGGCGTAAATCTAACAAAATGTGTTAATGATCTATATATTGAAAAATTCAAAACACCAATGAAAAACATCAAAACCTAAAGAAACAACATACTGTATTCATGGATTAGTTTTTCAATATTGTTTTGGTGTTAATTCTCTACAAACTAATCTATGAGATTAAACAATCTCAAATTTTGGCAGAATCTTCTGCTCATATCAATGTTACTTAAAAGATTCATATGAAAAGTCAAAGGAAACAAAATAGCCAAAACAATTCTGAAAAAGTACAAAATTGAAGGATTCACACTACCTAACAATTTACACTAAAGGACAGGGTTGCATTGGCCACAGGTCACACATATATTGTTAAGTGATTTTTATTTTTTTATTTTTGTAATACAGTGTAGAAAGATTTGTCTTTTTAACAAATGGTTCTGGAACCTATGCATCCATATGCAAAATAGAATAAAATAAACCTTACACATATACTTTATACCTCATATGAAAACCATCAGATCTATCAGAATGAACCATGAGCCTATATGTAAAACCCCAAACTATAAAACGTCTAGGAAAAATAAGGAGAAAATGTTTGTAACCTTGAGTTAGGCAAAGATATTTTTGGAGATGACACCAAAAACATTATTCCTAAAAGAAAAAACTTGACAATTTGGATTTCCTCAACATTAAAATGAATAGTAAATAAACTTTTAAAAATTATTTCAGAAGTTTGGAAGCCTCTGGCATATATTTTCACAAGGTATATGTTCAGGAGTTAGTGGAAATTAGATGTGTATACTACTGAAAATCACTGAGTGTATGATTCAGTGTATGAATAATGGTTTTGACTACTATGCAGTTTTAAATTGCACTTATTCTTAACTGAGTATGATTTCATTTATGCACATAATGAACAACTGGTAAGAGGCAGAATATATAAGGAATACTAATTTGAAAAGCAAAAAATAGTGAATAATTCTGTAAATTCACCTCAAGATGATATCCATTAGTTCCATAAGCTGTATTTCATACGATCACAATTCTTCCACAGCACTGAAATGTGCCTCCAGTATTTCAGAAGCCAACTTTCTAAAAGGCAGTGAAAATAACTAGCTACAAATAAAGCCATCTGGTTTTCATTTGGAGTATAAGAACTACCCATACCACAACATATTATTTATAGAGAAGTGCTTATGAATGACAGCTGAAAAACTATTTCATCTTTTAAAAATAAAACAAAATAAAATGCACAAATTATGGAGATAAGTCAGTTGATTTTTTGAAAGAAGTGAGAAAAGAGCAACATTAATTCATAATATTTAAATAATTTTATCTATTGTTGGCAGGAGCTAGATTTTAACCTCCATTTACTATATATTCAATCTAATACCATGCATCAATTCAGTTAATACGTACTTTTGAGCAACACGTCACAGACACTATCCTAGGTACTAGAACAGCAGTGAATGTGACAAAGTTTCTACCCTCACAGAGCTTAACATTCAAGCAAATGGTAGCTATAGAATGAGTAAATAAGAAAATATCAAGTAAATAGGGTTACCTAAGTGGTTTATGAAAATTAAAAGTATAGAGCATAATTACTGTGAGGTAGGGGAAAATTTAGATTTGTAGAAGGCAGGCCTCTCTCTGGTTAACATCTTCTCCAAATCCAAAATGACAGTAACAAGGTAACAAGATTTTGGGTATGTGCCTTCCAAGTGAAAAAAATAACAGAAAGCTTTAAGGCAGGAATAAATTTGGTGTGTTTGTGGAACAAACACAGCAAATATATTCAGAACATAAGGAACCAGAGAGAAAAATAGGAAGTAGCAGCAGAGATAGAAAAGGTCAAACTACAAACATTTTATATAAGTCAAAGAAAAGTCACTAGAAATTTAGATGAGGGAACTTGATGTGATTTTTGACTTTTTAAAAAAATTACTCTGGATGTTCTGTAAAGAAAAAAAAAAAAAATGTAATGGATCAAGACTGGAAGCAGAGGAACCAGTTGGGCAGGTACTGAAGTAATACAAAAGAGAGATGGTACTGCTGGGCGCAGTGGCACACACCTGTAATCCCAGCACTTGGGAGGCTGAGGCAGGAGGATCAAGAGTTCAAAGCCAGCCTCAGCAACTTAGTGAGGCCCTAAGCAACTCAGTGAGACCCTGTCACTAAATAAAATACAAAATAGGGCTGGGGATGTGGCTCAGTGGCTGAGTGTCCCTGGGTTCAATCCCCAGTACCCAAAAATAAAAAATAAAAAGAGAGAGATGGTACTAGTATTTTGGACTAGTGAGGGAATAGTTGAAATAAAGAAAAATGAATGAATTTAGAACATATTTTAAGGTAGAATCAACAACATTACTTTTGATGGTCAAAAGGCAAATTCTAAAAGAGCTTTCTGAGAAGATTTGTGATCTTTATTAATATGCAGTTTCTAATTATGCACACAATTATATGCTGGGGTGTATTGGGATCCTAGCTAAATCTAAACATGTGTAGCTACTAAAATGCTTCACTCTGGTTTGTCTAATTTGAGGGGGGGGAGTGGGAGTATTGGGTTGAACCCAAGTAAATTCTACCACTGAGCTACATTCATAGCCCTTGTTATTATTTTGAGATAGGGTCACACTTAGTTGCCCAGGCTAGCCTTGAATTTGTAATCCTCCAGCCTTAGATCCCTCTGTATGCGCCATGGTGCCTGGTACCAGCATCATCTTTGATGACTATTTATTTCATGTATACCTAAGAAATTCAGGTACAATAATTCCTTTTCTAAAGGAGTTAGTCAAATAACAAGATAACTTGAATGAACATAAAACAGAGAAAACTGGAAAAATTGAACCTTTACTGCTCACAACATACATAAAAATTTTGGTCACAACCAAAACATCAAGCTTACAATCTTAAGCTAAACTGCAAGGCAAGAAACTATAATCAGTAATCCTTCAAACAAAGTTACTAGAAAACCTTGATTATCTGTCAATAGGCAACAGTATTTGATAACCCATAAACCAATTACATTTCTAGACATGAATTTCACTATTATGATTTTACAACAAAATTTTCAACTTTCATTTCAGTTCAAATTTTTAAAAAATTCTTAGTACCTTAGCAGTCCAGAAATTTTAGGGGTAGAAAAAAAAAATCTATCATAAAACCATTACAGATAATCCACCAATAAATAATCGTTTGGGAAACAACCCAGATTTCAGTATGTTCTCAACCCACATCTAAATTTCTTAAAAGTCTCATAAGAAATACCAACTGGAAAGAGAATTTCAGTAAAACAGATCAAAGTATGTAATTTTACATAATAAAAATATTTTATACTACAAAGAATCAAAACATTTTTCTTTCTTTTTGGTTATATTAAATTTTGTTAGTATAATCAAATTAATCCAGTTAGAACAATGAGCTGAATTAAATTGTTAAGTCTATGCCATGAATTCTAATTATTAGACTACAATTTCATCCAAACAGCATTTATCGTGAATTAAGGAAGGAATTGTTCTGAAATTGTATTACTGAAAATAAAAGGCCTTGCCCTTGTCTCTAGAATGTTTCCAGTAGTAGCTTAATCTGTATTTTTAAGGTTCATAAATCACTCATTAGTTTAGCATTAATTAAACACAATTTAATCTCTTGGACATCATGAACAGTAAAAAGCTATAATTTCTCAAACCCAGTAAGTACATAGTGAGATAATTAAGAAAATAACAATGATTGGGTTGGTTCAGAAACTTAGTAATCAAGCCTTGACCAGTTAACATATAGGTCTATTCCAAATAATTTTTGAAATATTTTTTAAAGAAAAAATTAAAACTTTGCTAAGCGAGTCCTTCTACCTTCAGAGTTAAAAGTGATAATAAGAATCACTCTTCCCACTAAGAATGAATATTGAAGATTATAGGCCAAATTTGATTAGCCACCCCCTAAAATACTGCTCCAAATTTTTATTACGATTTATATTGTAGAATGCATACATAGTCCTTAGAAAATATCCTATCCAAATCTACCCCTGGACATTAAATTTACCGTTTTCATTGTAATCCTGATAAATCCAGCAACTTTCCATGTAGAGCAGCAAAACTAGAATTAAAATAATCAAACGGAAAGCACATTCACCTGTAAGCTAAAAAAAAAAAAACCAAAAGACCACCAGCAGCATTTTGACAAAGGGGAAAACCCTGAAGTAGTCACATTTTTAATTATTTTCACACTTTGGACTTAAATGTTTCAAATAGCTGAACCATGACAATAACAGTAAGAAAAAGATGAGGAACAAGACAAATCTTTTTAGCAAAATATGAATGTACTTTTAAACTAAAATATAAGGAAACTCAAATTTTCTAACATTATATAAAAAGGAAAAATACAATTAACAAAAGGAGAATGAGTTCATATTGGTACAGCTTTCTCAAAAATATATCCAGTGGTTTTTTTTTTTTTTCAGTATTTCTTTGTGCCTTATAAGGGGAATTCTCAATTTATAGCAGAAAACACTGCAGTAATTGGCATGACCAGGGTACAGTGAGCTTAGTACTTTGTATTCAATTATGTTTATAAGCAAGAACTTCTTCCACTTTGAAAACTATGCCTAAAAAGGAATTCTCTTTGAAGACTAAAGGAATTTAATTAAAGATAAAGCCACTTGGGTGGCCACGTAACACATCAAACAGATCATACTTCAAGCAGAATTATTACCATTCAGTTACAAGTGCATGACTCATAGGATTATAAATGAAGTGTACTTTTCTGTATACATCAATTTAGTTGCAGAAATTTACATTTAAAAGTACACTATCACATTTGCTCAGTTAATACATTTTGGCTTCAATTTAACTTCATGAGGCAAACTCTGATCAATAACCTACTACCAAATACATTACTTTAATTACTAAAAATATTTGAGAATATCTTATAGGGCTGGAAAAAGCCTCAATATTACAAATAAAAAAAAAGTTCATAAACAACTTCAATTTTATCAAAGTTTAAATATTATGAATGAATGAATTTCCACATCCACACAGAAATGTTTCTATGAACCTAAAAATAAGTTCGAATATTAAAAAATTTCCATTATAAATATCTTCAATTTTTATTACAGATTGTCTATGGGCAAGTATATGACCATTTTTATTAACATTTTTGGGGTGTTTATTTATCCTACATGATTAAAGTCTAAGGTGCATAGTTCACTGAAGTTCCACTCAGGATGACATTTTAAAGAAAAACAGTAGAAATCTTTTGGAAATGATATACTTTCTATACCTTTCTAAATTTAACTTCCTAAAAGCAATGTAGGATTGCATTTATGACACAGGATCATTATTATGTACAATATTCCATTATACTATGTAAAGCAATAATAACTTTAGGGACAGAGATAAAAATGATATGCTTTAAAGTCAACAACAGCTTGCTAATTCCCCACTAGCTGTCACTTGTGTTGCAGCTCCATTCTTTCCTGTTTATAACTTGATGAATCCAATCAATAAATAATCCTAAATACAAGTCAAACCTGAAGAACGCAGCTTCTTGCCTCCTTCAACTAACATTGATACAATATAGAAAAATTTAAAGGACATGAACATGAAATAACTGAATGGATACATGAAAGATCATGAAAACAAAAACTACATACTACATATAAGATTTTTGTGGTAGACTCAAGAGCATTAAAGGATGCCATATGCAACAAGAGATGGACTGTCAAGAATAATCTGAATAATAAAACAGGGAACTTTGGACACTAGGCATCCTTTTTGTCAAACAGAAGGCTACAATAAAACTAGAATGCTCAAAGTGAAATCTTTAATTCCATAGAAAACAGATAAAAAAGTAAATGAAGTGAAATAGTTCAAGTTAGGTTAAATGGCAGCAAAACTGGATGAAGTGCTTGAATCAGCAGTTGGACAATGAGAAGTTACTGGATCTTAATAGGTAATTGTGATAAAAAGTGAGGCCCCACCTGAAGGAACAAGAATTCAAGGAATCAGTCAAATATTACATTACTGACAATGTACTCTTAAATTGAGTAAGACAAAAAGCAAACAACTTCCTGACCTTTCCTACATTAAAGGTAAATATTAATAGCCAATTTGGTGTATATTGTACATCCATGGTGATTTGTAGCTTGTCTAATATGAAACACCTTTCTTTCTCAAGCACCTTTTAAGTTATGAAATAAAATAAAAACCCCACTGACATAAGTAAAAAAAGAAAAAAGATTTGAATGCAAATTAAGGAAAGGCTCTTCCTTTTAAAGCTAATACTGGATGATGAACAAAGAATAAGAGGCATACTCATCATACCACTATAAGTGTAAATCAATACAACATTCTGGAAAGTAATTTGGTGTTACAAGAGTATTAAAAACAAGAACAACAAAAAAAAAGACTCTGGCTCAGTAATTCACTTCTACAAAAACTAGGGAGGAAATTTTCAAAGATTTATGTAAGTCTGTTCTTTGTAGTGTAATTTATACTAGCAAAACATCCCAAACATCTGCAGAGGAAGACCTTAAGAGGTGAGAGTTGCAAGATGAGATGTAAAGCAAATATTAAAATATTTTTTCAAAGACTATTGAATGACATGGGAATGTTTCTGAGCTAAAATTAAGAAAATACTGTACAATCCCTGTTTCAGGAAAAGTATACATATATGCTTAAAAAATTTTAAAGAAAAAAAACAAACTTTTTTCTTATTTGTACTCTTCTCTACTTTCCAAATTATTTTACAATAAAATTCAACAAAATTATTATTTAAAAAAACACTATCACCAAACAAAATTAAAATGTATTAGTCAATATGATAGAATTAGCCAGGATTAAGAAGAATTTCACATTTAAAACACAAAACAAAAATTCCAATTCTAGTAATGGTTTAGTAATGACAGTCTATGCAGATTAAACCAGGAGGAAATGGTGGCAGATTCTAACACTGATCTGAGTAAGTAGAAAGGAAGGGAGAATCAAAGATAAAAGTTACAACAGAGTTTCTTTACAAAATGTTTAACCTATTTCATAATTTATTGTTTTTATTCTTCCAAATGTTGACTTTTAAAAAGCTGGCTGAAAGATGGTGGAACAAGATAGACATCATTACCCTATGTACATATATGAGTACAAGAATGGTGTGAATCTACATCGGGAAATGAAATAAAAAGTTGTACCCCATTTGTGTACAATGAATTAAAATGCAGTCTGTAAAAATAAAAATAAATAAATAATTTAAAAAGCTGGCTGGCTGTTTTAAAAACCAATTTTTGTTATAAAGCTACTATTACTTGGAAATTTCAGTGTTTTTAGTGTTAGTAAAGATCAAAAAACTACACAAGGCATTTGATCTTCACAACAATCTCTTAGGACAGCGACCATATTATGAAAGGATTTACAAGAGGAAACAGATTTGAGATGAGAAAGGTTGTGACTTGCCCAAGGAAATGGCTAGTTAAGAAGTGGAAAGGGTAAAAACTACTCACTGCTACGCCTCTTTCTCAATTTGCATTCCATAACACCAGGTTTGTCTCCAATTTTGAATTATTACTAAGGCTGCTTTTTCCTAGTCAAAACACGCCGTGTATGCAGTATTCAAAATAATTTCACTTAGGTTTTGTTCCTAACAAATCTGTCCCACCGAGTCAGTATTTTAAAAAGATTTTGTTTTCCACTGACCCAAACTAGGCAAGCACGAAGTTTTAAGCAAAGGTTAAAGAAAGACGAAGGACGTATCTCGAGAGCACATAACTCTTCGTAACTTTGGGGAATCAAAACAGAATACGCTTCCCACAGTTAGGGGTGGGGGTATCTCCCCGGACTCCTGAGCCGAAGGGCACAGCAGGCAGCGAACGAACCAAACACTAATCCTCTCGTAGTAATATCTATCCAGTGCCTGCTCTCTCGGCAGTAAAGCCGGCCTCTTCCTTGCCTGTGGCTTCTGAAACGATCAAAACATAAAGCCCTGTACTTCTTGCTACAAACACCATACACTCAATTTTTCCAGCAAGACCGTTCCCTTCCTCAACACACCCAGTGACACAAACTTGGAAACACCGTCCCTCAATAACCTGTAGATTGCGCTCCATCCCGAATAACCCTAAAGGTCAAACCAACGTATGCCTAAAGTACGAAATAAACTAAATAAAAGTCACATCTAATAAAAACAGCTAAACCTCTCAGCAACCCCAAAGCAGGGAATACCACACCCGCGAAGGGTGAGGCGCGGCCGCGGAGGCAAGGGGCGGGCCAAGGAAACCACGTGTTCTTCCTTCTGCGCACGCGCCAGCCAAAACAAAAGGGAGGCCTGTCAAGCCCCTCCCTCCCCCACGTGACCCACGTCTAGGCCCGCCCCTACCCCTCCCCTACCCTTCCCCTCCCCTCCCCTCCCTCCCTTCAGCTCCTGCCAAGGCTGTTAGGTTTAGCCGTTTAAATTTGGCTGCGGTCCGACCCCTGTCCTAGAGCACGATCTAGTGCCGGGGCCCAGAGTCCAACAGCCCAGAGGATTCGGGGGACGAGGGGCTGCCGATCGGTGGCCCAGCCCGCGAGTCCACCCAGCGGTCTTCTCCGCTCTCCCCTCCCCGCGCTGCCGCCGTCCCCAGCGGAGGAGACCCACCCCCCTCAGCCCGCCACTGAGACGCCGGCCACTCGCCTGCTGGGGCGCCCTGGCTCCCCTCCGCCGCCGCACCTTCGGTCCGGCCGTGGTGGGGGCTGCCGAGGTGATCTCTAGCTGCCCGCCCGCCTCCCCCCTACCCGGGGCGCCGCTGACTTGTCTCCAGAGCGCGCCCCGCTCCCGCCCCGGCCGCCGCCGCCGCGGTTTAACAGTCCGCCTGCTGCCCGCAGCTCCGGGCGGCTCGGGGGACGGAACCCTGCAGCGGTGGGGGGGGCGGAGCCGGGTGCCGGCCAATGGCAGCGGGGGAGGGGCAGCGCCATGCAAATGAGAGCGGGCGGCGGGGAAACCCCGGCAGCGGGCGGGGCCTGCAGAAGCTGCTCCGAGCGTTCTGGAAGTGGCCGGAGCGCGACGGCAGAACTCTGTTGCAGGGGTGCCGAAGAGCCCCTGATCCCTCCGGGCGTGTTCGTCGCGGCTCCTGCTTCCTCCTCCTTCCCTTTGCCGGCCCGGAAAAACAACAACAAAAATACGGCCGGGAGACTTCCCGCCTCTGCACTGCTATTTCTGTACCTCCGTGACAGGAAAAACAAAGCACTGGGGAAAATCAGGCTGCTTCATGTCCTGCCGCCCGCGCCGGGGCCGCCACGGCTCCTGGCGCCTCGGTCTCCTCCGCTGCCGCTCCAGGGGCAAATTGTACCGGAGCTTTTGCCCAGCCGTCAAGTCTGTATATCTCCATGCATCCGCCTGGATTTGGGGCCGATTGCTCAAATCCAGTCATAATTTTGTACGACCGCTTAGAGCCCCTGAAATCTATGACCAATGTGCTTTGGATTCAGCTGGGTCAGATTCTGATTAAAAAATCAGGAGCCGCCAGAGCCCTTTTTTTTTTTTTGTCTCTACAAAACTGGAGTTAGAGTTAAGTCCGCTCTGCAGTAGCGCAGTTAGGTAAATAAACGGAGTTTTATGTGAAGAGAGTTGGCCAGAGATGCACACAAACATCCCCAGGAGTCTTGCACCTGGCTCAGCGCTCCTCTCACCACTAAGCTACACTGGGGCATTTGCCCAGCCACGCACTTTTTTTTTTTTTTTTTTTTCCTTCTTGTTCTTGAAACTCCATATAAACTGTTTGGACAATGGATTCCAGGCTTTCCTGAGCTTATTACTTTTACTGGAGTGATTTAGGGGGTCGAGGGAACTTGAATTGTAGATCCAAAATGACAATTGCCGCTATTTTGACTTTCTTAATTGGATCCGAGTAATTAAAGGGGAAGTCGAGTCAGGGAATTAGTTGTAACGAAGGCAGCCCCTAAAACAGTACTAGAATTGCACGGACTGCGTGTTCCTAATCTTTCTAGTACGTTGTGATACTAGTGAAAAATTGTTTTGACATGCTGCATTTATTTAATGGAGAGAATACTTGCTCTTAATTATTCAAAACAACAATTGTACCTTATTATGGGGCAAAGGAAGCTTCAGGAAAATGATTTACTCTCATTGGATTAAGTTGTGAACTAATGATGTGTTGTGAAAACTAAATCCACAAATATATGCGGGTTACTGCCTTAGTCTCTAGGGACTGAAATCCAAAAATGAGCGGCATATTAAAGGTGTGTGTAATAGCAGAGAAGTATGTGTTCAAATAGTTCAAAGACAAATTATGGATTTGAGTTGGATATTTTAAAGGTTTTAGGCACAAATGCAAAGAAGGCGTCAATAGTCCTGGAGATAATATCCTTGAACAAATCACATTATTGGAGTAAAAAGAACACTGGCAACTAGATTGGTTCAATTTTTTTATTTTTTATTTATAGTTGTAGATGGACACAATACTTTTATTTACTTTTATGTGGTGCTGAATATGGAACCCAGTGCCTCATGCCAAGCACTCCACCACTGAGCTACAACCCCAGCCCCAGTTTGGTTTAATCTTGAAAAAGGGAATTCGGATTTTAACTTTCGGAAATTATAGAACTCCCAAATCATTTGATGATACAATTTTCTCTTGTCATTATTTATTACCCAAACAAAATATTTATATATTCACCAAATGTTTATTGAACATGTATTTTATCATGGGTAATGGAGATGTATTAGTAAAACAAAGTCCCACCCTCCTGGAGTTTATAATAGATGACACAGGTATTAAGCTTTGCAATAATATAAATATGGTTTATAAAGCATTTTTGTATATATATTATCTAATTTTGTACATATATTATCTAATCATCAAACACCATAAGTAGGATGTTTCCACTACTCCAGGTTTTTTTATTTCTAGTCTCTCATTCTGCACATCTTAATATATCAAGGCAACAATATGCAAACTTTTCCTACTCCTTTATATTCAGTTTATGATACTTTAATAGGAATGATTAATAAAAGAATATATGTAAAGATGTTGAAAAACACAAGGAAGAAAATCCCAGGCATCTGTAAGTCCTGCTATATTTTATATGTGCATGAGATTGCTTTGCTACTGGGTTTTGTGGGTTTCTTTTTATCCCATTTAACTACATATTAAGCACATTGTATATTGACTCAGAATACTGTTCTAAAGCATGATTTTAAGATGTACACTATATGCATGTCACTTTTCCAGACACTAGAATATCAAAAACTCCTTGTTAGAAAAATTGTCATATTAAATCATTTGTCAAATTCATTATTAATTCAGAAAGAGCTTAAAAATGCATGTTTTTTTAAAATCAAGGTTATATTTTTATTTAGGAGCTACATTAAAAGAATTCTGATTTCCAAGAAAAAATTTAACAGTGATAAGAAAGATCCATTAAGAACAAGGAGAACAGAAGGGCATCATTACTGCTGACATAATTATTACCTGTATGGAAATATGTAAAAGTGTCCAGCTAAGCAGTATTACAGTGATTTCATGAGATAAACTTCTCAACTTTATTCAGTCATTCGTTTCCTTCGGGAAACATTGGTGCAGCACTTAAGATACAGCTGACACTGTGATAAATGCTAGGGATAGGAAAGAAGATCAATCTCTGGTTTCAAGCAATTCAGTCAAGAAAGGGTTACAAACACAACCCTTTCTATCCTCCTTCCTGCTCTTTCTCCATAGCACTTATTACCATCTAATATAACAGATTTTGATTGTTACTTGTTTTCTCCATAGTCTAGTACGTAAATAAGCTCTATGAGGTCAACTTTTGCTGTTTCCCCAGAGCATAGGATAGGATTCTCTACAAATATAGGTTGAAAGATGAATTCCTTAATTCTGACATTCTGCAGTGGTATATTCATTTTTCCAGGTGGAAAAAAATGAACTTCAGTGAAGTTAGAGTACCTAGATAGTTTCACTAATAAATGGCCAATCTTGGAATTACAGACAGACCTGACTGATCCAAAGCAAGAGTTGTTTCCCCACTACCTCTCATAGTATAGAAAGCTAGTTTGGGAGTTTGTACTACTTATTCTACAATTCTATGCCCAGGACAACTGTCTTCTGCCATCATATTCTAGTGTATTTCTTTGTTTTTATGATCAGGTTTAGAAAACGGAACAGGAGAAGCAGTAAAGCTAAAAGTGGTAATTCCTTCTCAGGATAGAGTTAACTTTAGCCAGTATTCACAGACAAGCGGAGAAAAGGTAGGGGTAAGTAGCAAGAGTTTTAGGATTCTTACAACCAGGGCTGGGTACAAAAGAGGACAAAACTGGCATATGACTACAGGGGAATAAAAAAATGACTCTCTGCATAAAAATATCCACAGCACCTTTATTCACAAAAGATTCAATGGGAAACAACTCTAAGATCCATCATCTGTGAAAGTGTAAATTGTGTAATATCCATATATTCCAAAAAGAAACAAACTACTGATATATAAAATAACAGAAATCATCTTACACAGGATGCTGAATGAAAGAAACCAGACATAAAAGAGTAAATATTGTCTGATCCCATTTATATAAGACTCTAGAAAGACAAATCTAAACTGTTATGATAGAAAACAGATCAGCAGTTCTTAGGGTGGGACTGGGGAGAATTGACTGGGATTGGTAAGAGTGCTAACAAAAATATTTTGCACCTTGATTATGGTGGAAGTCAAATGGGTACATGCATTTGTCAAAAGTCCTCAAAACCTATATTTTAGTACAAGTTACTGTATATGGATTCTACTTCAATAAAGTTGATTTTTAAACAAGGTTTCATTGATGAAGGTGGACTTGTAAGCCTCAAGGAGTTTCTAGTCTAAAATGTATACAGAAAAATTAAAAGCTAGTTTATTGTTAGGTTAACAGTAGACTATGTGTCATGTACAAGAAACCCAAAATAATAATGGTTAAAAAACATAAGTTAATCTCCTTGTATTTTGATTCTCATTTTGACATTTTAACATTTCTGAAGTAAGAATGACCCCATAGTTCATGCAATAATAAAGCACTGTATGAGTTGATAGGTAGTGTTTTTAATCTCAATAAATAATGTTACATCTTAAGATGTCAATGAATTGCACTAAAAAAGTTCTATTTTTGGTGGTGCTGGGATTGAACCCAGGGCTTCATATGTGCAAGGCAAGTGTTAGTATCACTGAGCCACATTCCCAGCTCCAGTAAAAGAATTCTAAAGGTAGGTATCCCAAACCTGATATCATGGCAGCGTAAAGTCATCAATAACTTGGGTCCTTTCTATTATTCTCTTCTACCATTCTCAGCCCAAATTCTATTCTCAAAGTAATCTCACAGTCCTAGATGGCTACTGGAACTCAAGAACAGAAGTCAACAAAACCTTTAAAATGCCTCTCCTGAAGTCCTCTTAACAATTCTACAGCTTTTTCATATGGATATATGTAGTTTCAAGGGAGACTAGGAAATACAGGCAAAGTCAAATACATTATCACTTCCAATAATATAGGAATCTTTAGTTTGGAAGAAGGGACAAATAGAGCTTGGTTAGACAATGGTGTCCACCTGTTTCCAACGCAAAATGTCTAAAACGAGTTGGCTAGATGTAGCAAAGTTTGGGAGGGAAAAGGGTCAAAAAAAACAACGAAAGCAGCTATGAAGGTATTTTTGGTATTACATTCCCTTTTGCAGGCTCTGTGGCTATGCCCATAGGTGTCAAGAAAGCCGAACATTTTGATGTAATAAAAAAGAATAATGGTGCACAAATCTGGAAAAGTACATTGGGAAAAAAATATGGAAGGCTATGATACAAGGTTAACTAAGGAATGTAAAGCTTATATTTGGTAGGTAATAATGGAATCACTGAAGACTTTTATGTAAAGAAATAAATGATGAAAGTATTGCTTTCAGACCATTAGTCTCATAGGTCTTTAAACACACATATCCAGAAGTAATGGTCGGAAATCACTGCAATTGAAGTGTATTCTAACATTCTCATTCACTCCATATGAAATATGCACATCATGACAATTTTGGGGGATCCCTGAAGGTGTTATACATATAGTTAGTGCTCTCTACCTACGGTCTCAGCATTCTGGGATTCAACCAACAAAGGACATAAAAATTCCAAAAGGAAAAAAGAAACCACATTTGTACCAAACAAGCACACTTTTTCTTGTTATTCTTTAAGCAATAGAGTATAGAACTATTTACATAGTATTTATGATGCATTAGGTATTATTAATAATCTAGAGATGATTTAAAGCACATAGGAGACTGTACATAGTCTATATGCAAAAACTATGCAGCATTATATAAAAGACTTGAATATCTGTAGATTTTGGTATCTTCAGGGGTCCTAAAACCAACCCCCCATGGATTCTGAGGGACAACTGTATAATGCCAGTTATATTTCCTTGATTATATACCATGTATGATAGTACGGGAAAGTTATATCAGTCATAATGGGCCAGGTTATAATGCAGTAACAGCCCCCAAATCAGTGACTTAAAACAAAAAAAAAAGTTTATTTCCACCTCACACAGTCTGCTGCAGGTTCAGGCAACTTTCCAGAATAATGGTCTTCCATATGTTGGATCTGCACTCCATCATCTGCATATCTTATGTCACCTTTGATCTTACGTCACCTCCATAGCACCTCTACAATTGCTGCCACGGGATAAGACACAAACCTCACTTCCCTCCACATCCCATTGGCAATGGCCAGTCTCATTACTCTGCCGAATTATAAGGGTACAAAGAAATGATGTACTTAACATAGGGAGAAAGGAGACTTGTGCATAGATGTCAGAACTCTCTACTATAAAGTCATGTCAAAGAAAACTTTAAATGGGCTTCAACAAATGAGACCATATGGCAATATAGTCCTGATCCCAATAACCAAAATATAGTTTGTAGTTGCTATAGTATGTATTGTTATTGCCTATCTTGTTTCTATTCTGTAATTTCTCTTTTCTAACATTTTCCTGATTTTCTTGCTGGTATCTAACCCTCCACTCAGCTCATGTGCTTTGAGTGAATCTGCTCTTATCTCCATGTCCCAAAGAGGACCCTAAGAGGCTTAAGTAAATTCACATATGTTGTTTCCCTAGAAACAATCACTAGATCAGAGGTAGGCATGGGACCAAAACCAGTCCCTTGTGAATATCAGGGCTTATGCCCAAAATACTGGGCATTCTCACCCTGCACATGAAGAAAGACCAACTCATGACCATTAGAGAGGTCAGTTTCAGAATTAGGCCTACATCTAGACAGAATGGAGGAATAAAAAGCAGCTGGTAAAGTGAGTAGCTGGTGACAAAGTCAAGCTGCTCAGCCAACCATCCTTGAGTCTGCCCTATCTCTGAGCTTTCCAGTTTCGTGAGCCCATCTCTCAATGTTTAAGCAAATTTGATTTGGGTTTCTGTTTCTTGTAAGAGAAACATTCTAATTTTCCATTGTAAAGTGGAACATAACTTTTCTTGGTATATACTAAGATATAATTATATGTTAACATATACTAAGATAAATTTTTGGTGGGTTTAGCTTTAAGAAAAAGACTGAAGAACAGGTATAATTTTTAATGATCAAAATAGTAACAAGGGGTCTTTCATGAAGTAGAATGTAAAAGAAACAATTGAACAAAATTCATAGTAACTTGAAGCTGAAAAAAAAATCCACTAAATAAACTGGAAATCTGAGGGAAACAGCTGATGTAGGTATAGTACAGGAATTGTACATGACAGGAAAGGAACATTTTGTTGTGTCAGATAGCAGAGACACTTTATGTCAGTATTACTCAGGATTACATGATGCATAGTATTTATTTATAAATCATCTATTAGAGTGGGGGATATCAAAGAGTATAGATGATTAAAGACTGGTCATGAGTTGATATTTGTCAAAGCTGTGTGATGCATACATGGTGGCTCACTATCTACACATTTTTCTATACAATTTTCTATATATTTGTAATATGACACTTTTCATAATAAAATATAAAAAGTCGGAAAAAACTTAAATTCACTCTTATTGGCCTAAGATGAAATGGCTATTACATTTAAAAAGACCATGCTGGGTGTGGTGGCACACGGCTGTAATCCCAGCAACTTAGGAAGCTGAGGCAAAAGAATCTTAAGTTTAAAGCCAGTGTCTGCAGTTTAGTGAGGCTCTAAGCAACTTAGTGAGACCCTGTCTTAAAGCAAAATAAAAAGGGCTAGGGATGTGGCTCAGTAGTTCAGGGCCCCTGGGTTCAATCCCTGGTACCAAAATAAAAACCCTATAATTAATTGATATCATCAGAATTTTCAAAATCCATGAATTCTTGATACTAAAAAAAATCATTACCATTGGGAATTGCTACAATATCTAGAGTAAAATGCAATTTCACTCTAAAAATTAATAAAAGGAAAGAATGGTTTATTCTGCCTTTTATTTACAAATTGTATCTCTGGATATAGCATCTGTGTACTGGCATCTCCTAGCTGCTCCTAGATTTCCCTTCAAGAAAGAACTTGTCATTTTATTATAAGAAATGTAGTTGACAGGTTCCAGTGTTAGCAACCATGGGATCCACATTATCTTATAAGCCAAGGCCACCATCTCCTAGACAGTCCTAAGACAACTTATGAAAGGGCCAGGTGAAACTGTCAAAAAACACTTCATGACAGAGGAACTGTTTGCCCTGCCTAATATGATTTCCTTCCCTTTTCATCTTTCACAGGTACTGCCTCTCAAAAAACCTCGAGACTTCCATGTCTCAGCTTCTGATTTCTATGTAGTTGAATGGATATACAGACTAACCAAACATTTGACGACAGTTAATAAATGTAAAAGGAGTGAAAAGAATAAGAAAAGCATCTTTTGCAATTCCTAATAAAATAATATAACTTGTCAATTGTTATTGATGAATGCTAAACCATTACGTAAAACCTTGATAGGAAATTTTAAGGAGGTATCAGACTAATCCTGAGAACCACTGATTCACTAAAAGTGAGAAAACTAGGAATGTGTCTCATGTCATGCAATATAATATTTCACAGTTCTGCTTATTGAGTTATCTGGGCAAAAATATTGAGCCTGAATCTAATTAAGCCTCTAGATCTATCATTTTACCGGAAACATGGAGGATAGAGGCATAAATAGAAACCACCATGTGAGATCAATGAGGCAAATCAATAATGGGGAGCATTTTCAAAAGAAGCGACCAGTTTTTTTCTTTTTTTCCCTAACAAATCAACTATTATAGAAAATAATCCTCAACTCGCTCTATGAAGTCAGCATTACCCTGATAAAACCAGACAGATGATGCATGAAAAGAAAGTTACTGTTTAAGAAAATTATAGCCACATGTTCCTTAAGAACCTACACAAAAATTCTCAATAAACTATTATCAAATCAATTCAAATAAGAGAAAAAAAGGACAAAAATAATGACTAAATGGGACTAATCCCAAGGATGCAAGGTTGGTTTAATACTTAAATGTCAAGGAATGTACTCCAGAGTTCTGGTTTGAATATTTTCTGCCCTCAAATTCAAGTTGAAACTTAATTCCCAATGCAACAGTATTAAGAGGTGAAACGTTCAGGAAATATAAGGGCTCTGCCCTTGTGATTGGGATTAGTGCCCTTATAAAAGGTCTGGAAGGGAACAGATAGCTCCATTTTGTCCTTCTGCCATTCTACCATGTCAGGACACTATTCATCCTGAGGACACAGCCTTCAAGGCACCTCTCAGGAGCATAGACTGGTTCTTTACCAGACACTTATCCCACCAGCACCTTGACCTTAGACTTAACCCCCAGAACTGTGAGAAATAAATATCTATTATTTATAAATTACCCAGTGTGTGATATTTTGTTATACCAGCAAGTACAGACAATGACATCTGGTATTAATAGGTCAAAGGAGAAAAACTACATGATGTAGAAAGAAGTATTTGACAAAAATCAATATCCATTAATGTTAAAAACTAACATTGAATTAGGACGAGAATGGACCCTCCCCAACCTGATAAAGGGCTACTATGGAAAAAAATCAAAAGGCTTAAAAAATGATATATAATGTAAAAAGCCTGAACATCTTCCTCTTAAGATCGGCAACAAAAATGTTCATTCTCACAGTTCCTGCTCAACATTGTAGTGGAAGTCCTAATCAGTGTGATAAAACCCAAACAAAAGATGGAGGGCACAAAAAGAGAGAGAAAAGAAATGAAAGACATACAGATTATTATTATCTATGTAGACTATACCAAAGAATCTATAAAGTAATTCCTAGAATTGATATGTACATTTAGGGAAATACAGGATATAAAATCAACAAACAACAATTATCTTGGCAATAACTATTAACCAGAATTAAATAGCAATATAATTTACAATAACTCCAAAATTCAATATGTAAGTAAAACTATTACTTACTTATTAATATAACTTTACGTTGAAAAATAAAAATTCAGGACCCATTTATTTTTCCTCTTTTTTTAACTAGGTGAATCTGTCAGTATGGTTTTGTCATGCACTTGAAAGTATCAGAGTATATAAAGAACTCCCAAGTTCAGTGTTAAGAAAACATGCAACCCAACATTTTACAAAATGGGTAAAAGACCTGAACAGACGATTCACCAAAGGATATTTGTGAAAGATGAGCACATGAAAAGCTGTTCAACATTATGAGACTGTAGGGAAATGCAAATTAAAACCATGAGATATCACTACATACCTTTTAGAATGGCTAAAATAAAAAATACAAATGCTGGAGAAGATTCAAAGCAACAGGAACTCTTCCACTGATGGCAGGGAGGAAAAGTGGTATAGGGCACTCTGGAAAAACAACTGGGCAGTTTCTTCTAAGTTAAACATTTATTTACCATGTGACTCAACAGTTCCCCTCCTGGATATTTAACCTTGGCAAGATGTTGAGATTTAACTTTAACCAAAATGTGATTAGGCAGGTGATTAGATAAACAAACTGTGGTACATCCATACAGTGGAATCCCACTTAGCACCAAGCTACTGATTCACACAAAATGGATAAATCTTCAGTGTATTCTTCTAAGAGAAAGAAGATATTTTCAAAAAGTAATCTACAGTACAATTCCATTTATATTACTATCTCAAAACTATAATAGAGTGTTGGTGTTAAGGTGTGAGAAGGTGTGACTATAAAGGGAGTTTTCTGGGGTGATGTAACTATTCTGTATCCTGATTTTGGTTATTATTATTTGGTTGTTATTATTATTGCTGGATAAACCTGTATATGCTAAAATTCCAAGAATAAAACAAAAAACTTTACTATGTGCATACCAAAAATGGAAAAAAATATGTGATCTGTTTTTTAAAAATTTAAAAAGAGAGAAAGAAAAAAGGGAAGACCAGAGACTTGGGAGACAATACAACCAAATGCAATTTGTGGACCTTCTTTTTAGATCTTTCTTGATTTGAACAAATTAACCACAAAAAGCATTTTTGATACAACCCAAGGAAAAGTTAATGTGAACTTGGCATTACATGTTAAATTTAAGTCTTTGAAATATGATAATGGCCTGGTGGCTATGTAAAAAAAAATTCATCATTTAGATACATATTTGAAATATATGTGTGTATGAATAGCATTAAGTCTGGGAATTGCTTCCAAATACCTGAGAAAAAAGGGGTGGAAGGAGGTTAGAGGTTCATTACATTATACTCTAATTTTTAGTATGTTTGAAATTTTTCCCATAACTTTTTCTTGAAAATAAGATTTTAAAAAATAGAGTACAACTTCTTTTCAACATTTATTATAAAGCACTTAACACAGGCTTACAGTTGGTTTCAATCCCAACATCAAATCTTTCCAATGCCTCAAAATAAGTAAATGCTGTGTGTGCCAAAAATAATACTGACATGAAAAGTCTCCTAGAAATCTTATACTTTGAGCAATAAGCCACTAAAATTACTAGATTAGTAAAGGTTTGCAGTTAGAATTTAAAATAACAAGTCAAGACAGTCTTCAATGACACCATCAAAGAAATAAAGGCAATAGTAATTTTAATGCAATAATTATGATCCTAAAAATCTCAGCCAAAAAAAACAAAATTACTAGGCCTTTAAATTCTCATTAATATTTATATAGTGCTGCTTTCTTGCTGTGTCAGTCCAGCCTGTTCTTTTGAATTATTATTGTTCACTATTTCTTGGTTCCTCATCACAGCATGAGATAAAGATGATAAATTTTCTCCCGAGGGGACAACCACACAAGCAAGACACAAAGATTAGCTGTTTAAGAAATGAAAATCAAATGAAAAATTAAGAATATTTTGAATTCCATTTTTTTTTGGGGGGGGGGGCAGGGCATGTACCAGGGATTGAACTCAGGGGCACTTGATCACTGGGCCACATCCCCAGCCCCATTTTGTATTTTATTTAGAGACAGGGTCTCACTGAGTTGCTTAGTGCCTTGCTTTTGCTGAGGCTGGCTTTGAACTCTAGATCCTCCTGCCTCAGCCTTCTGAGCTAGTGGGATTATTGACATGTGGCACTATGCCTGGCACTTCTTTTAGTTTTTAAGTCTATGATTCTTTTGGGGGTATAGAAGACCAAAGTTGGTAAGGTAAAGAAAACCACCAGTTTAGAAGAAAGGAAAAAAACCTCAGATTATTTTTAGAAAACATAATTGGATATCCATTCATTTTCTGATATAGAAAAATAAATAGAACTTATAATAACTGTGTAAGAAAGGGTGACAGAAGGAAGAATAGAAAGATTATTTAGGTCTGCTTGGCAGACGTTTTTGTTCCTTTTCTTTTGATTTTTCCACCCTCTGCTTTAGGAACTGATTTTCCTTGTCCTTGCATTCCTGATAAGGCTGTCAATCACAGTATATTTCTCCCCTATCTTATAATGATATTGTGCTAAAGGATGAAGGAATAGAGTAGTCCAGTGTCTCACAATGAAGATCTTCATCAATGTCCATTAGACCAATTGGCAAAGAAAACTAGCAATAAGTGGATGTAGGGAAAGCGCAGGCAATTCTAAGCTCTAGAATTAGGCCCTTGAAACCCTAGCCACTAGAGCTCTTTGGACTGAATGACTACTCTCTAATCCTTTTAAACTGCAACACTCAGGTATTTTCCTTAGAATGGTTTGAATTGGGTTTTTATCACTTGCACCCAAAAAAATGCTAAGGTCCAATGGATGGATCCTAAAGTAGAGTCATCGTTCAAGCCCAGGTCTGTCCACCTCTACAGGCTTTTCATATTAGGCAAATTTACTTTTTATTCTATAGATGACTTATTCTTAAAATCTAGTTTCCATAAGATTGGGAATGGAAAAAAAGGAACTGTGGTGGGGGTGTAAGTGGGAGTAAGGTCTAGTCAAATCCTTTATCACTTCTTGTTTGTAAGAGAGGTGAAAACTTCAAATAATGTAACACAATAAAAACTTATTTTAACCCATTTTGCATGGTAATTAATTCATATGAGAAAGAACCTAACATGGTTATCATTTGAACTTCTGCTGAAAATAAAAATCAAAGCTGTGTACTTTGAAGAAATGGATCAAAATATTTTCTCTCCCCTCTGCTCTACCTCATTTTTAAAAAATATTTTTTAGTTGTAGAAAGACACAATACCTTTTTTTCTATTTATTTATTTTTATGTGATGCTGAGGATTGACCCCAGTGCCTCACAAGTGCTAAGCAAGAACTCTACCACTGAGCCTCAACCCCAGCCCTAACTTTAAGTCTTTTAAGTTGAACAAGAGTATATCTATATACATTTTAAAACTTTTTTGTTCACTGACTCACCAGTATATGAAAAGAAGAACAATTAACTGAAATGTTAGCAGTTTACAAATTAATGGTTTAATTTTTATAATAGTTACTTTTAACTTTCAAATCAAGTGATTTCCTTACTTTATTTTTAATGTTTACTTTATTTCTTTTATTATAATTAATATGATTTGATAGTCTTGTTTCTTTCTTTCCTGTATGATTTATTACTACCAGACTTGTTTGCTATCATATTTTTAACAACCTGGTTTATGGAAGATACAAAGTATTTGTTAAATCAATAAATAAATTATATTTTTACAAAATAAAAGCTACTGCTTTGATACTTACCAATATGTTGAAATGTAAAGATGATGGGAGTCTGTGTCCTTTTATAAACTGAAATGGAAATGTACTGAAAGTCCAAGCATCAGTAGATAAGAGAACCAAGAGCATTCTGTGGTCCAGGTTAGGTAACAACCTTCAGGTGAGTCCTAGCAGTGTCAAGACAGCAGGTAGGAGGGCTTCCTGCTTTAACCAGAGCAGCTCCTCACTAAGGGCTTTCCAGAGACATTCTGCAAAAACTTTTTGAAAGTTTTACTTTATTTTTTAATTGATACACAAGGATTGCACATATTTATAGGGTACAATGTCATGTTTTGCTTCAAAGAAGGGTTCCATTTCTTGCTTAAAAAGGGCTTGATGGTAGAATGGTAGGAACCAATATTCAAGGGAATCTGGAGCAAAAGATAGCTGAAATGACTTCATGGTCTAAGTTAAATTTATTTTTCCCTTTAAAAGTCCATTACTGTGAAGTAGTATTAATGCTTTTAAAGTATATCATATAAATTAATTCTACCTCAATTTTAAGGATTTAAGCAATTTATGCTTTTAAAAACTTTAGAGATAAATGAAACATTAAGGCTTTAGAGTCAGAAATGTTCTTGACATTTAACAATATAAAAATTTAAACCTTTACAGGAGAATTTTACTCTTTGGATTCAGATATTCCTCTTTCCACTGTGTTAACGTTGTATTTATAATTTGATTTCCTTCTCTACAGAGAGGGCACATAAAAACCTGTTTAGCATTTCCCCTCCTTCCAGGTTACATTTTTTCTTGAGCAGATTTAAAACCAGATTAGCTGTAATAGGATTCCAGGATGTGGGCAGATGTCTACTTGTCACTGACGATATCTCTTGCAATCAGCTCCCTCATTATTTCATTGGTACCACCATAGATTGGCTGAACACGGGCATCCACATAAGCTCTGGATAAATTAGAAGATAGTTGAATTTATGTAAATAAAATATATTAGAAATTCTAAATTTCATCTTGCCAGGTAAATATTATTCAATTAGTAAAATCAAGCAATAACAGTTATTCATAAAATACTTATTTTTCCAGTACAGCATTCATCCTAAATTGGCATATTAAAAAACCTAAGATGTTTATAATTTATGAAGCTTTGTTTTAGTTTACTTAATCAGATTATAAATTCAAAGTAACATTTATGTTTCATCTGATTTAATTTTGTAAAATTCAATACATACATAACAGCTTTCTGAAAAGTCTTTTAAATTTAGAAATGCATAGACTATCTTAATTTATTATTATCTTTAATGTTTCTCTAGGAAGTTGAAATTCACTCGTCATAAAGGAAAAAAACTGAGAAATTATCATCCCATCACCACTACCACCATGGGGAATATAAATGGATGCTCTAGAAAATATTACTTACCACAAAGGTAACAAGTAACTTATTTTTTGGAAATGATTAAAACTCACTCAGCGATGTGTGGAGTTAAAATACTAAATGTCTGAGTCCACTGTGAGACTTACACAAACAGACACACACACACACACACACACACACACACACACAGTCAGGAGTTCACTTTTGATGGACATGACAGCAACCATGCCAGCGTACAGCTGTTTTTACCTTTTCTCGTTAACCTCTTAGTTCTGGGAATAGGGGGGTGAACATTATTGTTTTATAGGTAAGATAACTGAAATTCAAAGAAGTTAATACATTTACTAATTAATGATTACCACTTAGTGGTCACAGAAAATTGGCAGACTGGAATGGGAAGGAGGTATCCTGCTATTTGGCAAATATCTTTTTCATTATGTCACACTGCTGTCATTGGTCCAGGCATTTGGGGCTAGTTGTTGAGCTCTGAACTTTCCTAGATTAGCTGAAAGGCATTTTTTTCTCATCTGTAAAATCAATTTTTAAAAATTACTTAATTTTTAAGACAAATTAAATTTGCACCTCTCTAGACGCATGACCAATGTTGGACTTCTGCTTTTTATATTCATTATATTACCTTGCAAACAAGTAGGCACTCAGTAAATACTGATGTGACTTACCATATTACAAAGGAATTTTAGAATCTCAGTACTTTCTAGTAAAAGTTTTAAAATCTAGAGACATTTATGTTTTCAAATGCATTTTTTTCTGGACAAGCTTTGGGTTTCCCTACAAAATCAAGCAGTTGCATTTTGAGGACCTTCCTGGCATTTTAGCCTGCTTCAACATTTCCAAATGCCTTTAGGCATTTTTAGACTGGGTTGGGCATTGTTTTTTTACACACTAAAGAAGTTCCAACAAAGTATGTAACAACAGAGATCAGTATACCTTTTATAGATTACTAATTAAATTTAGTCATCAACTAAAATTAACAGAGAAAGGCAGCAGAAGAAATGTTTAACCACACTGCAAACAGGCTCTCCATCTCAGGCTGCTCTTCTAGCATGACAGAGAAATCCTCAAACACTTGCCCAAACTTAAACCTCACTTTTTCTGAAATAAACCCACAAGCTGAAGACTAGCTATTAAAACAATGACAACAACAAAACAAATAACAAGGGAAAACAAACCACCTTTTTAATCTGTGAAACCAAGACTCAGCTACATATATGTATAAACAAAATAATGTAGATTAATCTGGGGGATAAAAAAACATAAGTAGGATGTTCTTTTCTTAAATTGAAGCCTGTATACTATATTCACATGTTGCTTAATGGGTCTAACAGGATTTTTTTGATATTAGGGGCTATTAGGATTCCCTATGTCTTTGGGGAAAAAACATAGCAATCTAGATAAATAGACACTCTGAACTAATAAACTGGCCAAGACAGGTAACTATTATTTCTTAAAGGAAACGTCTTTCAAACTAAAAGGAGGTATTTTTAAAAGACAACAAACTAGTTTTTCTTGCTACTGACTTGAATGAATGCATTCTGAGAAAGCAAACTACAGCTTATGCCACATTCCAATTTTTCTTTTTTCTTTTTCTTCTTTGGTGGTGGTACTGGTGATTAAACTCACGGCCTCACACATGCTAGGCAAGCACTCTACCACTGCATTACATCCCCACAGCTTTTCATTTTATTTTAAGACAAGGTCTCATTAATTTGCTGAGACTGAACTTGTGATCCTCTTCCCTCAGCCTCCTGAGTTGCTGATACTCAGGTATGCACACCTGCCTGGTTTATACATCCTAATCTTAAATCATGCAGATGGCTAACTCCTGTCCCCCTTATATGCCTTTTTAAGAACCTGAACTACACAAACACTGAGCACTCCATGTCTACATTCCCAGCATCAGTTGTAACAGTACAGTTAAGCAGAAATATATAAACATCCAGTATTATTTTAATTTCTAAGCACTCTGAATATTATGATTAAGATAGATGGATAATGTAAGTAAAACATAAAAACACACAGGAAAAATTCCAATGATGATTAAGTTTATACTAGCATAACTCAAAGCTTATTTCTGATTTCATGACTACACATATAGTTTTTTTAAAATATGTTATTTTTAAGGCCCATCTGAAGAGATTCTCTAAAAAGATATACTAAAATCCAAGATTTAAAGAAAAAGAGAGAGAAATAATTTAGCTACTTTCTGCCTACATTCTCAAGGACATAAAAAAATCTGGTTTTGCTGAATTCCTATAAAGGGTTCTAAATTATATATACTTAGTAATTAAACTTTCTCAACTGCCCAGTGACTAGAGAAAATTAGCAAATTATTATCTAGGCTGGAGTTGCTATTCTTAATGAAACTTAATAAAATGTTTCCTTTCCTCAATATTGAGTGTAGGCATATCAAAAGTTTTCAAGAATACTTGTCAAAATGATAAATTCAAAATCATTAGGCCGACAGATTGAATACCACCAGTTTGATAATTTCCCCTCTTTAGGTACTCTTTTAAGCAGATAAAAATTAGAAGAAGTTTTTGAAGCCCAAAGCATTATAATTCTTATTCTCAGATTCAGAACTACATTGGACTTTTCTATATCTATCAAAAACTTCCTTGGGAAATTTTATAAACTGAAAATACTGTTAATAAGAGTAAAAATATATTTTCTAGTATAATGAGAAGTGTCATGAGAGGTAGAAGACCACAGGGTGAAGAAAAGAAACTAAGGAAATGGAGGGAAAAAATTTGGAAGAAGACACTGCCTATTTACAAATGATACTGTTCCAGGCTAAGAGTAGTCATATGTAATACAACAAGAGTACATTTTATCTCCTTTAATTTAAAGAGATAAAAATTCAATCTGTAAAAAAAACAATCAAATGCTTTTGGTTTATTTTTCAGAGCAAAATAAATAATCAAATATTTAAGGTGTGACATCTTTTTTGGTTGTTGTTCTGGCATTTAACCCAGGGGTGCTTTTACCATTGTGTTACATCCCCAGACTTTTTTATTTTTGATTTTGAGGCAGGGTCTCCCTAAATCAATGAGGCTGGCCTTGAACTTGTGATCCTCCTGCCTCAAATTCCAAGTTGCTGTGATTATAGAGTGTGCCACCATACCTGGTTAAAGTATGACAACTTAGATCCTTTTAGTATGCAGGTTAGTTATTCGTACTGCATTTGTTTGTTTTTAAAAAGTAGCAGGGAGTGTAGCTCACTGGTACAATGCTTGTCTAGCATGTGCAAGGTTTGATCCCTAGCACTAGGCACACACAAAAAATTAAAAATAAAAAATAAATTAAAAACTAATACATTTCCTTCAAAGCCAAGTATCAAGCTTTATTCTCTTCAATTCCTTTAAAAATAACAAGATCCTAGTGGTGAATCAATAAAAGAAAGCTGTTTCCATTTGAATGAACATCTCCACAGTCAGTTGAAAATGCAAAGATTTCATACCTTCTTTCCCTCTTATACTTGATGTATAAAGTACAGTAAAATTTTCTTTCATCGACGTGATTAAGAGAATAACAGAACAAGTGTACTCACCTTGCAATCGGGTACTCCCACATGTATCCCCAGCCTCCATGGAGCTGAACACATGCATAAGCAACACTGTTTTGTAAGTCAGATGCCCTAGATGACCGGCATAAAAACAGAAATGTTTGAAAGGAATTTCCATGAGGTGCTTTATAATCAGGAAATGAATTATTTATAATTGTTTAAATGCACTCACTTATCCAAGCGATTCAAATAGAAACATTAGATGAGCAGAAAAGAGGATAAAAATTACACAGGAAATAAATTTCAAGAGAATTCTCACATAAAAAATACAACCATCAATTTTATTTCTGGCTGGGTTTTTATTGAGGTTAGAAACAAAATGTGGAAAACTAAGATTATTAGAGATTGACTATTTTTGGCTTAAATGGACATAGTAAAGACTTAAATCTGGTTCATTTAAATGCTCTGTATGATCTAAATTATTCAGTCATCTAGTTCTTTTTGCTTTTATAAAATGTCTTTTTTTCCTCCAGAGACATCAATTCCTATCTCAGAGATCACAATTCTGAACTTTAAAAACTGTGAAAAAGGTTTTTAAGGATTCTGACTGTTCAGAAATTAACTGGAGATAAAAGTGAAAACCTAGGACGGCAGACTAGTGAAGTACATGCCATCATAAAGGAAACGTTAAAAAAATTATTTGGGGAGTGTTACTTCTGGAGGTAGAAAAGAAGGTAGGGAAGAGAAACAGAAAGAAAGGGGGGGGGGAGAAAAAGAGAAAGAAAATGAATATGAAAAACTTGAGAAAAGTCTTTTCTGATCTTATCACAGTTTTGTTTGTTGTGCCTTGCTGGGGATGGAACTCAGAGCCTCAAGCATGCTAGGTCATAACTACTACTACTGAGTCTACCCAGCAACAATTTTATCAATCATTAAAATCCAGCAGATAACTCGTAGGAATTTTATGCATCTTAAAATAAAAATATAAGCTAGTTAAAATTTGTCCCTATTTATTTTTCAATAGCAGGAAATACAAAGCAAAATTAAACATAGACACACTTTCCTATTTAGAATAATTTTTAACTAAAACCATAGGACAGGTGATTATGTTCCTAAAAAAAAAAAAAACACTAACAGTATAATGATTAACAGACAAATCTCTTGGGGCCATAATATTTATAATTCAATATTTTTTATTTGGCAAGTATTTTAGTGGAAATATTTGCTGGGCTATAATTACTTGCTCTCTCTCTGCTTCAATATTAAATACCAGTATAAACCTGGTGGATTCAAAGAACAAGGTCAACACCTATGCAAATTTCTATTTTCCCAAAAGTAACTAAAATTTTTATACTTTCCCCACTAGTCAAAGAACTTGTTATAAATGTAAAAGTCTCCCCCAAAGTGCAAGTTTCTAGTAATTTCATACTTTTCAATTCAATTTTATTATTAAGGAATTATTATATTAGGCACTATTCTACATATGACTGAGCTGAACCCAAGTTAATGAATGACAAAAATTTTTTTCTAGTCTACTTTTGGGCTAATGAGCTGTAAGAATGTTTTTAAAAAGAGGAAACCAAATTCATTTCCACCATCTGATTTAGACTATATATTCTTGTATTTTAAAATATACAAAAACCTTGTAAGGGGCTGTTTTTCAATTAACCCATCTTTAACACAACTGTTAATCTTAAATTCAAATATAAATATTTATAAAGAACTTAAAAAACTTTACACCAAAAGTAAAAAGAACCCAGTCAATAAATGGGCTAAGGAACTGGGCAGACACTTCATAGAAGATAATATACAAGTGATCAACAAATATATGAAAAAGTGCTCATCATCTCTAGTAATTAGAGAAATGCAAATTAAAACCATCCTAAGATTTCATCTAACTCCAATTAGAATGGCTATTATCAGGAACACAAGCAAAAATAAGTGTTGGCGTGGATGTGGGGAAAAAGGCACACTCATACACTGCTGGTGGAGTTGCAAATTGGTGCAGCCACTCTGGAAAGCAGTACGGGGATTCCTCAAAAAACTTGGAATGGACCCACCATTTGACCCAGCTATCCCACTCCTCAGTTTATACCCAAAGGACTTAAAATCAGCAAAGTGTGGTGATGCAGCCATGTTCATAGCTGCTCAATTCATAATAGTGAGATTGTGGAACCAGCTTAGATGCCCTTCAATTGATGAATGGATAAAGAAAATGTGGGATATATACACATGGAATATTGCTCAGCCATTATACAATTATGGCATTTGCTGGTAAATGGGTGGAGTTGGAGAATATCATGCTAAATGAAATAGACTAAGCCCAAAAAACCAAAGGCCGAACATTTTCTCTGATAAGTGGATGATGATACATAATGGTGAGAGGGGGCTTAACGGGGAGAGGACAAGAGAAGAATGGAGGAAGTATGGATAGTGTAGAGGAAAATGGGATGGGAGGGGGTGGGGGGAGGAAAAGATAGTAGACTGAGACAGATAGTATTACCCTATGTATATGTAAAATATGAATCGTGTGAATCTACAGTGTGAAAAAGATATATTCCCTGCTGTACAATTATATCAAAATGGGTTCTACTGTCATGTATAATTAAAAAGAACCAATAAAAAAATAAATATTTCTAAATGTAGAACATTTTCCCTTTTACTTTAATAGAATATGTACAACTTTTGATCAGTCAATAATTCAATAATATTTTAAATGTGAAAAATACCTTAAACAGAAAAATCCTGTCCAACCTAATCATTTTGCAAATAACAAGACACTGTCCCAGATGAAATTAACTTAGTCAAAATTACTGAATGGAAGAACTGGGACTCAATTCCAAGACTCTTAAGTTTTACTCTTCTCTTGAAGCCTCACTGTATGCCACTTATCAGATAATTTGAAATTAAACTATTACTTGAATGAACTAATCTTAGTCATCCTACTTCAGTCTCTTAATATTTTATTTTTAATAGAGAGTTATGAATTAAATAACAACTTGAGTAATTTTTAGCATATTATAAATAGGCCTAGTGGGACATTTCAGCAGTTTTAAAAGTTGATTCCTACTGCTATTTTTCATTTATACAGCCTTCTTCCTTTAATCCCTCAAGGCTGAGTTTAATGGCAGAATTCCATAGCAGTCTGAGCAAACACCACACTTTAATTACTGTAGCATGCATACCAATATTTCGCCATGGAAGCAGAGGCAGAGTCCAGACGTTTCGTTTCATGCAGCTTCAGACAGCTATCCACAAAAGATCTGGTTACACATATGTGTGTTTTTAATTCTGCTAGTTTATGCTGCACTGTCTTGAGTTTGAAGAAAATGAAAAAAAAATTGAGCATGGTAAAAGTACATATTTTGACTCAGCAACTCAAAAAGTACATAGCAAAAGATCTTTAGAACAAAACAAAAAAAATGGAATTGTTGGTTTTATTGTTTTAAAATAGTATATATCAATTAACTTAAAATAAAAATCTAGTATATTTTAATGCTGAGGAAACACATACTAAAAGACGCAAAAATAAATACATAAATTATATCTCATCTTTTAGAGTATAAAATTTAGACCATTAAAGAAAACTGCTTGAAAACCAACATAACTTTAATGTGTGAGCACCATCTTGTGGTACAGTCCTTTAGGTACAGCTGTTGATTTTTCCTACAAAACTAAATCTTTGAAGATTTACTCTCCATTAAAGTAAGTATACATATTTCCCTATTCTGCCTCTGTCTTGGAGTAAAATAAGGTAACAATGTGGAAGGGCAGGGGATTTTACATATTCATAAACAGCATCAGAATATTATATTAATAACCATTTATAATATTCATAGTAGAATCAGAGCACCTAAAAGATCAAAGTCCAATAACCTGTAACTCTTCCACCCCTCCTCTAACTACCTCCCATCCCTCTCAAGAGTTTGTCTAGCAGTCTCTAACTGCCTGGTCTGAAATTGTCGGTGTTTGTATCCTATGTACCTATCTCCTCCTGCTGACCACGGACAAATACTAGTGCTGGTGGAAATCATCTATTTAGACCATCCTCAATTGTTCCTGACAGCTCTCCCTTCAATCAAGTTTTATTTAATTCTTGATTGTTGGTTCTCCTATCTTGAACTTTGAGTTTACATCTGTTCACTCTGGCATCCACTCTCAGGAAATTGGCTTGGACTTGAAATACTGGCACAATCTACTTTGAGTTGCCTCCAAAAGTACATCCTATTCTAGCTGACTTCTTAGGCCTGAGACCCAGCCACAGTCAACTGGCTCTAACTTCTTGTGGAAATTCACATAGAAACAGTTCTGATCATTCTCTTGTGAAATTTATGAGAAATTCACTGTGGCACATATATGGAAGTTAATGACCAAAGTGATCCAGTGGAACTTAAATTAGAAATTAAAAGCATTCCACCTACATACTACTGCTAAGGCCAAAGCCATGACTGAGCCCCCAAAGGAGGGCTGTGGGGCTAAATTCTCACAGGATGCCAGGCCTGCTTTTACACTGTTGGCCACAGTAACTGACAAAACATAAAACTGAATCTTTCAGTGTTACTGGCGGTGGGGACAGTTTTGGTACTTTTCATTTCTGAAAAATGAAAAGCACATAAAATAATGACCCAGGACAGGCAAGATATGGGTATCAGGTGAAGTAGGAGCACTTCCTCTTAGATGGAACTACTATGCTGATCAAAAACCCAACTGACAGTCTTTCCTTGGTTTCACTCCCAGTGCTCTTCTAGAAAGATAGAGTATAAATGGCATCTAATGATTCCAAAACCAAGCAATGAGAAGGCTGGCCCACACACTTACCACCTGTTTCCTGGCCTCTAATTATCTGAACAGGCTGGCCTGTGTCAAAACTTCATTCCCCTCTAGTTCCATCTTCATTCTACCTCTTTCTATCTCCATTTCTATTATCTATATATTTAATTAGATCAAATCTCTACCCTTAAATCAGAACAAAGTTTCCCACTCACTCTTCACATTCAAGTTTACTCACAGAAAATCTAAAGCTAGAACAAGACATGAAGAGTGAGGAAATAATCTTCTATATATATTGGAAACAGATGAATATTCCACAAAAATCCCCAACACTGAGTTCTAAGACCACTCCTGGCTTAGTTCAATGACACTCTCTATGATACTTCATTTGGAAAGCAAAGGGAATATGACAAGTCATCTCAAAATATTTTTGTCTCTACATGATGCCACATTTGAAAATTTAGGCACTATTTACATTAGGAGAGAATCAAGACCTCTGAGCCTGATTCTCTCAAATGAGAGTTGTTCCTGTGGGAATGCTGGGAGATTCTAGAAGCTTAAGTTAAATTTCAGACCAGAATGGAGCCATTTAGAATTCTTGCTTCAGTGCATTCAGTGAGGTCCAGAGGTTTCTGAAAAAATTCATGCCTCCAAGGTACATTGTTTACTCTTCATAAATAAAAAGATCAAATATTTAAATATTCTTGATACTGAATTAGTCGCTACCAAACAGAATTGACCTTTGTTTTTCACTGTAGACAATGAATCATGCTTTTTGAAATAATTCCGTAATGAATGGCAGTTAAAAACTATACCATGTATTATTAGCCAGGTGCTTTTTGTGAATGATCAACATGTTCACAGCAGTATCTGTCATTAAAATTTACTAAGAGGCAATACTGCAGCTAGCATGTAAGAAAGTTCTTAAGTTACTAAGTTAGACTGGATAGACTCAGAGTTCTGCATGATAAATATCTTAGAACTTTAGAGTGGGAAGACACATCTGAGAGTTGTCTAGCTCAGTCATCATTTGAACACCATTAGTTGTATTATTATCATATATTATGACTTAAGATAAAAAATTAGGTTCACTATCTAATTTTATAGTTAATTAATCACACGCTCAAGCTCTTAGGAACAGGATATTCTTTTCGGAGGTGTGGAAGGAAAACATGCTACCTTTCCCCCTCTCCTACTCCTTTCCCAAATATTTGGTGCCCTTGGTTTCAACAGCATGGACCTCACAGGAAATGACTAAGAGTTCTAGTTAGAAAAGGGCATTTCATTTTCACTTCACCAAGGAAGTAGGGAAAGTAAAAACAGCCATTCACTTTAAACTTTTGGGCAGCAAAATCAGTGAATGGTTAAGAGCATAGGTTTGGGAATTAGAATATCTATAGAATTTTGGACAAGTTATTTAACCTCTTTCTGCCTTGAGTTACTTATCTGCAAAATGAAGAAAATGTTAATAATATACAATTGTGAAGGCAAAAAATAAGATAATTTATTTAGTACAGGGTCAGGCATATAGGGAGCCATTTTTTTAATTTAATATGAATTTTACTGCTATATTGTCTATTCCAGAGAAAATCATGAGCTGTGATATCACCTAAGAAGAATATAGATATTTTTAAAAAAATGAAAATCCTGTATCTACTGCTACTTTAGTATGGTAGCTCTTCATTCTAAAAAGGAAATGAATTTTCTGACATGTACCCAAAAGTTCAGAAAGGCCCAAAATGTTCAAAATTCAAGAATATTAAAGATAAAGGAAACTGAATAGTTATATGGTCACAAAATAACATTTAGTTAATTATACTGAAACACAACCTTCTCCTATTTCAGCTGAATAGGGCTGTAGTATACTCAGCTATAGAACAGGAGGTATAGACACGTATTGATGTATTGGTCATTCATCTTCTCTGCATATATTCCTATCTTGAAATATGAAAATTCTATTCAAAGATATTTATTTAGAGAAATGGGAAGATTAGAGCATAGCTCAGAAATCTCAGAACATATACACTTACTAGAAAATAATATTACTGGAAAATAATAATGAACCTGTGGAAGCAGAATCCTACTGCCACACACTGAAAATTTAGTGAACAATCTTTTCAGGAAGGTAACAAGTGAAACTTGTTTTGAAAAACAGGGATTATAAATATTTCTTGCCTTTCTGCCATGAAATTACAAAAAATAAATACAGTCACACACTGCATTACAATTCGGACATGTTCTGAGAAATATGACTTTAAGTACTTTCACTGATGTGTGAACAACACAGAGTGTACTTAAACACATCCAAATGGGATGGGTCAATGGTCTGGCATGGCCTCTTGATGCAGTCAGGACACACGGTAAATGTGAGGTGCATGAGGCTGCGGCTGGCATAACGTGACATAGGCCTAACTGTGTAAAAATGTTTTAATAAACATTTTTGATGTAAAAAGTTGTGAGAGTTGAATTTCAGAGGCAAATACTACTGATTTCGGTAGAAAGCTGAAAAGTGATACCAAGTGGTATAACTTCCTTCATATTGCCAAGAGTCTTGAGCATTTCCAGAGTCATACTTACCAAACTACATTTGAGCACAACTTTACAAGGCAATCAATAAATATGTGCTCAGTGAAACAAAAAGAAATAGATCAATAAATCAGTATTTCTCAGGAGATTATCATTATTTTGAATAAGAAAATTAGTTATAATGCAAAGCTATCTCTCATTTACAGAACGTTTAACAACACTGTCCTCTAGGGCATACATAGCACATTCAGTCAGCATGCATCTGCCCACCCTTGACATTTCTGAATGCCCAAGGGGAGAACATAGTCATCGAGGAACCACAGACATGCCAATCAGCAATCCATAAATGAAAGGGATAAGAAAATACAACAGCCTTGCTCCTAAGAAAATCACAATTTATTTAAATCAAGTCATACTATTTTTAAAATTGTATTCTTGATTTGAATGTGTGCCTCCTTTGTATAGATTTGAAGAACTATTTTAGGCCTGCCATTTCAATAAGATAAGATGCAATAATATTTTTCTATGTATGGAAAAAATATAACTTGAAGACTACACAGGGAGCAAACAGTTCCCAGAAAGACATATAGAAGGTTCACATTAGGAGCAGGAACAAGAGCAAGAAATTGATTAAAAAAATAAAATAAAAAGTCGTCTATATGAGAACAAAACAGCAAGGCACTACATAGGGGCAAACAATAACAGCTAACTTCATTGAGGGCTTGTTTTTCCAGGCAATATTCTACACATTATATGTGTAGTATATCCCAGTGACTCCTCACAGTAACTATGAGGTAGCTACTGACTTTATTCATAAATAATAAAATATTTCTATTTGTGAATAAATATTACAAATCTCACAAATTTAATATTTTGAAGTTGTAAAACCTTATAAAAATAAATTTTACATGTTTCACAAACAGGAAAATATTTGAGAGAGAGATCGTAAGTTATGCTGACTACAGAGAGACCAGGAACTGCGTAGGACTTAAACCACACTGGGCATTATCTCTGTAACGAAGCACCCCAATGTGTTTCATCTCTATGTCCCACTTCACAAAGTCTTCCAGCCAAAGTCATTCTACTTAAAAATTTTAAGCTAGAATCCCAACTCAAGGTTTCTTGCTAGTGGGATGTTGATGACCACATTGCTTGTAAACAAACTGTTCCTTTATTTAGGAAGGAACTAAAGGGTTCAAAATTTTACTGGAATGCTCAGATCAGTAAACTGACATCATCTAATGCTAAATCATAACAACAAGCTTACCTGTATGTGTGCAACTGTTTTCCCAAAAGCTTTTCTTTGTTTAACATAGTTCCGGGTTTCTTCGAACATGAATTCACAGGCTGAAATTGCCAAGTCAGCAATTAACAGCCTTTCCTATAACCCAAAAATTACGTCTTAAAACATTATTCTAATTACACAAATGATTTTCAGACACAATTTCAATTATAGTAAATCCTATAAACAATCTGCTAAATATTAACTTATTTTTAACTCATTATAATAAAAGGGTCCCAGAGATTTAAGATTATTTTGACATATCTTAAGAATAATTTTCTAAAGCTTTAAAGCAAATCCCTTATTTTTATGAATGACTGGCTTTATTTAATATATATATAATATATATGTGTATGTATACACACATATGTACATATGTGTATACACACACACACACATATATATACACAATTTATTTAACTTCCTTTTCTCATTACTTGCATATGAGTAAAGAAATTCCATTGTTGACTTTTTGTTTATTGATCTCTGGGACTGTATAATTTAATGTATCCATGAAAATCAACATCTTAAAGTGGAAAGCAAAAATTCTACCTCTTATTGCAAGCAACTTTAATCAGCTGAATTCCATCATGCTAATGATTTTCAAATTCTATTTAAGGGCCAATATCCTTAGCTGTTTTCCCCATTTGCAAATTTAGCCCATGCCATGTGGTCACCAGGCAAACACACCCCCTTATCCTCACAAGTGAGGCTCAAGGGTCACTAGCAACCACATTCCAAAGTAGACACTGACTCTATGTGACTAAAACTCTTCTGTCTGAATTTAACACCTTTTCCCCTTTGATTCACAATTCTTTAAAAATTGCCAAATGTTTTCAGTGACATTTCCTTACAAAGAGCTAGGTTCTTTTTTTTTTTTTTCTCAAAAGGCTTAATTTTTTTTTTTGTTTTGTTTTTGGTTTCTTTCTTTTCTTTTTTTTTTTTTTTTTTTTTTTTGGGTTTTACCCAGGGGCACTCCACCACTGAGCCACATCCCCAGCCCTATTTTGTATTTTATTTAGAGACAGGGTCTCACTGAGTTGCTTAGGGCCTTGCTAAGTTGCTGAGGCTGGCTTTGAACTCGCGATCCTCCTGCCTCAGCCTCCCAAGTGCTGGGATTGCAGGCGTGTGCCACCTCGCCCGGCTAAGAGATAAGTTCTTGACTTGTAGTTAAAGAGCTGAATAATCCAAGAAGGCATCACAGAACTGAAATACCTAATTTCCCTATTCACACTATAAACTTCTGTTACATATTTTTAATTTCAGTTATTCATCTATCTAACCTATAACATTCATACTTTCTCCTTTATAATTTTATATGCAAATAATTTTTTTCACAAATTTTACATGCATGAATTTATAGTTCCATATGATTCTATTCTAGCCTAATAGCTAATCAACAGATGGAATCTTCAAACATTTCTGACCTGTGGAAGCTCTTGCATGAGGTAATAGAAGCCTTTATTCTCTTCTCCAAGCAAGGCGCTAGCTGGCAATCGGACATCTTCAAAGAATAGTTCAGCAGTATCCTAAAAGACCATACAGTTAACTAGTGAATGAGCTCATTCATTTTTTCCCAATAACCCAATTTCTGTTCAAGAAAAAAAGAGAAACAAACAAGTTAGAAGCCATGTAGGAGTGAACACAAGTAGTAAGGGGCAAACCAGGATTCAAATCCAGGTCCTTGTGATTCTAAAACTTATGGCTTTCCCACTGCAATGCCCTGTCATTCAAGCTGTAACATTGTCCAGCTTTCTAGGTACTGGGAAGTAGAAATTTCTAACATTTTTTAAACAAAATATGTTTTTTTGCTGGTGTATAGAAAAATATTTTCTTATTTCATAATTTTTTTTTAGTGATTTTCATTCAGATGATTTATTAAAGCACACAGTTAATTTTTCCATTTCCTTTTTTTTTTTTTTTTTAACAATACTGGAGATTAAACCCAGGGCCTTGTGCATGCCTACTGAGCTATATCCCCAGTCCCTTTTTTCTTCTTTTTTTAAATTTTGAGACAGGTGTGTTGCCAGGTTAGTCTCAAAGTTTTAATCTTGCCTCAGCCTCTGAGTAGCTGGGGTTACAGGCATGTGCCATCATGCTCAGCTCTAATTTTGCCATTTCCAAATCAGATTTTCAAAATACCCTAATTCATTCCCATTGCTGAATACTAGAAAGAGATACAGTGGCAGTGATTTAGTGGACTAAATCTCCACTACCATTTTTTAAAAACGTATTTTAGGAATTCAGATAGAAATGTATGATTGTACCACATGTAATTTTCTATATATCTTATTTTGACTGATAATAAACTCAATTATTATCTGAATATAGTTTATATCATGACTTACCTGGGCTTTTAATCCCATTTTATGTAGTTTCCGTCCTTTAATAAATCCTTTCATTCCATTTTCTACCAGAAAAAGGCTAATGCCATGGGCGGGGGAGCGAGCTTCACGATTTGTGACGGCAACTACAATCACGACATCACTTAACCACCCGTTAGTGATGAACACCTGTAAAAACCCAAGTCCACTATAATGCTCTGTAATGCTGAGGTCCATGTTCAACTTCTGATTGAGGGAACGCATATTCATGAAGACTAAATCAAGCAAAACATGCTTCATACCTCTTGCAACATATAAGTACATGCAGGGTGATTATTCACACATGAGGTTTTTAAAGAGCAGAGGAAATACTACCGAATGCTTCAAAAATGAAGCATATGCATTTTCTTATGTTATAAATGTTAATAATAATTAGCAGAAATTATGCTTTTTAAAATAAACCAAATTGTCTATTCAAATGATACAATGAATTTCAGAAGTAAAGCACACATAAGAAAAGGAAATCTTCCCTAACTGCACTATACTATTAAAATATCTGTACTCCCAGATTTATCACCTCTTGAAAAAGCCTGATTTTTATGCTTTTTAATAGATGGCCTACTTTTTAAAAAAAATAGCCTAAATAAAGAAGAGACTATCATTAAAGGAAAAAAAACCAAATTAAATAGGAAGAATTATTCAATGATATTGATTCAGAAAATAAAATATACCTAGAGAAAATATTAATAATTATCTCCTCATTCTGCATTTTTCCTGGGTCATCTCAACCACTTGGCTTGAGTCAAGTGGTTTACATGCTGATGACTCTAAATCTTTATCTAAAGATTTAGATTTATCTAAATCTATCTAAAGATTTATCTAAAGATCATATCACATTTATTGATAGGATCTAGACCTTTATACCTCTCTGCTTTTGGACAGTTCCACCTGAAGGCTCTTGGGCAGAACACACGCCTTCCCATTCCTACTTCCTATCCAATCCTGAATATCAACCTGTTTCTCTACCTCAATGAATGTTTCAATAAATCATGCTCTCATCCTGCTTCACATTCAATCTGACATTCAGTTCTTTTTTATTTTTAAGTTGTAGATGGACACAATATCTTTATTTAATTTTATGCAGTGCTGAGGATGGAACCCAGTGACTCACACCTGCTAGTCAAGTTCTCTACCAATGAGCTACAACCTTAGCTTCAGAATAAATTCTAAGTCTTTAGCAGGTCATATAAAACTCATCACAAACAGGTACTAGTTTACCTCTCCTTCTTATCTCTAACCTAACTTCATTCCCTGTCTTCCTGAATTACTTCTTGTCCCACAAATTCTAAGGTCTTTCTGTCCAGTGGATCTTGGAAAATCTTATTTCCTCTACTTGGGAGGACTTTTCCCAACTCAGCTAGGATGAATTCTACTCATCTTGGACTGAGTTCAGACATCATATCTTTCAAAAAGTCTTCTACATTATCCAGGTTGGGTAAGTGCTCCCATAGCACCATCAATTTACCCAGAATCTTAGTGTTTATCAAACACATTCAAGTGATCTGTTTTAAATTCTCTCTCTTGGAAATAGTAGGGGTATAGAATGATGATGGTTATTTTTATCACCTAATGTCACAGCTTATAAGATCTGTCCTCTAAAATGCACAGTGCTGATATATTCAAATAATGGGAAGTAGAAAAATTATGCTGTTGTCTACATGATAGTAAATGAAGGCAGTGGTGGTGAGACTGTTGGTGACACAAAAATGAAAGACACTCATCCCTCCCTACTAGGACACCTGGCCAATTCCTATTCATATATCTATCCTCAGTCAATAGTTTTTGGCATATAAGAGGCTTTTAGGAATGTTCTTTGAATATGTTTTGAAACATATATTCTTCAAAAGGATTCTACGCATGATGGGAAAAATATTTTTTTCAACAATGGTGCTCCATCACTTCCTTGTTCCTACCAAAGGTCTTCAAATTTTCCTACATTTCTATAAAAATAGTGACCTTTTGTTGAGTTGCTAAGTGATTTTTTTTAGCTGTTTTGAAACCAGGAATTGAAAACTAAATGCTCTAAACTCCATGGTCTCAGAAATGTATTAACTATAGCCGGGCGCGGTGGCGCACGCCTGTAATCCCAGCACTTGGGAGGCTGAGTCAGGAGGATCGCGAGTTCAAAGCCAGCCTCAGCAACTTAGCGAGGCCCTAAGCAACTCAGTGAGACCCTGTCTCTAAATAAAATACAAAAAAAAAAAAGGGCTGGGGATGTGGCTCAGTGGTGGAGTGCCCCCGGGTTCAATCTCTGGTACCCCCCCTCAAAAAAAAAAAAAAAAGGAAAAGAAATGTTTTAACTATAGAGAATATACAATGGAACAGAAAGAGGAACAGTCCATAGGGCAGAAACTATTCACTTGAACACTCTGATCTCAAATTGGCAAAATCAAGTGAAGTTTCCAAAAGTTCTTTTTGGAGGGAATTTCAGAAGAGGATGAATAGATTTGGAACTATTTCTACAGTAGCCTAACCTAATATGAGTATTTCCATCATGACTGATCCCTTTCTAAAGAAAGTTATAAGTTAGAAGGTAATTCTTGTCAGTGACCTTTTGTGATTTGTTTCCTAATTATGACAGTCAAAAATTTGAAAAGGACTGGCATTATTTCTAATAAGGGACATAATTTTTTTATTAAATGCTTATAGTATAATATAAGCTCGTTGATGATGCTATGTAGATAGGATGCAGTTATTAAGAAAAAGAAAAAAAATCTTCGAGTCTATAATATAAGTGCCACCATGAATTTCCTTTCCATCTCTTTTCTTATGGTTAAAATTATTCTCTGTCTGCATTCTATTTTTCACTTAATGTTAACATACAATTATATATGGTTAAAACAGTGTTGACATTTTAGTGGCTGCATAAAGTTCTGATGTACTAAATCTGCTTACTAATTCCTTCACCTTTACTTGTTTACGTGTTTTGTATTGCATTCCTAATGCAGTTTTTGAAATAGTCAGTGGTGTCCTTCCTGAGTGGTTCACACAGAAGATGATAACCAAGCAGATTGGGCCTGCTTAGAAATCTAGAGTCATAAGAAAATGTGGTTTCCATTCCACTTTTGACCAAATACCCCACTCTTCTTTCAAAACAGCTTTCGGTATGTAGGGTATTAACTGATTATATATTGGAAGTACCACCTGTTTCTTATAATACTTAGGATGAATAATTTAATATTTCTTAAAGTATATTTGAATAAAATCAGTGATTCATAACATTCAATAAAAAGAAAATTTCCTACAACACAAAACATACTGTATCCAACTTTAAGAGATTTCCAATGTGTATCAGCATATCAAAGAGAAGTTATGCACACTTTCCAAATTTATTTAATACCACAGGTATTATTTTTCTGATTTGTAATTATAAAACTTGATTAGGGAATGTTACTCAGAACTGGGTTGCTCAAAATTTGGTCTGTAGTCTGATGTTGGTTCACAACTGTTACCAGTTTCTTATAATGTAAGTATAGAAATTGAGACCATTTAGAAACTTGTAGGAATTTGACAGTGCTATAATTATATTTGACTTTGTAAATGTAAAAGTATTAGCCAGGGCTGGGGATATAGCTCAGTGGAGCTCAGTAGCAGAATGCCTGCCCTACATGTGGGAGACCAGAGGTTTGACTCCCAGTACCAAAAAAAAAAAAAAAAGAAAAAAAAGAAAAAAGAAAAGTATTAGACTAAAACTAACCAGAAATAAAAAACTTTCAGTAAAGATTAAAAAAAAAACCCACAGGAAAAGCTCGTCCTTCAATAGACCCTAGAACATATTTTCAGCAAGACTTCTTAGAACACTGTAGAAAATGAATATTTTTCCTTCACTTATCACTCAGTCAATAAAAAATGTTTACTGAGTATATACCAGACACAATTCTAGGTATCATTTGCCCTTAGTGATATTAGATTCTGAGGGATATGTTTGTTCTTGAGCCATCCATAATCCTGTTTAAAGAAGCTCTCTAAATCTCTCAGGAGGATTGAAAAGGATTCTATGATCTGGTATCTTTCTAAACTCTTTTTGATATTTATCAAAAAGCTTTTATCCTAATCCTTCATAAAGTTCAGCTATTGCATGTCCCATATTTGGGTAACATGAAGCTAATTCCCCACCCCACTTTCTCTTTTTTGGTAAGAGCTGTTTGGAAGCCAAAACCATCTTTGAGGTACTTTTGAGAACACACGCAACATGGAACACAGATGGGTTACCATAGATCTTTGTCATATAAAAGTTGTAAATTCTTCTCCATCTCCCAAATACTTAGGTAAACAATCCCTATGTGAGTAACATCATTACCCATGGCATGACTCTGGAAAGAAGGGTCAGAGAAGTCCCTCTTTACACACCTTGCTTCCATTGAGAATCCAATCACTTCCATCCTTCTTGGCATTTGTTCTTACTCCTTGTAAGTCACTGTAATTGAAAGAAAAGATAAAAAAATTCATCAATTAGTAAAAAATGAAATTATGCAAATGCTGTTATGTAAGTATGTATGTAATGTAATCATTCAAACTGAATATGCCATTATAAAAATCTTAATATTATAAATGTTCACATAATTGAACTAAAAAATCATGTCTGATATAGTATATTCTAGTTGTACCATGAATGATTAAGATTTAAAAACCTTGGGCTGGAGATGTGACTCAGTAGTAGAGCACCTGCCTAGCATCCTAAGGCCCTGGGTTTGATTCCCAATACAGCAGAAAAACAAAAATTAAATAAATTAGCCAGATTTCGCAGAATACATAAAAGCCCAACAATACTCAAGGCCACATAATGGTTCACTATATTCTTGAAATTATGTATCACAATATACTTTACCTATCTTTACATACCTTGTTCCTTCCCCTACTTCTATTCATCAAGAATTTAGCTATTTAAAAGACTATGTCTAACCAGGTGTGCTGGCATACTCCACTAATTCCAGCTACTTGGAACCCTGAGGCAGAAGGATCACAATTTCAAGGGCAGTGTAGTGAGATTCTGTTTTAAAATTTTAAAATGGCTGAGGATGTACCTCAGTGGTAAAGTGCTTACCTAGCATGTGTAAGACCCTGTATTCAAGACCCAAAAACAAATACTGCCAAAAATGAAATAAAATAAAGACTATGTCTAAAATGCTATTTCTTGTAACAAACTTGTCTAAAAGTAGAATTTTTCAAAAATGTAAGCAATATTTTATTAAAATACAGACAGTATTCCAAAGAAAAAAAATTATTTAACAAATACTTTTACCTCCTGAACATTTTTGGAGTGGGGGGATACCGGAGATTGAACTCAGGGGCACTCAACCACTAAGCCACATCCCCAACTCAATTTTTTATTTTATTTAGAGACAGGGTCTCACTGAGTTGCTTAGCACCTTGCTTTTGTTGAGTCTGGCTTTGAACTCGATCCTCCTGCCTTAGCCTCTGGAGCCACTGGCATGTAACACAGTGCCCAGCTCTCCTGAACATTTTAAAAATATATCCTTGCACTTATTTTTCCATAGATGTAGATACATATATAAATGTATATTTGTAAAATTGGAACCATACATAATTTTGATCTCTTAATAATATCAAATATTTTTATCTACATAGAATATCATCATATGAATTCACCATGATTTTTAAATAACAATCTCTATTGTTGGAAATTTAGGTTGCAAGAACCTAAAATGAATAATATCATGTATAAAATGGTCCACATCACTTATTGTGAAATTTTTCTGATTCTTCTTGTATGTGGTCTTTATATTTTTACACTGCAAGGTACATTTTCTTTTTTATAACTCTCTATATTTGGATGAATAATGACCCCTAAACATATCAGGTCCTAATCCCTAAAACCTAAAATGTGGCCTTATATGGAAAAGGATAACTTAAGGATGCTGAGATGGGAAGATGATAGTGAAATTGTCTGGATGATCTGTAAATATAATCACAAATGTCCTTAGGAGAGAAAGACAGAGAGGGAAATTCCATAAACAGAAAAGCAACGTGACTAAAATGTGATCACAAAGCAATGTGATCACAAAGGCAGTAAGCCAAGGAACACCAGGAGCCCCAGGAGATGAAAAGCCCAGGAATAAATCCTTCTCTAAGCCCTCTGGAGGCAGCTTGGCCCTGCTGATTAATTTGGGACCCAATAATACTGATTTTGGATTTGGGGCCTTCCAAATTGTTAATAAATTTATTGTTTTAAGTCATAAACTTCGTGGTAGTTTGTTACAGAAGCCATAGGAAACTACTATAATCTCTTTGAGTATTTACCTTAAATTTTAGTTATTAAAGAAAAGATGTTTCTGCTGGGCTACTATAATCCCAGCTACACAGGAGGCTGAGGCCAGAGGATTGCTAATTTGAGGCCAGCATGGGCAATTTAGCAAGACCCTATCTCAAAATAAAAAATAAAATGGGCTAGAGATGTAGCTTAGTGGCAAGAAAAAAGTACACATTCAGTACAGATACAATTTTTTTTGTAGTATTTCTGATCTGAGGTTGTTTGAATCCAGATGCAGAATTGAGAGATATGGAGAGCCAAATATACTGAGAAAATGTTTCTTATTAGGGCACTGCTTCTAAGAATTTAAAACCAGTCGAATGTGGACTTACCTTCCAGCCCCAGGCTCTGTCATTGCTATGGCACCAATACATTTGCCTGCCGTCATCTGGGGAATGAAGTGCTTGATCTGCTCTTTTGAGCCATAGTTGGCAATATAAGGCATGACGATATCTGAATGAAGACTAAAACCTGGCCCTGTACAATTTGAGTATGCTCTTAGAAAGAAAAAATAAATAAAAACAAGATAGTGATTTTGTTCTGCTGTTAATATTTTTAATTTTCAATTCAAAATGACTAATGGAACAACAAAGTATTAAAGATCTTATGTTGTGTGGGAACAGCCTGTTTCCTCATAAACCTATGACCTTCCTGAATGGTGTTTTTACTACTCTTTTTATTGTTGGTTCTAACATAGTAATGGTGTTCTAACAGTTCAATAAATAATTATTTAATGAATTAAGAAATAAGTTACTGATCATCTACAATTGTTATTACCCTAACACAGCAATTATTTTTATTATGGCAAAATTACCTTTGGATATATTCTAATGCAGATGTTGTCAAACTATGATTTTTTTTTTACTTTGTTGTTTTCTTCTTAAACTATATGATAAAAATTCCTCTTTTTTACCTAGTTTTTATAATTATAATCTTAAAAGGCTGCAAAATATTCCAAATTACTTATGTCCCAAAATTTACTTATTCATTCTCGCACTGCTAGACATTTAAGTTGCTTCAAAATTTTGGCAATTATGATCTAACATGGTAATGATTTCTGAGCATAGCTTCTATTTTTCCTATTAAATTATTTTTCAGATAAATTCCTCAAAATGCCAACCTAAATAAAAGAGGAAAAACATTTTTGTTTTTATATATATTTACCTTTTAATCCCCCAAATATAAATTTATCTAATTTATGATGTCACCAATAGAGTATGAATATGCCACTTTCACCACAACCTTGTCAACACTAAGTGATAAGATTTTTCATTTTCACAATGAAATAACCATATGAGCCAACCAGAAATTAACTCTTTAATTTTCAACAGTACCTATTTCAACAACATAAAAGAGGATTTTCTTATTTCCTACATTTAAGAAATGCACAAGAGTATGAGTGCCACAATCTGTCACATTTTACACTGAATTTTCAATCTTCCAAGAAGACCAGAAAGCATTTTTTATTATCATTTGAGAAAAGTGAATTTGCAAACAATGACTCAACTTCAAATGTCTCCATACTTACTGCTCCTCCCAAACAATAGCAGTGGAGAACAAGTCGCCACCAATGCCACCATGCTGCTCTGCAATATTGACTCCAAGCAGCCCTTGTTTTCCAGCCTTTTCCCAGAGTTCCCTAGGCACTTCTCCAGCTTTCTCCCATCTGCAATTAAATATTTTAAAATCATACAAATTTACTTCAAATTACTTAAATGGCCACACTGAATTTATGAATGATTTTGTGCACAAAATGAATGTATCCTTGGTTTAAGTTTAACTATCGACACTGGCCATCCCTTCTATTTGCAACTGACTCTACTATCATTTCTCCTTCTTTTTCTCTTCCTTACTTCATGTTTGGCACTTTCTGCCTTCTTCCTTGACTATTTATTAGACCTATAAAATATTCACGTGCATAGCTTTATTGGTTGGTGCTGGCAGGGTGCAAGCTTAGTTATGCCATATAGTCACGGGTATCTGCCCAACCTGTCTTATAAAGACAATTCTCTTCTGCATTTTTCCTGAATTTACAGCATATGAAAGTTAACATGAGGAAACCACCTCATTACATTTAAATCAGAATGACAGGATAGCAGAAGCACCTTGCAGCACAGATCTATCTGTCAAATGAATTTCTGAGAAGACAACTGTGCCATCTCCTCTCCCACCCCTGACTGAGGGGACCTCAAGCTTGCTAGGGAAGTGCTGTACTATATCCCCAGCCTCAGCTGTTCTTCTTAAGAAATGGAAATAGCATAATGAGGAAACAATGGCTAGTTGGAAATAGTGATAGAATGTGAAAATATTTTTGTGTTTTTTTTTTTTAAGTGGGAGATACAGTTAATAAGGTATGGGTTATCTGAGTACTCTGCTCAAAATCCGTCAACTTCTATTATCTTTATTTCAAGGCATTCTCAACAATAATTTTGAAACAAATTCAGCAGCAAAGAAACCAGGTGCAGAGATGTGTATCTGTAATCCTCAGCAGGCTGAAGCAGGAGGATCGTAAATTCAATATCAGACTCAGCAACAACTTAGCAAGATCTTGTTTGGAAATTTAAAAAAAGGAAAAAAAAAAAAAGTACCGGGCATATAGCTCAGTGGTAAAGCTCCCCTAGGTTCAATCCCTAGTACCAAAAAGAGAAGGAAAAAATAAATAAATAAATAAATAAATAAGAAGAAGAAAAGAAAAAGAAAAAAAGATTCTCCTAGAATAAAGTATGCTTTACTTCTCTTATCTTCAGGAAGCTGGTTGCTTTCACCAGACTAGTCACAGCTTCTGAGTTTAGCTTATTTTGGCCATCATAACCAAGAAACTATTAATAAAAAAAACTGGACACATACTGGTAATTCCAGTGACTGGGGAGACTGAGGCAGGAGAACTGCAAGGTTAAGGTCAGCCTGAGTAACTTAGCAAGATCCTATCTCAAAAAATTTTTAAAGAGGGCTAGGAATATGGCTCAGTGGTAGTGGCCAATCACCTACCAAGATTTGCACTATTTATGCTAACCTTTTGAGCTTTTACATACTTTAATTTGTTCATAAAACAGAAAAAGTAAGAATATGAAATGGACTAGTAGCTTGCTGGTACTTAACCATAGTTTTCAAAAAATACTTGAGTAAATTTCAAATTTTTGAATGTACTTACTATTGAATTGTACATTGTACATTTAAAAATTTAAGGCTGGGGATGTAGCTCCCTTGGTAAAGCCCTTGTCTAGCATATGTGAGTACTTGGGTTCAATCCCCAGTGCAACAGAAAAACAAAGGAGGGGATAGTGGGCTAAGGGTGTAGCTCATTGGTAGAACACTTGCCCAGCATGTGCAAGGACCTGGGCTCTATCCTAAGCACTGAGTGGAGAGGGGTGGGGGGATAAGAAAAGAAAGAAAAAGAATCATTTAAGAAAACCAAGCATGTTCGCACCAAGCATGTATTCCCAAATACTCAGGAGGCTGAGAAGGGAGGATCACTTGAGCCCAAGTTGGGAGACTAGCCTGGGCAACATAGTGAGAACCTATCTTAAAAGCAAAACCAAACCAAACCAAACCAAACCAAATTTCAATTAAAAAGCAATGAACTTAAGAATCCTAGATTATTACAGGATTATGGTGAAGAACAATAAAAATATTAGGGAAGTACTGAACATTATTTTTTCTGCACAACATACAACATTCTAGGAAATACTTATTTTCATATATCTCAATGAAAAATGAAGGAGCGTGAGCTTACTCTGCATGATAAGGAACCACTTCGTCTTGAAAAAACTTCCTTACACTTTCCCGGAAAATGTCGTGCTCTGAAGAAAAAATTCTTCTAATTCCTACATCTGTTAGTTTTTTAGCAGAAGGAGATTCCAAACGTTCTTCCCCTCCAGAATGAGAACATCTTTAAAAAAAAAAAAATAAGCATTAAGTAAATGAATTGTTACTCTTCATAGCCAAATTAAGGCCACTGAACAACATGGTACCCTGATATATTTCCTAGAGACACTTCCAAGCATCACCACTTTTCATAGGATGTCCCTTACCTCACTGGAATTAAGAAGCATTTATAATTAGTCAACTCAGTCTCCACTTTCAAATTTCTAAGGAGGATAATGCCTGGAACTCACCACAGGTAAAATATAGTGTTATCACATGATACATGGATTAAATAAGGTAAAATGCAAACAGAACAAGAGAATAATACTGATAAGTTTTCACACCATAAACAATGTTTAAAATAATGCAAACCCTCCAAAGCTAGTATTTTATTCAGAATCCTACCATTTCAAATGACAGGTGCATAAGATGTAAACTGTGTTGATGTTATTGCCAAAATGCAGAGCCAAACCAAGTGTGTACCAAATACCCACCAGTCTCTGCAAGGATTTGTACGGGATTATTCAAGACCTTTAGGAACTAACCCTTACCCTCTCCTCCACCCTACCCAACCCCCCAAACACCAAGCTTAAAATGAGACTGCTCTGCAGTTTCTTTAGTTCAATCATCTTTAGGGTTTCTTTCCTTCTGGAAGGATTTTGAAATTCTGTGCACTCCTCTCAACATTTTCCAGTTCACATAAATAAAAAACCTTTTTATCATATATTCAAATATTGCCCAAACATACTTTTGTTTCCTGTTAAATTCTAATTTAGGTTTCTTTCTTCCTTAGTGGGACCCTGCTTTTTAAATTTTTTTTAAAGTCTTTGCCTAGAAAAGATCCATTTCTTGTGATTAATCGAAGTAGACTTAAAGGTGTGTGTGTGTGTGTGTGTGTGTGTGTGTTTAAAAGAGCTTTCAACTAGATATTAAAATATGTTGGGCTGGGGATATGGCTCAGTGGTTAAGTGTCCCTAAGTTCAGTCTCTGGTGCCAAAAAAAAAAAACCAAAAAAACAACATGTCTAAGGTCTTCCAAATTATCATTTTTAAGGGTTACAGTAAATTAGCTTAATATACTATTATTAATCAGTCTTGCTTGTTGACATTTAGATTATGTCAATCTTTTTTCATCCCAAGTAGATCCTTTGGCTCTACTTTGTTTTTTAAAATTTTTTTATTTTTTGCTGAATGCTATGAACTGAAATCCCCCTTAAAAATCATACACTGAATACCTAACACCAACTGTGACTGAATTTGGAGATTAGGATTTTTAGGAAGTAATGGAGGTTAGATGAGATCAAAAGGATAGGGCCTTAATATCCTGACTGGTGGCCCCCAAAGAAGAGGATGAGTTGGAAGGTGGCAGTCTGCAAGCCAGGAAGACAGTCCTCACCTAGAATTCAATCAGCTAACACCTTAATTTTGGACTTCCCAGCCCATAAGCAGGTGAAAAATCAATTTATTTAGACCACCAGTCAAAACAAATGGCATTTTTATTTTGGTAGCCCAAGTTGACTAATACACTTTCCATTCATTTAGTTTCATTTTACTCGAAGTTTATCTTTTCTCTCTCTCTCTCTCTGTGTGTGTGTGTGTGTGTGTGTGGTGTGATGGCCTTATACCTGCTAAGTAAGGACTCTGCCACTGAGCTACATGCCTAGCCCCTGTCATGCCTTTTAGGTGGTGACCACTGGCTGTGAACATTTAATATTTACACTTTTTACCTTGGTTTGTCTTCTATCTTCATAAACATTTTTCTCATTATAACTCTGTCAGCCAAATCACCATTTTAAATGGCTTATTCATTCATTTTGTTAACAAATACTTACAGGATGCCTGTTCCGTGCCAGGCACTGATCTAGGAATCTGGAATCTAAGAGTGAATCAAAGATCCCAGTCTTCATGCTTACACTCCAGCAAAATGAAACCAAATAAGAATAAACAACAAATACAGTAAATAAACAAATTTAATAAATTAGAAGGTGATAAGTGCTGTGGAAAAAGTAAAGAAGGGATCAGGAATGTGTATCTGGAGCAAGACAGGGACAGAGGATATAATATGAAAGTGAAGTCAGGGTAGGTTAAATTAGAAAGGTGAGATCAAAGCCAACCATTGAAGGTCACACAGTTAGTCAAGCAGAGTTATAGAATAAAAGAATTTCAGGACAAAAAAAAATTAATGCAAAAGCTATATATCTGGACGGTGTCTGGTGTAATCTAGAAGAGCAGGAAGGCCAAGTGTGGCTAGAGTGGAATGAGTGGCAAGAGTATATTAAACAGGCAGAGACAAAAGGGGACCAGATGCCAGACGAGGTGGC
>JAJEJO010001822.1:87264-98400 GCA_020662805.1 Glaucomys volans | reverse complement strand
TGCATTGGATAAAGTAAAATTTACCTTATCCTTCCAGTTGAAATGATTGGTTCCAATTTCTTGCTACTAAAAATAAAACTAGGACTGGGAATATAGCTCAGTTGGAAGAGTGCTTGCCTTGCATGCACAAGGCCCTGGGTTCAATCCCCATCACCTCCAAAAATAAAAATAAAACTACAAGTATATATGTGCCCATACAGATTTTCCATACTTGGAATTCTTCTTCTGAGGATAAAATAAGCTGAGACTAAGAAACTTGAACACTAATGTCACAAGAGAAGAAGTCCCTCTGGAAGAGGGTCTGGAAGAGCTCCTGGAGGAGGGGGTGGGGCTGGACTCAGAGAAAAGTAAAGAAGGGATCAGGAACATATGTCGAAGGAAAAGAATTTCAGCCAGTGTCAGTAGAGGAATAGAGACTTATTTAGGAAAGCAAAGAAAACATATTCAAGGGAGAATATGTGCCACCTCAAGAGTGAGAAACCCGTTATCAGGTTCCTAGTTCTTCTTTTAAAGGAAACTTGGTGAGGAGTGGGTTAGGGAAGGTATGTGAGGATATCAGTCTGACAGGCTGATGTGGTCTCCACTACTTGACCCATAGTCAATACTTGAAAGTCTCTTAAATGATAGATTTCTTAAAATGTCCTGTCTTTACAAAAACTCCTTATTGGTAAGCTAATTAACAATGCGCAAGGTAATTTTCATAAATGGGTGAACTTTCGGATTTACAGATTTCCCAGAAACTTGGGGGTGACAGATCTGGGAGTGAGACTGGCTTGGAGAGTGACAGGTTGTGAAAGGTATGCAGAACCTTCAAATTATTTTGTCTTAATTTAGTAAATTTTATACATCTCCTTTCTCAATTGTATTTTTTCTTCTACCTTATTAAAACACTGAATCATGTCAGTATAAGAAGTAAATAATAATAAAGAATTTATATTCAAGTTCAACTGGATCTTAAATTTTTATATCCTATATTATGTTAAGGAAATTGCTGAAATATTTCCAAGTAAAATATACTATGATGCATGAAAGCAAAAGAAATGTCAAAAAAAATAAAGATGTTGAGGTCAGACCAGGTGGTCAAGAGCACCTACATAGTGGGAAGAAATCAAAACACTTGGCAGCAAGTTTATTGGAACATATGTATCTTTCTTTCTTTCCTTTTTTTATTTGGAACATATATTTCTTTAAAGACCAAAAACCCTGTACCAAATAAAGCGGTCTTTTCTACCCTATTTAAAATAGGGGCAAGAGGCTTTACCACCCAAAACATTCCACAAAGCTTAAGGAGACAGGTTAGTGAAGAAAACAGGTTACTCAAAGTCAGCTTTGAAGAAGATAGAAGAGATCTTTTTCTTTCTTAAATCTCCATTTTCAGGGACTCAGGGGCCTTGAAAGTTTTATAAAAGGAGGCACAGTGGACAAAGGGCAGGGAATATACATATGTAGAAAAGCAGTTCTCAGGAAGTTGCTTTAGATTTCAAAGAGGGTCTGTTTGCACTATGGCAGTTAATGACTAACCTTCCAGGCGGCCTATGTTCATTAGGCCTCACTTACATTTAAAAAAGGAAATAACCTCCACCAGTACACCCCTCAGCTGGAAGCTGTTATAAATACACAATCTTAGGCCTCACTTCAAACCTATGGAATTAGAATTAGTATTTTACAAGATCCCCAAGAGATTTACATGCACATAAAAGTTTAAGCAGTCTGTTATACTAAAACTACAGTCTCTGATGAATGAAAGGGTGTCTCTCAGGTCTTCCCTTTTCCACCATCCTCTTGGTGAGTATAGACTTTCTTCCCATACTTCAGCTACAGTAGCAAACTGATCTTTGGGGTCCTCTAATTTTAAGAACATAAAGGAGGCCTGATACCAAAAAGTTTAAGGCTATCTTGTGATGTTCTGGGGTAGAACTTAGAAAAGTATGTGTGTACTTAAGCGGCCTCTTCGGTGAGGCCTCCCAAACCTCCCTGAAGAGTTTTACAAGTGAGTACTTTATTGTACTTCACAATGCGTAGTAATTAGCTCATTTACCTGCCCTCCCACCCTAATTAAATAATGAATCCTGTATGCGTCCAGTTTATCCAATGAATGGATTTCATGCATTTCATGCATCAGACGGTATCTGAAACTTTTGATCTTACTATAAACACCACCTTAATAGTCACTAAGCCACTTATAAGCCCCTTCAATAATCCCTCTGTATTTAATGAGTTGAAGGATTGCTAGTAAGTATAAGCTGATCTTTGTCTGATGGGGTCCTCGCCAGGTCATTTGTGGCGGATTCTTTGCCCCGGGCATTCTTCCGGCCGCACTGCCCAAGTTCGTCAGGTGGTGTCCCGCGCGGCAGTTCTAACTGGGCCAAAGGTCGCCGCCTGCTCCCCGAGCGCCCACCCTCCGGCGCCTGCGGGAGCGTCCGAACTGCAGGTTCCAGCTCCGGGGCCGCCGAGGCCGGGGGGCCAGCCGGGCAGAACTGGGCTCCCGAGTGCGTTGGGCGAAATCTTTCCCTGGGCTTTGCCCGCGGGGGGCGGCCCCGCTGACAGCGCCGCCCGCGCTGGGAGCCGGGGACCAGGCCCGGCCGCTCCCCGCAGCCTCGCCGCGGCCCGGGCGGGGGATGCCATGCCCTCCGAGACCCCGGGAAGGGCGGCGTGACTCGCGCCAGCACCCCTGCGGCACTCACCTCGCGGGGGGCGGCGGGCGCGGCGTGCAGCGGCGGCCCAGGACGCGCAGGGACCCAAGGAGGAGGCGCGAGGCCATGGCGGGACGGCGGGGTGGACGGACGCGGCTCCGCGGTTGCTCTGCGCCCTGGGCAGGGCGGGCGTGACGGGACTGCGGGTGGGCGGACTCTCGGCGGGACCGGCCAACTGTACGTTTCGAGTAAGCTCAACAACGCCTCACTGGCGCCCTGACAGGGGCTGGGCGCGCGCACTTCCGGAGCGGGCGGCGGCCGCCAGCTGCCCTTGGAGCTGCACCCTGGGCGCTGCGGGCCCCCAGCACCCGCTCCCTGCCTTCCGGGGACCCGGGCCGCTGGCGAACCCGGTGGAAACGGGCATCTCCAAAGCTCCCAAACAGAACCACAAAATGGACATGAAATGTGCTTCGTAATAGTGGAAGTTAATTTGCTTCATATAGACAACTATTTAAATACTCTTTTCAAAAATATCGTGCTGTTACTATTTTCTTTTAAAAAATTAGTGGCTCAATCGTGGGAAAAATTAAAATATGTTCAATATGCAAATAAAAATTCAACTTTAATTTGATTCTCCATTAGGTTTTTGTTTGTTTTTCTGCTACTGGGGATTGAACCCAGAGGTGCCCTACCACTGAGTTACATCCCCAGCCCTTTCTGTTTCTAATTTTGAGACAAGGTCAATTTCTGACTTTGCGCCCCCGGCCTTGAACTTGGTATGCTCCCGCCTTGACATCCCGAGTGGTGGTTTTACACGCATGGAACACCATTGCCCGACTTTCCAGTAGTTTTTGATTTGAATTCATATCTTGCCATTTCTTTTCTACTCAAGTCATCAATAGTGTTTAATAATCCATATTTCATCTCAATAATGAGATGGAAAGCATCTGAAGGTTTTGAATTTTAAAGAATATGCAGAGTGATTTCTCAGGTGGTGGGTGAAGCAGAACATTGAGGCCCTCAAAGAGTTAACATGGGCCTGAAATGGTGGAAGTGAAAAAGACATTCTGTGTTAAAAATAAACACCTTGGAGTGGGGGTGTTGCGCAGTGGTGGAATGTCCAGCACATGCAAGGTCCTGGGGCTTCCATCCCCAGTGGGTTGTGTGTGCGAGGTGTGGGGGTGTGGGGGGTGGGGGTGGTATAAGTCAACAACTAACTTAATGTTAGATATAAAGAAGGAATTTAAAACAAAGTTCTAATTATAAACTTATGAAGTAGGTGAATAGTATTAGCTGACAGGGGGAACACAGGAAACCATCGCCCATCACTCTTGCCAGAATTCTGGGCTTGCTAATCTTCCATCACTACCTCAACCCTGCCATTGTGCCAGGGTATTTACTAGCTTCATAGAAACAAAGTCGCGGTCCTTAACAGCAATGATTAGCTGATCAAGTAATCTCCCCATTTGTTGCAGAAAAAGGATCTGTAAAAGATAAAAGAAAACTTTTCTCTCTACTTATCCTTAACACACTCTATATCATTTCTGGCCACAAAATTGTGTGGGCATGTTTTCGTACATAGTGAGAATTCTCTAGCATACACCAATTGCTTCAATTCAATTATGACACTATCTTCCTGGAGATAATGTCAGAACCTGCAGGCTGACTCAGTATCAGATGTACAGAACAAGGGCAGGTGTGTCATTGGAGACGAGATATCTCCAGGAAAGGGTCCTGAGGAATTCCTGGAGAGAGGGGTAATTTAACTCAAGACCAGTGGGTCCTTGATATATGTGACAGAAAAGAATTTTAGTATGTGTCACTAGAGGCACAGACAGATTTATTTGGGAAAGCAGATACACATTAAAGGGAGAATGTGGGCTATCTCGAGAGAGATGCCTTTTGGGACAAAGCAAAGAGTACACATTCAAAGGAGGAATATGGGCCATCTTGAGAATGAGAGATGAGTTTGGGGTTCCAGGCTTCTCTTTTAAAGGAAACTTGGTAAGGGGAGGGTTAGGGGAGGTATATGAGGGTGACATCAGTCTCTTACTTCTCAGGATCCTTAGGCTGAGATGGTCTTCATTATCTAATCATAGAAAACACTGGCAAGTCCCCTGAATCACAGTATGCAAGGTAATTATCGTAAGTGACAGAATTTATGGTTAACTTTAAGATTTATATGTTTTCCAGAAATAAAGGCCTGAGAGAAAGATTGACTTGGGGAATGACAGGCCTGGAAAGTTGCAGAACTTTAAATTAAAATTATGTTTTCTTGTCCTGCCTCTGGGTTTCCTTTCTTCTTATTTCTTCTATCCCACCTTGTATGTTGTGTGGGGGGTGGGCAGGGTGGCAGTGGGGGCATAGGGAGGACACACAGAGCTTCCATACCCTCTCTGGCCCACTAGCATCCCAACACTTCTGCATGTTCAGCATCCAGGAAGCTCATCAAACCTCACTGTTTTATACATCTTAATCTCCACTTCACTCCCATTTCCTGGAGGTTGATGGGCAGAGCGGGAAGTTTCAATTCTTTAGTCCTCCAATAACTTGTACTTTCTGGTGACCAGTCTCATTCTGGGCTGTGTAGAGCCCCACCCTGTCACCTCATTATGACAGGGGCTCATCACCTTTCATCACTCTGGAAAGACTAAGCACTTTAGGTATTCTCTGACAGGAACCAGGGACAAAAAACAAATATATTTCATATTATACCATAGGTTCCTTCTGCTGCATGGTCTTGCTGAGACTCTGAAAAATGGGGATAATAATACAAACACTTCAGTGTGCTTCCTTGTGATCTGAGAATCACTACCAGTAATAGCACTTGTTGATCAGAGTATGTGATGATGAGGTACAGGATTCTGTATGATTAACAAGCCTTAGAGGTGATTCTTACACACTAAAGTCTGTTAACCCTCAATCTCCCCCAAGTTTGCCAGAAGTAATAAGCTCTTTCATGTAAAATACATTGCACAGTGCTCAGTACATAACATAGTGCTAGGTATTTCTATTCTTCTTCCATTCTTACAAGATTCCCCCCTCTTTCAGGGGATGGTCACTTTTAACAATGACCTTCTATAAATGGATAGACAAAAACTAAGATTTTTTTTTCCCCACTTAGATAATTGGCTCCAGTGAGGATATTTCAGATCAATTAAGATGGTGTTGAAGCACAACTGTGGAGGACATCTTTGGGACTAATGATTTCTGATGTTGGTGGCCCTGTTTCAAATCTGGGAGTAGGGCCAAGGGTATCCATGCAGGTAGATGATCTAGCTAAGATTTCTCTAGAGACTATAGGAATTACTGCAATGTACTTAGGAAATACAATAATGAAAGAACTCCCACACCAGGAGTGTGAGACATGCCTATAATCCCTACTATGTGGGAAGCTGAGGTTAGAGGATCCCAAGTTCAAAGTCAGTCTTGGGCAACTTAATAAGACCCTGTCTCAAAATGAAATGAAAAAGTGCCTGATAATGCAGCTCAGTGGTAGAGCGCTTGCCTAGCATTTTCAATCCCCAGTAATGCACACTCCTCTAATATTTTTATGGCAAAGAGGAAAAAACATGGGATATAACATTCAACAGACCTAGGCTGAGGATGAGAAAGCTTCTCTTGGAGTTCCTTAATCTCTCCATGTCTCTGTTTCCTTATTTATAACATACAGATATTAATAGTATCTATCTCACAGGGTTGAGGTGAGGCTAAAATAAGACAAAATATGCAAAGCATCCAGTCTGGTAACAGTAGGAGTTCAGGACGTAGTAACATCAAGACTGTGTTTCTTTACCCAAATCTAAGGAGAGGCCATGTTCTACCCAAGTTGCCAGGGAAACAAATAAAAGCCAAGGAACCTGACTCTTCTGATTTAGTTCACTATCATTCATTTGAAAAGTGTTGTGGCAATTGCTTCTTCTAGTTCCCAATAATTTAGGCCAAATTTTCAAAGGACAATTTAGATACTTCTTTTATTGTTTCCAGTATGAGCAAGAGTTACCAGTGTTAGCTTTAAGTTTCTATACTTTTCATTTCATTCAAGAGCTTGTTTTTCAATTTTAGAAAAAAAACAAGAGAGAAAATGTCAAAGCCCCTTTGTTACCGTTTAAGAAAATGCCGTCCTTGGTGTCCTTTGACCCAGAGTTCATGAGCAACACAAGGGATTTTTAAAGCTAATATCAAAATAGGTTAAAGTACAAAAGAATTTCATTTGCCCAGGTTCTAAAACTAAGTAATAATTCTGTCTAAATGTTCTGATTTGGTGTAAGTAACTGAATAATGTTAGACTTTAACCTTTTTCAGCTTTGGGGGATCAGAGCATTCGTTCATCAAGGAGAGCATAAAACTATAGACCATGAAGGGAAGGAGAGGATGTCCAAATACTTAGAAGCTTAAAAAATAATCTTAGCTATCAATAAGATGGTATCACGGGATTATATGTCAGAAATTTCAGGAACATGGCGCCAATAAATGAACCAAAGTTAAGAGATTACCCCACAATTAAAAAAAGGCAAAGGAAGGTTGGGCAAAGGCAGGGCTCAGCTAGACCTGCCACATGACTGGAAGCCTAAACTTTTTTTGTATATAGGTTGATTAGAACAGGCCAGCTTAGTAGCTTTAGGAGGCATGGACTTAGTAGGTATAGCATAAATTATTTAAACCTCTGCTTACTCTCCTGTAAATGAAGAATGCATCATAGTGTTGCTGGGAGAATTTTTTCAAATAATGGAAGTCGAGCAATTAGGATAATGATAAAAGTACAATAAGTACTCAATAAATGGTAATTAATAGTCATCAATGAAAAACACCCACATTGTGGTGTTTAGAAAAATAAAGGCAGAGAAAATCCTAGGGAGGGGAAAACAACTGCTTAAAAAATTACCTGTAATCCTTTAGTCAAATATAGAAATCTTTAACCCTTTAAAAGTGTGAAGGAAAAATAAAACCTTTAATCATATTTAGCTTTCCCTGTCTGATTTTTATGGTACTTATTTGGTATCATATAAAAATACACAATTTTGTACTTTTAAGACCTGTTTTGTGTGTATTCCAATGCCTCCTTCAATTTTGAGGAAGTGTTGATAAAAGAGGCTGCTTATGTTTTTACTCTGATATGTAGAAAATACCATGGTCCACATGGTCCTCTCCAAGCCTGACACAAACACCAGTTTCTCCAACTCTAGTCACCAGCATCTGTCTATGTATAACAGTATACAAACAGAATGATTAGGTACTACTGTTTGTTATTATATATTTGATTTGAAGATTACCTTGATGACATCAAGAACCTGAAACTGGCATTTGTTTTTCCAGATTTCTAAAATATTTTCTTTTCCTTTACTGAGGTCAATAGTTTCAAAACTGGTTTTATGTTTGGGGATATTTTCTTTAAAAAAGAAATAAGCAAATTTAAATATCTTTAGCCAAAATATTTTTTACAGTAAATGTAATCATCAGGATTAATAATGAATTTGATTAAACCTCAGTCTTCAAACATTGATCTGCTTCTAAGTTGCTTCCTTAGGTGGAATATAATCAGAGTATTAATCATACATATTTTTTCAACAAAAACCATTGCTCAAAAGTACAAAAAAGATTTTAAAATATACAATCCCGGGCTGTTCTGTCCTTTATAACCATTCTGTATGGAGTTCATTAGAAAAAATATTTATGCCCTCTTATGCAAAGCAAAACTGATCTAATCAAGCATAAAGGTTTTATGTAAGTTTAAGTGCATTAAAGTCTTAGACTAAAGTAATCTAAGTATCTGTAATTCTGTTATATGGATCCTGGACAATGTCAGAAGGATGATTGCTAGGCCATTTTGTCTGCATAATACCGAATTATCCCTTTGCATAGCTGATTTGTATTCAGGGTAAGATAAGCTTTCATGGTAAAATTTCTCCAAGAATACATAACTTTGTCACAGTAACTCTATTTGTTCTCAATTTGACAATCCTTTTATTCTTATATGAATAGAAGAAAAGTTTGAAATAATTTTCATACAAATTTGAATGTATCAGCTGAAGCCCCATCCTAGACTAGAAGATTCCTTCCTTGGGTAATAGGCATCTTAATCAAAGAGAAAATATTAGTCAGATAACTCTATAATTAAAGATCAGTGTTGCCGAGTGTCAGTTTATGACTGAAAAGTAAGTGGACTATGAATTACATTTTCAATTCAAGAACATTGTTTATTTAATTTTAAAATCAACCAGTCTGTGGTTATCTCTACGTTATGTGAATTCCTTCAACTTCTCCTCCTCCTCTCCCCTCTGAAATTTTTCTGCACATCCATTCATTCTTCAATCAAGAAAAAGAGGCAGCAAGTCTGTTCAACAACTACCACCCTTTCTGATGAAGTATTTGTTTATCTGCTGATCCCTTCCTTACTCTGGGTACACATGACCATATGTCATATTTCCAACAAGAATGTAATGCTACTTTATTAATTGGCAAAGAGCTGCAGCAGTTTACGGGACTAAATAGGAGTTCCCTAATTTGTGACAACAGACAATTTATCCCATGGTTTACATTAGAAATTTTACACATTCATTTTTTTGATATAAATCTTTAATCTCTCTGAAACTTATTTTGATGTGATAACTTTTTTGTTTTCCAAAGGCTAACCATTTTTTGAAAACCATTTAAAAAATAAATGTCTCAAATGGTGGTCCCATTCCAAGAATTTGAAGGAATCCCCATACTGCTTTCCAGAGTGGCTGCACCAACTTGCAACCCCACTAACAATGTATGAGAGTACCTTTTTCCCTACATCCTCACCAACACCTATTGTTGCTTGTATTCTTGATAATAGATAGTCTAATTGGGGTGAGATGGAATCTTAAGGTGGTTTTGATTTGCATTTCTCTTATTTGTAGGGATGTTGAACATTTTTTCATATATCTGTTGATTGCTTGTAGATCCTCTTCTGTGAAGTGTCTGTTCATTTCCTTAGCCCATTTATTGATTGGGTTATTTGTATTCTTGGGGTAAAGTTTTTTGAGTTCTTTATATATTCTGGAGACTAGTGCTCTATCCGACCTGTGTGTGGCAAAGATTTTCTCCCACTCTGTAGGCTCTCTCTTCACATTGCTGATTGTTTCCTTTGCTGAGAAAAAGCTTTTCAGTTTGAATCTATCTAATTATTGATTCCTGCTTTTATTTCTTGTGCTTTAGGAGTCATGCTAAGGAAGTCTGGTCCTAGGTCAATATGATGAAGATTTGGACCTACTTTTTCTTCTACTAGTTGCAGGGTCTCTGGTCTAATTCCTAGGTCCTTGATCCATTTTGAGTTGAGTTTTGTGCAGGGTGAGAGAGAGGGGTTTAGTTTCATTTTGCTGTATATGGATTTCCAGTTTTCCCAGTACCATTGTTGAAGAGGTTATCTTTTCTCCATTGTATTTTTTGGCACCTTTATCTAGTATGAGAAAACTGTATTTATGTGGGTTTGTCTCTGTGTCCTCTATTCTGTACCATTGATCTACCTGCCTATTTTGGTGCCAATACCATGCTGTTTTGTTACTATTGCTTTGTAGTATTGTTGAAGGTCTGGTATTGTGATACCTCCTGCTTCGCTCTTCCTGCTAAGGATTGGTTTAGCTATTCTGGGTCTCTTATTCCTCCAAATGACTTTCATGATTGCTTGCTCTATTTCTATGAGGTCCGTCATTGGGACTTGATTTGAATTTGTATAGCACCTTTGGTAGTATGGCCATTTTGACAATATTAATTCTGCCTATTCAAGAACATGGGAGATCATCTTCTAAGGTTTTATTTAATTTCTTTCTTTAGTGTTCTGTAGTTCTCATTGTAGAGGTCTTTCACCTCTTTTTTTAGATTGAGTCCCTAGGTTTTTTTGTTTTTGTTTTTGTTTTTTTTTTTAGTTGAAGAAAGAAGGAAAGAAAATGTGAGACTTTGATGCTGAACCCTGGCACAAAGAAAGAAGGTAGGTAAAGAACATCTCTTCAGAGCTGCTACTGTGATCCAAGTGCTAAGCCCTGTTGTGTCAGGGATCAGGGAAGAAAAAACAACTCCAAAGCTTACAGAAGCCAAAGAAAGGCACTGTGTACTTGTTAAGCAGCAAGGTTGTGCCAACTTCCTGAAATCTGGCTGGTTGCCTGGGGTCTGTTTAAATCTATGCTTTGGATTGAGTGGAGTTTACAGGTTGAAGGTGAACTCCTCTTGCCCCACTAGATGTACCTGCAAGGCAGAAAACAGCAATACAAAATCCCAGAGAGTTTCTTTGATTGCTCAAAGAGAGATTTAAGTTTCAGTATCCCTTACCCAAAATGCTTGGTCCCAAAAGTGTTTCAAATTTTGGATTTTAGAATATTGCATATACACAAAGAGATAGCTTGGAGATGGGATCTGAGTCTAAACACAAAATTCATTTTTGTTTCATATATTCTTTATAAAACATAGCCTGAAGTTAATTTTATGCAATATTTTAGTGCACCATCTTTTTTTTTTTTTTTTTTTTTTTTTTTTTTTTTTTTTT